>OZ014530.1:359407676-360000291 GCA_963966105.1 Volucella zonaria | reverse complement strand
AACAGCAACAACAACAACAACAACAACAACAACAGCAACCACAACTGCAGCAAAAACAGCAACAACATCAAGCACAACAGCAACAAAACCAGCAAAATCATCAGCAGAAATCAAATAAGCAAAGGGTGCCTCCTATTAATACCTACAAAATGGAATTGAAGGATACATTAGAATTGTGTAAGTCGGCCATAGGCAACAATTTCTATATTAAAAGACTAAGTTTAGATAGGCATGCGATCCACTGCAATACAGTGGAGCGCTATCAAAAAATTAAAAGTTTACTGAAGGATACGACGACGGAGTTCTTCTCCTATACCCCGAAGGGGGAGAAGCTGCAAACAATGCTGCTGAAGGGATTAGAACCGTCGACTGATCCGGAGGAGCTCCTTGCACTGCTGAAAGAGAAGGAGTGCGAAGAGCTCAAATTCGTGGGGGTTAAGCCTTTCGTCACGGCTAGAGCCAAAAGGGAGAATCGGAAACTACCGTTTTTCCTGGTCCAGCTAAGTCCCAAAAGTAAACTGGATGGTCTAAGGAGTATAAAAGTCCTAGACTACCAGGTTGTACGCTGGGAAAAATTAAAGAGGAGTGAAAACATTTTACAATGTGTTCGCTGCCAAAGGTTCGGGCACGCCGCGTCGAACTGCGAAATGCAGCCTCGATGCGTGAAATGTGGAAAGAACCACAAGTCAGAGGAATGCGCTCTAGGTATGGATGGAGCGTCAGAAAAAAGCCAACTCTCTTGTGCCTTATGTAGGAACACGGGACATACCGCAAATTATCGGGGTTGTCCTAAATTCCAATACATAAAAAGAGTAAATCTGGCTCGGCAGCAGAAGGTGGAAGTTAAACGTCCACTCGTGCAAATGCAAACACCAACCGTTACTCCCCATGTTACCTACGCCCAAATGGTGGCAGGTAGGGGAACTACGGTACAACAAGCAAAGGTAGCTTCTCAGGCCCCAGCGCCTAGAGCACCTGAACCTGTACCTGACATGCTGGCTATCTTGCTCTCTATTCAGGGGCAGATGGCTCAGCTTCAGCGTCAAATACAGGAACAGGCTACGCGGGTAGATCAAATATACGCGCTGCTGCCGGGCCTAACGCACCTCCAGTCGTAATGGGTACGTACATGGCGGAGCAAACCCTGAAGGTCCTTGCAGTGAATGTTAATTCACTGATTAGGTTCGAACGAAGAGCCGCACTGTTTAAGTTGCTTAAAGACCAAGCCCCTGATGTGCTTTTGGTTAGCGAAACTAAGCTTACCAAAAGACACAAAATGAGGCACAGAAGATATGAAATATTACGAAGAAACCGACCCAATTCCATTCAAGGAGGAGGTGTTGCAATCTTTGTAAGAAAGGGACTGCGTTTCAAAAGAATATACAGTCATGTGGTACGTAGGTTTCAGGTGCTGGAAGCATGCGTCATGTACATCCCTCTCCGTAGTGGAAAGCGGTTGTACATGGTGTCTGTCTATGCACCTAAGGCTACTCAATCCACCTTATTCATCTCAGAGCTCGAGACACTTTTTCGATTTCTGAGGCTGGAATTGGAAGACAACTATTTTATTATCGGCGGAGATTTCAACGCCAAACATAGTGATTGGGAAATAATATACCAAATACTAGAGGGAACCTACTATTCAATTGGTGGGGTCAGCACAGTGTGATGTATCGACTCGGCCTCAAAGCGACGGATAGTCCGTCGTTTCCGAGACACGGGTCCTATCTGGATCTTCTGCTGTTCGATTCACGAATACAACTGACATGCACTAACCAACAAACTACAAACTGTCTACGCACCTTCGTGTATGACAGTGACCATTGCGGTCTCAGCACCGAAATAACTGTTCCCAACGAAATTGCGGAATTGGATGAGTTTGTGCAAAGGCATTCCTACAATTATAGTAGGGTGCGTTGGACACACTTCACCAGAACACTGACTAGAGCATTCTCCTCGAATTCGCTCTACCCACCGTCCAACAGAAATCTGTCAAACGAGGAGATTGACAGGTATCTAAAACTAATGGACGAGACAATTAAACGAACTATGGACAAAACGATACCTCGGTATCAACACACTGACGAAGAAGACTTATTCCGCAACGCAACTATTGACGCACTGCACCAACAAAAAAGTAGGCTGCTGTCAAGACTAAAAACTTTGTACAGACAGTTTACTGACAGACATAACCCGGAGATCATGACATTGAAGTCGTCGATTAAAAACCTCCAGATATTAATAAAAGAAAATTACAGAAATTCTGTAAGTTTGTATTGGAACAACAAAATTCGGGCTGTAAACACCAGCAACCCGAATATGTTCCCGCAAATAAATAAAATATTTCGGAGAAATAATCAAAACGACCTTCCATGTCTTAAAATCGCTCGAACGACGAACAACGAACAAATACTTGTAGCAGCAGGCATTGATCCAAATGAGGCCGTTGATGATGACAACTTCTTTGTGGTCGAGGATCCGCAGGAGAAGGTAGAGGCTATAGGAGCGACTTTCCAGGAAGTGTACAAGGCGAATGACATCATTGGCCCGAACCACGACCTGGAAAGTCGAGTCCTTATGCACAATGCCTGCCTTCGAAATGAAATTGTGAATTGGCGATTCGAGAGCTCGGGTTTCACCCAGTTCAGTGACGAGAATATGGCAAATAATGTCATCACCAACGAAAGGGTATTACCACCTTTCATTGCGAAGGAAGAGCTCCAAACGATCTTCGAATCACTTAGAAGTAAGAAATCAGTGGGAACCGATGAAATACCGAACATTGTGCTTCGACATCTCCCACTAGTAGCGGTGGACATTTATGCCACCCTGTTTAATAATGCAATGAATAATGCACATTATCCAGCGCATTGGAAAACTGCGGTGGTACATCCCATCCCCAAAGGGGATAAAGATACTTCCAATCCGGCGAATCTCCGCTCGATCAGTCTTCTTCCAAACATCAGTAAGGTTTTCGAGAAGGTAATCAATAGAGTCCTGACCAAGTGGGTTGAGGACAAACATATAGTTCCGGATAATCAATTCGGTTTCAAGGCGGGGCATGATATCATTCACGCTGCGTCTAAACTGGTTTCCGATATCCAATGGAACAAAGGCAAGAAACAGTGCACTGGTGCCTGCCTGATTGACTTGGAAAAGGCCTTCGATACCGTATGGTTAGAGGGACTCTTTTTCAAGCTGGACAGGTTGGGCATTAGTAAACCACTTCTGTATATTCTTTTTGATATGCTCTCCAGTAGACAGTTCATCGTGAAGAATGGCGATGTGACTTCTGCTGGAATATTTAACATTAAAAACGGTCTGCAACAGGGTGCGGTAAATTCGCCGATCCTATTCAACATTTACACAAGCGATCTGATAGGTTCACTTCCCCATGCCATAGCGTACGCAGACGACTTAATTGCGTACAGATCAGGTCCAAAAATCGAGGTCATTAATATGCTTTTGCAACGTGACTTCGACAAAATTAAGCAATATTGCGATGACTGGAAGTTGAAAATCAACTTTCAGAAGTCGGAAACCATTCTGTTTAGGACGCCTTTGTCTGGGGCCTCTAGGGATACCAGAAAGAATTGGCGAAAGTTCTCTATCGTCGGATAACATGGACAGCCACTTGCTTGTCGAAATGTAGTCAGATACCTTGGGATCTGGCTAGATCAATATCTATATTTTAACAAACATATAGATGTTGCTCTGGCCAGAGCCAGAGGTGCTTTAGCCCTTACAAGGAGACTGTTTTACAACAGCCAACTCGATGCGAGGGTGAAGGTGATCTGCTACATGGCCCTTATCCGGCCTATGCTTGTGTTTGGATGTCCCGTGTGGTTCAACGCGAGAGCAAGTTTATTGGAAAAGATTCGGGTGTTTGAGAGGGCTTGCCTTAGGGCTTGTCTTCGGTTATACAGAACACCAGAGTCTGAGTACATAAAATTCTATCGCAATGAGGTCTTGTACAATAGGGCGAACCTAATAAGAGTGGACAATTTTGTTATTAAGTTGACTCGAAGGCACATTGCAAGAGCAATGACCTCATCGAACAACCTGATCTCCGGGGCTTACTACCCTAATTATATGTATCACGAGAGAGTTCGCTTAGACGGCTATGTTCTTCCAGAAGCGTTTATCTACCTTGATAGCAAAGGTCTGATCCAGGACAGATTGGCTGTGCCGCTAATCTTCCACGTTGCTCGAACAGCTGCGGACAGGCGACTCAACTACGACAGAGACGTCGCACACGGCAGTGCGGAGCGTCTCCGGTTCAGTAGAGCGGTAGGGAGTCGCGACATGAGGGATGTTGCTCGGCAGCACCAACAATTTTGGTGGCTTTTAGAAGGAGGGGATGCTTCGTCGTCGAATTCCTCCAATTCTTAGTAGCTTCATGTGAAGCAAAGTGGGTCGCCTAATTGTTCTTTTAGCCATGGCCGGCTTACATAGTTTTAAGTAGGAGTAAGTTAGATTTAAGAAAAAAAAATATATAAAAACCAAAAAAAAAAATTAATAAAAATAAAAAATTCAAAAAAAACATACATCTATATATATATACATATATTTATATATTAAGTATATATATATTATGTATATATATATATATGTATGTACTAGATGTAAGTAGTTTAAGTAGATTAAGACTTATTTTTAGGTAGTTTTTAGGATTTTAGTTTTAAGTTTTATAATAAAATATAAAAAAAAGTCATGTTACTAAGTTTTTTTTTTGAAAAAATGTTTTCTTAGTTTTAATTATAAGGAATAGAAATAGTATAGTATAGTAGTAAGGTACGTCGAAAGACATAATTTATGTGTTAAGTTTAACTTAGAGTGCCCGCATGGGGTCAGTAAGCTAGAATAAGATAATTTTAAGTTAATTAAGCTAATTTTTAAGCATTTTTTGTCTAGCAAGTAAGAGTAAATTAAGTAATACAATAAAAATGCATATAAACTGACTAACTGACTGACCGATAAACTTTCGATTCTCGGCATTTGTGTCAGTGACAACTTACGTTGGGATGACCACATATTCGATGTCTCCAAAAATGCTGCGAAATGTATATTTTTCCTCAAGCGATGTAAGAAATATTATCTAAAAAACGTAACGGTCTAAAAACACGAAAAAAACAAAAAATACCAAAAGTTACTGAAAAGCAAAAGAAAGTCATAAAAACACGAGCCCGAAAGCTATACGAGTTGATCGGCAACAAGAAAGCGTGCTTGGTTTTAGATGACGAAACTTATGTCCAAGCCGACTTTACTACTCTTCCAGGTGCGCAGTTTTACAACCCGTTTGAAGCTGAGATTCTTCCGCAATCAACAACATCATGTTGTTGATTCCTTTCCTAAACAAACACGGGGGTTCAACATTATTTTGGCCAGATTTAGCTTGAGCTCACTATGCTCATGCGACGTTGAGCTTTCTTGTTGCTAAAAATGTCGACTTTGTCCCAAAAGACATGAATCCACCCAATGTTCCACAGTGCCGTCCCATTGAAAGGTATTGGGCTTTGGTCAAAGCTAAATTGAGAAAAAGTGAGCAGTGTGCAAAGGACGTAAAAGATTTTAGTGCTAAATGGAAAAGAGCGTCCAAAAAGATCACGGATGTAACTGTCACCAGCTTTATGACGGACATTCGGAAGAAGTTGAGGAAAGAATGGAAACCCAAATAATTTTTTTTATTTTTTGTAATTGTGAATGTATTTAATGAGTTTTAAAGAAAATAAAAAAAATTTACATGAATTATGAAAATATTTTTTTTTTACTTTGAAGTTTCCAAATTTTATACGTTTTAGTTCTTATTTGCAAAATTATGCGAAAACGTGATGAAAAATTTCATAAAAAGAATGACTATTTGTATTCAGTTGTGGTATTTCATTACTAATCTCAGAGTTTATAACTTTAGACTAAACTAAAAATATCATCAATTTTTGTAAAAATGTTGCGTTTTCATATTAATTTAAAATGACACCTCTTGCTGGAAACCCCTAATTTTAATTAGCTTTTATTTACCGCCAGACACATTTTGGTTGCTTCTGCCTCAATACTCAAAATGCCCCATCACCATCCCGCTGGTTTTTCTACATATAAAAAATTATTTGCATATTTGGGTGATAATATTTCTGACATTGATAAAACAGCGGAAACCCAGCAGGGATTCCAAAATTAAGCATGGCCCTGTGCTGGTGTCTCTGTAGACGCTTTCATAAGCGATTTTAAAATCGATAAATATGCGGTGAGAATCAATTTCGTATTCTGGAATCTTCTCCTCCATCTGCTGCGGAGTTAATGTGTGGTTGATGGCGAACTTAGGTTTAAATCGTATTCAAATGGACCTATTAGGCTGTTAACAATCGTTTTTTTGTGCTGGCACATGTCAACAACAGCTCATAACTCAGCCCTCGCTCTCGCTTTGAGAATGCCCGTCAGAATTTATAGTCGTCGAAACCTAGGCTACATGCTAAATCTACCACATCAAAAGACGCATTTCTGATGGCCGCAGGCACTATACCTACTTGTCCCCTGCACTTGATGCTGTCGATGGATATTAGAGAAGCTGAGGGAGATACTGTCGGCAGACAATCTGGCGATACCTTTGCAATTGTAACCGTTTGATGTCCAAGCTTCTGACAGTATTTTTCTGGCGTTATACAGCCTTTAATATTCGCATTTTTACCTTGGTCCGAGTCCATGATGTCACCTTGGAATCGTCCACTTTCAAATATTATCAGCCTGAGTCCGTTTCTGAATGGGAGCAGTGCACAGCGCTGCCAAAGGTGACCTTCTTTTCCATTCTGACACTAAGCTTACTTAGTATAATTTTTGGTCATAATTAGGATACTGCTCGTAGACCGTAGGTTTTCATTAAGAGTGCGTAAGGGCCTTTTTTAGTGGCTTCCTCTTTCATCTCTGTTCGGGCAAGCGCGAGTATAAGGCCGATGTTAACGAATTCATCTTTTACGCGGAATGCCATCATTCGTTCGCTTCTATGTATGTAACATACATATGACTTCAGCACATGACTTCATCTTAGAAGTCACAGTTTCTCACAGTTTTCTTATTTATTCCGTCCAATAACATTTCTCGAAGAGCGGGTATATCAGCCATAGTTTCTCTCTAATAGCTTCTCGGGAGCTGCAGGTCTATGCAGGTCTCCAGATATATATTCGAACGTCGTTGTCCTTCTGACATTTGCATGAGTCGTCAACAGTTGAGTCAAAATACCTCTTATGATGTTATTGTCTTCAAGGCTTATGAGGTTTAAGGCAACGTGGTTCTCGTGAACCAATATCGGCATTCCTTTTCCATGGGACGTCCCATTGTACTTTTTGTTTATTGTTCAAAGAGTATGACTTCTGAAATGCATGATCAGGTTAATAAGATGTTGGTTGCTACCACTTTTACTTCTTCGGTCACCCTGTTCGCAAATTGTGGTCTCGTAATCGATGTTACTAACAAGAATTTTTAATTTTTTCCCAGAGAATTTTCGGAAAATCTACGGTAAATGTCCTCTGGTATACAGTCAGCTGTGACAGTCTTCCGACAAGAAAGTTATATCATTACTTCAGCAGGTCAATCGTGAATATGCTGCTGCTGCCGCCGGTGGTAATGGAAAACTCGTCGCTGTTATTGGTGCAGTCGTCGATATTCAATTCGACCAGGATTTACCAGAAATTGTGAATGCCTTGGAAGTCGATAAGCGGACCAAGGTTTGGTGTTGGAAGCAGCCCAGCAACTGGGAGAGAACACCGTCCGTACTATTGCTATGGCACTGGTTTCCCAATTTGTATCTCAGTTGGTGCTGAGACGTTATTTTAGAGGCCATCGATGAAAGGGGACCGTTTCAACCGATAACACTGCCCCCATCCACGCTGAGGCACATGAATTCGTCGAGATGAGTGTCGAACAGGAGATCTTGGTTACTGGTATTAAGGTCGTCGATTTATGGGCCCCCTACGCCAAGGGTGGTAAAATTGGTTTTTTCGGTAGTGCCGGTGTCGGCAAGGCTGTACTTATCATGGAATTGATTAACGACGTCGCCAAAGTCCATGGTGGTTTCTCTGTATTCGCCAGAGTAGGGGAAATGTACTCAAGAGGGTAACGATTTGTACAATGAAATGATTGAAGGTTGTGTCATCTCGTTGAAGGATAAGAGCTCTAAGGTTGCTCTCGTCTGCGGACAGATGAATGAACTCCCAGGCGCTCGAGCTCGTGTCGCTTTGACTAGATTGACCGTTACGGAGTATTTCCGTAACCAAGAAGGACAAGATGTGTTTCTGTTCATTGATAACATTTTCCGTTGCACCTTGTCAGGTTCCGAGGTGCCGGTCCCATCGGCTGCCGGTTATTAACCAACTTCGGCCACTGACACGTGTTCTATGCAGTAGCGTATTGTATTACCACAGCCAAGGAGGGTTCCATCACTTCAGAGCAGGCCATCTATGTGCCAGATGATGATTTGACTGATCCTGCTCCAGCTACAACTTTCGCTCACTTGGACGCCACCACTGTATTGCTGAATATCTACCCATCTGTCGATCTGTCGATCCCTTGGATTCCACTTCCTGTATTATGGGTCCCAACAGAACTGGTTAAGAGCATTACAATGTTGCTCATTGCGTACAAATGATTTTGCAAGATTACAAGTCACTCCAAAATATCATTGCCACCTTGGGTATGGATGAATTGTCTGAGGAAGATAAATTGACTGTCGCTCGTGCTTGGAATATCCAACGTTTCCTGTCACAACCCCTACAGGTCGCTGAATTATTCACAGGTCAAGCTGGTAAATTAGTCGCCTTGGACGAGACCATCAAGGGATTCACTCAAATTTTGGATGGAGAATACGATCTTTTCCCCGAGGTTGTCTTCTACATGGTCGGACGAAAAGGCTGAACGTTTGGCTAAGGAGTTCGCTTAAGATGGGTGCTCTTAAGCTGCCTCACCTATCTATAGAGAGGAGTTCTTTAGTTTAATAAGTATAAATAATAATTAGCCATTTAATCTGAGCCAGATCAGAAAAAGTGAAAGCACTAAATCTTACTCAGCTTGTAGTCATAACGTTGAAGCTTACGCAGCTTACGAAGAGCAGCTCCAAGTTGGTGTTTAACCAAAGGTTGGTACAAAAATTAGTTCCTTAAAACTTTTAAAATTATTAATATCACAAAGAGATACACTATATAACGACTGTTAGGTGCATTTAAAAAAAAAATGGAAACATCGCAACACTGGTATCCAAGTATTAGAGAAATACTTGAAGGAAGCAAGAGATGTTGGTTTACAATTCCCATGCAAATTACTCTAACAATTAACCCCTAAATCAGTTCACATAAACACTTCATTAAGAAATTCAATACCTTCCTAAAAAATAGCCACGTTGAAAACGGTTTTCAATGTTTTTTGTTTAAATAAACAAAATCAGTCCAACGCATGTCGGCACCTAGTTATAAAGTTCACATTTTCGACAAGTGCATCTTCTTGATGGTTCATTATACTCTTTCATGCAATGTAGATATTGGTCTTTGGAAAACACAGCACTGGTCTGCCATTTATAATCGACGCACGCCTATGTTTATGGAGCTGATTTTTATTTTATTTTGAGAGCAATCACTCAATTTCGCCGTTTTTAAGAACAGCACTCAAAATTTGAACCAATTTCTACGGTTACTCAGTTTCCTTTTGGATTGTGATGATGTTTTCACATGTGTGGATACGAAAAAAAAAAACATTTTAAAAGATGTGTTTTCAACATTTGACAGTCCGCCGAAGGGTGTCATAGTTGCGAATTGGAAATTTGGAGCAGACACCGGTGCGGTGTTTGTTTTAGTACTCAGCATGTTTCCGGAGACAGAGAATCTATGTACTGGGGATGCTGTGAAGAATTTGCAATCGTCATAATGGGCCTTAAGTAAGTATTTTGTGTTTCTGTTTCTTATTTTACCACTGTCATGAGTAACGTCGATAATTGAGGAATCTGAAGAAAAGAGGTCAAAGTTCTATTTAAATGTTTATCTTTATTCTTTCTTTCAGAACACTTGGAAGGAATACGTTTGTCAAATGACGGTCTGTGCGGAATTTGGTTCATATAACCTAATTTCTTGTATATTTTTTAAGAACTTGTTTTGTCACTCGACTTGTACTTGGAATTTTAGCTGACATGACTGAGTGTGAAATTTTTAGCGGTAGGTATATTTTAGCCAAATCACTTTTCTGCCAGGCTTTTACTGCTTATGTTTATAGAATATTATTAAAGAGCAATATCGGTCCAGAACTCGATTTTTATTTTAGGATGGAAAATCTTGCGAGAGAAGAAGTGAAGTTGGATGTTGTTTTGGGGCCCTTCACTTTCTGTGACAACCGTGAGATATTGGGTCTACGGATTTAAACTTACATCAGTTTTTAAAGAGAAGCGGCCAGGTCCCCTAGCAGACGTGATTACTGAGAAAATCGTTAAAAAAAATTCCGAGCCATGATTTTTAATGATCGCCGAACGAAAGTGCTTGAAATAGTAGAAAACAGGTATATCATACGGAACAGCAGTCAACATTTTATATGATAAGTTATGTGATTGCACACAGTGGACAACAAAGAGATACGGCTGCCAATTTGGAAGATGTGTTTGGAGCTCTTTAAGCGATATTCGCAGGAATTTTTGCGTGGAATCGTCATTATTAATGAAACCTGGACCCATTACTATACATCAGAGATGAACCGACAATAAAAAAATTGGATTTTTTCAAGCGAATCTGCTCCGAAAATGGCAAATACGGTCCATCGGCTCAACAAGATTGACGTCTGGTACATGGTTGGATCATAGATAATTCGATGACAGGTTTACTGGCTAGTACACTCAAAAAAAAGTAGAAACCCTGAGTCAATGTCACAAAATGAAGCCATTTTACTAAATTAAGGTCTATTCTTTGCCTTGAATCATGGCATGATACTCTTGCGTCTAAGTCGTATGATCTTTTTATAAAATGTCTTACCAAACATATCAAAAACTGTAGTTTTAGAAAAAGGATACAAAAATCAGTTAATAGGCTTAAACCCTGGATTACATCGGACTTAGTGTATGTAATTAATAAGAAAAATAAATTCCGACTGAAATGTACTAAGAATCCTAGAAATTTATTCCTAAAAGAGAAATGTAAAAATTATGTTTGGAAGTAAAGTATGGAGTTCTAAAATGCCGTGATAACTTTACATAAATCAATTTAACTCTTCTAAAGGAAATCTTAGAGGTGAAAGGTAATTAGTTAATAATATACTTAATAAGACTCCGTCCTCTAAAAGTCCTACTGTGATTCTCTCTGAAGATCGGATTGTTACTGATAAGGTGGATATTGCTGATGTTTTCAATAATTACTTTGCCAACAGTGTCCATCTGATTTGTACTATGTCGTCTTGCCAGAATTTCAGCTCTGAAGCAGCACAGAGCTGTACCTTTTTCTTCGAGCCTATTACAGGGTTATAGTTGTTCAAATCCATAGGTACTTTAAAAAATTCAGATTCTTGTGGCATAGATGGCATTTCAAATCGGATGCTAAAGAGCATTCTATACTTTGTTGTGGATTTACTATCGGATGTTTTTAATAAAAGTTTTTTATCCGGAGTCTTCCCTGAAGCTCTTAAATGGGCGGAAGGAGTGCTACTTTTCAAAAAAACTTGCTCCTAATGATGTGAGCAGTTACAGGCCTATATCGCTGTTTTCTTCAATAAACAAAGTTTTTGAAAAAGTAGTAAAAAATAATGTTCTTAGTTTTTTTTAATAAAACATGTTTTTTTAGTTCATTGCAATTTAGTTTTCAGAAAGGTAAAAGTACGAAGGATGCACTGTTGAATTTTTGTTCACAGATCTTCGTTAGCTTAGACAGTAAAAAGTTCACAGCCGGTTTATTTGTCGATATTTCTAAAGCATTTGATATGGTTAACCATAGCATTGTGATTCAAAAGATACTAAACTCTGGTTTTCGAGGTGCTGATGCCTCAAGGCTCTGTATTAGGACCGATCCTCTTCTTAATCTACTCGTTGTTTGAACTATCTTTAAAAGGCGTTCTTACTGCTTTTGCGGATGACGTAGGTTTGTCCTACGGTGCGGTTACCCCCCTCAATTTAATTACTGAAATCAATTCGGAGTTAGAGTTGTTAAGAACATGGTTCGCTTTGCATAAGCTGATGATTAGTTCCAAAATAAAAATAAAGTTTTTCAGTCTGCCTGCCAAATTCCTTTGTCGCTGAGGTTTTTTTTTCATGCCCCTGAGTGCCAAAGATTTAAGCTGTTGAGCTGCTTCTGTTGCTCCAGCCCCTCCACTAAAACATTTTGTAGCAGTCTTAATTTCGGCGAAAAGTGTTTTAAAATTGAGAGCGTCAATGTATTTAAATATCGATTCCAGAATGTGTATTAATGATCACATCAAGAGCCTGAGGCAATATTTTCGAGCAACACTTAGGAGTTTTTTTCATTTGAGAAACAAAACTTCTTAAAATAATTTATTATGTAGTTTTTCACTCCAAACTCCAATATGGGATTGCTTGTTGGGGAGGAGCATATTTCAACAAAATCCAACCCCTTCTGGTTTTACAAAAATATATTATAAGAAAAATATGTGGGAAAAATCGCTTATATCCGAGTTTAACATTATTCTACAATCTGAAAATTCTTCCCGTCCGTCATTTTTACAGTTTTAAAGTTCTAAAACTATTTTTTTTATAGATCTGGCAATCAGTCAATGTAAGTAGCTGTTCCTGGCTTTCGAGCTACAGCCTAGATAATTTTTTATACTGTTGCCTCACGCCGTCTTTTTAATAAGTTTCCATTTTGGCTTAGGACTCTTAATCCCATAAATAAATTTATGAATCATGTAAGGCATTGGCTTTTAACTCATGATATTAATAGTTTCGAATCCGTTGTTTGTAGCTTTTGATATTTTGGTGTTTTCTTCTTGTCAAAAAATTAATTTACATTGTAAACAATTCATTAATTTCCAAAACAAAAAAAAAATTGTTTGCTTTATTTTTGAATTGGATGATGTATTAATATAAATTTTGATTTTGCTTTTGCTTTTAGTATTCAATTATATACACTTTGAAGGGTCCCCCACCCATTTGTAATTTATTCTTAAATTAGGAAGAAATATGAAATGTCACTAACTTAGTATACACTATGAATTATTGTAATTTATTTACTTGAGAAAATAAAATAAACTTAACTAACCAACTAATGCCAATCGATTACTTTCTTACGTAAGTGAAACAAGTCTACTCTCCGAATTTAAATTCTCCACGGCCAACTATCAGGCTATTCGCGACCCTGGCTTATTAGGCGACAGGGAGCTTAATTTCGGCTCACATATTGATGAGATAATTACTAAAGTAAACTCATCACTTGGCTTCGTTAAAAGATGGTCTGCAACCCGTACGGGTCCAGATCACTATACATAACTTACGTTCTCCCCCTTCTCGAGTACGCTAGCCAAGCACGGTGTCCCTTTCAATGAATTCATGTACCCCGAACTGAGAGGATCCAGCGTCGTTCTCTTCGATTTACTGTTCGAGGTCTACTCTGGATCGATCCTCTAATCCTATCAAGACCATCTCAAACTCATTAACCTGAATACCCTTGAGGAACGAAAAACGCAGCAGACATTCTTTTCATTCACCGACTCCTCTCAGGCTCCGGCGATTGCACATCTCTTTACAACTCCTTTTTTTTGACACTAACCCTCGAAATCTACGTTGCCCCCGTCTCTTTTATCTACCAATCCACCGCACCACATATCGCTCTAGCGCACCAATCTCACGTATGCTGCGTAAGGTAAACTCCAACCTTTCCGTTTTCGATTTTAATCGCAGCACTCTTTCCCTCAAATTCGATCTCCTTCACCATCCTTAGCTTTAAAACCTTAACTATTAGCAGTTGTTAAGTTCTAGTTTTTTTAAGCCTGAAATAAGCCGAATACGAGGGTTTTCTGAAAAGTTTCTGACCGAACAATGATATTGTACATTGTTCATTTTTTCTCAAATTTTTTTTTTATTTTTCTACATAGTCTCCTTATAACTCTAAACACTTCTCTCTCTAACCCGTCCAAAATAATTGTTCAGGAAGGTGATTGCCTCCTCATTTGATGAAAATCTCTGTCCCGAGTTTTCAGATGAGGGAGCAAAAAGAAGTCGCTTGGGGCTAGATCTGGTGAATAAGGCGGATGGTCAAGCAGCTCAAACCGTAATTCATGGATTTTCGCCATGGCAACCGCTGAAGTGTGAGACGGCGCGTTGTCTTGGTGAAACACGATTTTCTTTTTCTGCAAATGTGGCCATTTTCCCGCAATTTCTGCCTTCAGCTTGGCAAGTAATGATGCGTAGCATGCTCCTGTAATGGTTCTTCCTTTTTGAAGATAATCGATTAAGGTAACTCCTTTACTATCCCAAAAAACAGTCGCCATCACTTTCCCAGCCGAAAAAACATTGAATTTTTGTTTCGGGCGTATAATGGTGTGTCCAAATTTCATCTACAGTAATTACTCGGCGCCAAAACTCGTATTTATTGCACCTAAACTGCGCCAACAGAGCGTTGGAAATGTTCATTCGAACACGTTTTTGGTCTAACGTAAGCAAACGTGGCACCCAACGCGCGGACAGCTTTCTCATGCCTAAATCTTGATTTAATATGCCACAAACACGTTCTTTGGACATTTTCATAACCTTTACTATCTCTCGCAATTTATTCCGGCGGTCGTCTAACAACATTTGGTGAACTTTAGCAATGTTATCGTCAGTGGTTGCAGTTTTTGGACGTCCCGAACGTTCATCATCTACCAAGCTCTTACGGTCACGTTTAAATTCAGCTGCCGAAAATTTCACTGTGGTAAATGATGGTGCAGACTCCCCATACACAGAGTGCAACTCATTTTTGATTTGCGTAGGCGTATTGCGTTTCAAAAACAAGAATTTACGAGTAATAACAGCTTGATACTCATTACTCAATTTTTTCCATTTTCCCAAAAAACACTCACATCGACTCACTCAAACGACTGTCAACTAAAAACTGGGCGTCCAAAATGACTGAAACTTCGGTAAGTAACTGTCAAAAGATGCACAACTAACATTCACTAGCTTTTATTGCCGCTATCTTTACGTTGCGGTCGGAAACTTTTCAGACAACCCTCGTATATGCAGGTTATCGCCCTCATTTACTTTACATTAAATTGTATCCTGCCTTACACTCTGTGTAATCTGCGCTTGAAATAAGATGTAATCCACTTCATCGGAAGGACCATTAAACTGGCTCACTGGGGTAATACATGCTCTCGGAAATCGAAGTCATCCTGTAACACTGAATAGTCATCCTGTAATAGTGAATAGTAGCTACATGAAA
Source organism: Volucella zonaria (assembly GCA_963966105.1). Taxonomy (NCBI): domain Eukaryota; kingdom Metazoa; phylum Arthropoda; class Insecta; order Diptera; family Syrphidae; genus Volucella; species Volucella zonaria. The sequence goes on along the minus strand of OZ014530.1, from coordinate 359,984,911 downwards.
ACAGCCTGGAAATACCGACATTAAATGGTTAATGAAGCCCATTAATAACACACACCAAATAAATTTAGCCTAATTCAGTTAATTCTGTAAACCTTATAAATTCCTGTAAATTCTTAGTACTTATCTACAATATGTATATGTATTTAACTAAATATCTCTTCTATAGCCAATGTCTATTATTGTAAATTATGAATTATGAATTAAAAACGCAATTCTAAAAAAAGCTTTTTTGAGTTCGTTCACATCTGGCATGGTTTCAAAGTGGTCTTTTTGACAATTCTAAATGACCGCAGATTGCGAACATCGTAAATTTTTGTTTTTTTTTTGGCTCTACGGGTGACGATGAATTATTTTGAGCGCGTCAGAAAATTAACCAATTCACGATAGTCGGACTTTGCTTCCAGTTAGAGTATTTCTTCCTGCGATTCTTAATGCCATTATTAACCTTAGATGTGGGGGTAGGGGTAGATCTTACTACCTATTATTGCGGTCTTCAGTGGACCATGCTTGATATAGAGGTATAAAAATAAATAAAATAGATTAATCTTAGCATTTAAGTCGGGGATATAATAGCAATGGCGCCATGAAAAAAGGTTTACGTCTAATTGCTAACAGAATGCAATTTTTGAAGGAAAATCTACAAAAATCTATGTAGCTTAAAAAAAAGGAAATATATTCCCGCCTCACATAGGAGTATGAGTATATGGATTAACTAAATTTACTTGAACCTGCATCAGTTGACACTACAATCCTATACGAATCTAACCCCCCTATCACACGGAATGCAGTGATTTCCATGTACTCGTACCTCTAATTTTGTCGCATAGAACTTCTTCTACATATGTTTTGCACTCACGGTGCAATAACGTCGGTGTTTGTGTTTGTCTATATTTATAATGACTCGGGAATTCAGAGTGGATATTGCCAATATACACGGGCTAAAAATTAATCACTTTTCTGCGTACGTCCACGTCTGTAAATATAGACCAGCTGTTTTGGCACTTAGTGAAACACAGGTAGATCCCCGCCTACATCTCTCAGATCACACCGATCTGAAGCTACCTGGCTACGAACTAGTGCCATTATTCTTCTCTCACCGCGGTCTCGCCATTTACGTGCGTAGTGATGTGGCTTACCAAACTCCACCATAATGTGATTCAAGTTCCAATTCGGAATTCCACATGAAGTTAAAATTCCATCTATGTAAGCAAATTATCCACTACTGCTTTATTTACAGAAGCCCCAAACTAGACAGCAATTCGACTTTCAGTTTGATACGATGTCTGGCTCCATTCAAAGAATTGTATCCTTGTATCCTCATACTGAAATCGTTATTACGGGTGAAATATACACAATTCTAGGTGGCTTCGACATTCTAGACAGACAATACCCAAAGGACGGTGTGTTGAGATCTTTGCTGCAGAAAACAACCTAACGCTGCTTGTAAATAAGCCCACGTGAATACCAGACGTTGATAGTCATAGCGCCAACACCCTTTACTTGTTTTTAACTTCTCACCCGGATAAGTACATCGTTGATGTGCTCTCCCCTCTAAGCTCGTCGGACCATTCCACGTACACCAACCACACAGTTAGGGAACAGATTACCAAAAGAACCGTATGGCAATACTAGAAAGCCAACTGGAGCGGTCTTAACAGTTTCTTTAGGAATTTTAACTGGTCATTATGTTTCCTCGATAACGACGTGGATGCCGCTGCTGATATGATCACAGACACCATTCTCATTGGAATGAGATGTTGAGATGTACGACTCGAGCTGTAAAGAGGCTGCCAAGTTTAGAGAAATGTGTTTTCGGTCCTTCAAGATAAAGGAAACCGAAAAAAGTTTAAACGAGCCAACGCCTGCAATGCCTTTCTTAAACGTGTAAAATTCCAATACGACCAAAAACTGAGGCAAAAAATATTACAATGTCCCAAAGGTAGTAGAAATTGTTGGTCGTTCGTCAAAAATATTAGAAATCCTGCCTCATCCCCATCCCAATGCTCATTTACAATGATATTCCAGCCGTCAGCTCTTTAGACAAGGCCAATCTGCTTGCTGTACACTTTGCGGAAAGCTCAAAGATTGTGCTTTGTCTCCGCCTACACTTGAGTGCGTCGAATCTTCAATGGGACAAAGCTATTTTCGCACTCGTGTAGTAGCAAGAGTTCTTAAAGATCTTAACATTCACAAATCCGCTGGTACAGATGGTATATCTCCCCTCCTTCAGAAGAGGTGGTTTTCCACGATGGCAAAACCACTGCGTAAGCTTTTTCACCAATCCTACTCTTTAGGACCCTTTCCCAGCAGATGGAAAACAGCATTTGTCCGAGCCCGTCCCTAAAAAAGTAGAATCTTCCTCTCTTTCCTCCTACAGACCCATTGCACCTATATCACTTCTTTCCAAGTTCATGGAAACGCTGATCAACCGTCAGCTGAAGCTGATTAAATTCTGATATTAGCAGCATAAACAATTGGGGAACTATCAAGTATGGAATTTAATGCTTCCAAAACTCAATGCTTTCTGCTGTCATTAAAGCGAAATTCAAATACGCAGCCATTATCCATGAATGACAGTAGCATCATCGAACCCGATAAACTTTCCATTCTCGGTATGTGTGTCAGCGACAACTTACGTTGGAATGACCTCATATTCGATGTCGCCAAAAATGCTGCGAACTGTCTAGGTTTCCTCAAGCGATGTAAGAAATATTTTACCCCCTCTGATCAGGCCACAATATATAAAGCATTTATCCGCCCGAAATTGGAGTACAATGCCCACATCTACCCACATACAATGCAAAACATCTCTGCACCTGCTAGATAGGATTTAAAACCCTACGATAAAACTCAAAGGTGACACTAATATCACTCAAACAATGGACACCCTAGAACACCGACCTAATGTCTCGTGTCTCACTTTGTTTAATCGCTATCTAGACCACCAGTGCTCTATAGAAACCGCCAGTAACATCCCGGTATTCAAACTTTTAACCGGTGTTACCCGCCTGGTTATGAATGCTCATCAGTATACCCTCAAGCCCACTTTCGGACGAACTCTAAAATATCGTGATTCGTTTCTAAGCCGTTCGCTTATAGAATGCCCTGCCTAGCTCTTTATTTCCTAGTCTTTATAACCTTCAAATATTTAAAACCAACGTTCACCGGTACCTCTCTTTCTATCCTCCCTGATTTTCCTTCGCCCGCGCAGTGTGCAAGCATTTTAAGGGTACTGAAATCCCTCGAGCGCTCGCAAGTTATAAAAAAAAAATCATCGAGCAATAAAGATACTCTTTACGTCGATCAATCTGATTCACGGGTTTTTGATGAAGGGACTGTTATGCACCTTTGCGCGGAGATAAAGCTTTAAGGAACACGCGTTAAGATGTTATAATGCCATATAACCCCGCCTTAAAGCAGATTAGCCTGAGTCCATCTTCGAAGGTGGTATCGTACAGGCTATTTGTTGCAACTGCGCTGTGAAAGGACGATCTTACGGTAGATATTGCTCGTGTGTTTGGTCGAGAAGCTTGTTGCCGCAATATTTGGCAAAATAATCATTTGTGAATTTAGCCTTGAGCTCACGGCTCTACAGCAATTATGATACTAGATTTTAAAACTTTCCGTCCTGGTTTTGACCAGTCCATAATAATTTATGTGGTCAAGCCTTTGGCTAAATGGCAAGACCACAATCTAGTTGATCAGATTGTTTAAATGTTAATACCAGTAAAACACTTTGTTTAAATCAGGATTCCTCTCGTCATCCAGGATGACAAGGAACTTTTTAACCAGTAAAAAAGTTGATTGGATTTTGAATGGACTGCACCTACCGTACTAAAATCTGGATATGATACAAAATGAATGGGAACTTCACAATGCTTTTAGGGCTGGCTTTAACATAAATGCAATATTTGTAGGCTCAGGGTTCTATTTTAGGCTCAGCAATGAAAGAGTTTTTGGGAACTTAACTTCGATATCTACAAAAATTAACACACTTATGGTATCATTGTAGTGGATTAAATGGAAATTTCAATATGGAACCTTTAAACACAGTCTATTGAGGTGTCTATTGTACTCTATTCAGCAGCTTTCAAATCACGTAAAAAAGATTACGTGATTGTATTTCGAAAATGCTGGAAAACTATTTATTTACAATGCTCTATAAAACTGAACTAACGTTTTTTCGAAAGCTGTTCCCATTACCTCCAGTGCAATCTAAACAAATTCCTGGCCTCTTTTAGTCATGCAAATTGATCAAGTTTACACACTACTCGCACTTGTAATGAGCTAATAACACTTTGCTCTTAGAAATTCTAAAAAAAAAAAAAAAAAAAAATTAAAAATAAAATCTCATCCCGTCCATGTACTCATACGAAGTAGTAGGCGTACATTAACGCCTTTACTCGGACTACCATTAATTTCAATTAATTTCCGCTGTCCAAATTCCTGTGATCATGTAAACATTTAAGAGCTGTCGCCGTCAGCGTCTTTGGAAACTTTAAGAACTCTAGAGAGCTATCAAATGATGTTGGGATTTTTCAAAAATAATTTTCAACTTAAAATTGCATACTCGCCAATGGGGGGCGCGAGCAATGTTGTGGTTGAACTTAGCGCCAATCTAAGTGGAGAGCAAATGTTTTGAGGCATAATGGGTGCTATTGCTCTTGCAATTAGGTTTTAGTTTACATTATGGCAAACTGAGAGGTGGTGTAAATAAATCGATGAAAAGGATGTGCGTTTAAATAGCAAATTTAGCAAAAGGGATGTTTAGATTAAGCTTCCTGTTGCTGTTTGCAATAAAAAGAACGTTTATTACAAGAAACAAGTTCGCCATTTAATGGAATCATTACGATTCTATTTGATGTCAACTAGTAAAAAACTCTGATATCATGGATTAGAAAATGGCATACCAAATACGCATGCCTTAAATATCTGGCTGAAGGCAAGAAGTGCTCTTTAGGTATTTCACAGACACTTGCCACACAAAATGGGAGTATAGAAGAAAAACAAAGCTAAACAACCGCATCAAGACTGTAGCAGCCTGATAAATACCACGAACATTACTTTAATCTGTAAAAGGTAAGGTTTAGAATCTAATTGAATCATTTTTTTCTTCTTCTTCTTTTTCAAAGGTGGGTCTTAGCAACCTTATCACTATGGGCTGCTGAGGCCTATGATGATATCCTCAAGCTTGAGTTCATTCATGATGCCGATTTATTAATAAATTCGGCCGAGTTCTTGAGTGAACTTTGAGCGTCTTCTGTCTTATGATAAGGCTTAGGTGGTAAAAAGGCCTTCCCTTTACATTTATTTCCATTTTGTAACGAAGTGCCTTTGCCTACTGCTAGTAACAGATGCATTTTGCTTCTAAAAGAGCTGATGGATATCCGCTAGAATGGGATCGGCATTATAATTATCGAGGGAGATCCTTTCACTGATAGTTTGTCACTTCCATCATTGCTGTCATATCAAGGGTGTTTATTTCAGAAGTATACAAATTTAATATAAAATAAAACACCTGAAGCTAATGTTAATGTCAACGACATTAGATTTAATAGATAATTTTATGCCATTAGTGCCACGGCTAACTCGATTGAAGCGCAATCGTGAAGTTCAATTTTCGCAAATTTTTCGAGCAACTGGGTCCGTATATCAGCAATAACACGGCGAATGTTGACTTCCAAATCGTAGAACGTCTCTGGTTTATCGGCATAGACTAGTGACTTCACATACCCCCAAAGAAAGCAATCTAAAGGTGTGAGATCACAGAATCGTGGAGGCCAGTTCACAGATCCATTACGTGAAATTATGCACTCAGCAAATGTTTCCGCAATACTATAAATTGATGGTGCCTCACGCCATGTGGCATGTTGCGCCATCTTGTTGATACCCAAAGAAGTCAGAAATCACATTTCTATAGCGCTCTCCATTGACGATAACATACTGGCCGGCATCGTCCTTAAAGAAATATGAGCCGATGATTCCACCAGCCCATAAAGCACACCAAACAGCCAGTTTTAATGGCTGTAAGGGCGTCTCGACAACGGATTCTGGGTTTGCTCTTTGGTTTTTAACCAAAAATGGGCCTCATCGGAGGACCAAATTTTGCGTTGAAAATGTGGACCAACTAAATCATGTTTTCGGCCCATTCACCAAACCTACTACGCGTATAATGGTCACGCGGTTTCATCTCTTGCATAAGCTGGATCTTATAAGCTTTTCAGCCAAGATCTCTCCGTAAAATCTTCCACAAAGTGGGTGGGCGTAGCCCCAATTGCTGTTCACGATGGCGTATCGACTTATTCGGATTCTTCTCAACACTGCTCTCCACAACGCCAATAACTTCTTCTGTTCGTACTGTTTGTTGTCTTTGGGGATCCGTATTATCCACTAGAGTGTACATGGTATGAAAACGTTTCATCGTATTCCGTAGTGGACCTAGCACATGATAAGTTTGGCTTTGGCGAAGCGAACCACGGTTTTCAAAATAAGTTTGCACAATTTGAACTCCCTTGTTGCTGGCTAGTGTTTGAAACGGTTTGACGAAGTTGTAGATAATTTTTAAAGAGTTTACGTACATTGCGAGTATTAACAAACAGGGGAATAAAAATGTTTTTATTTGTGTAAACAGATCACATTCTTTGTAATGTAGAGCTATATCAGCTTGAAATGTGGAGGTGCTACGGTCTATAGATTTAGTTTTAGTAGTCGCAGCACATGCACCTGCGTCAATTCCTCCCATAGTACAATAAGTCGTTAAAAATTGTATCTTTTCAGACAGTCTTGTTCACGGTCAGGAGAAATTAGTTTGGAATTTACTGCATAACTCATCGTTGGTAGGTTCAGGGGTCTCTAGAGCACCATATTCATCTTTTGAGGAAGGTGCTTTGCAAAGAAGCCATGGTACATCGAGTGAGATCAAAAATGTTAATTTTGTCAATATTATTTATGAACTAGCTTTAGGTAGCTTCGTTCACAAGTAAAATTGCCATATTTGTGACTTAGACAATTCAAGAACGACTATCGAAAAACTTTCTTACCCACAACGTGGAAGTATCAGGCGAGCTTTTTGGGAAAGAGTCATCATTGGACTTTACATATTTATACGACCATGATTTACAAATTGAATTGGAACTTGGAGATATCGATATGGGCGATGTGTGAACGATTGTCCATTTCTCATTTCTCCTTCTGGCTCAATGCATTTCGTTTAAAGTTTCTCCAACTTTTTATCCTTTTAATGACTATTTCATCGTTGAAGCCAAATCATTTCAAGCCGAGCCATTTCTTCAGATTTGGAAACACCATAGTGTCAGCGAGGGCTAAGCTTAGAAAATATGATCCACAAGATAAAAATACCTAGCACAATTCATGAAATTTCAACATGGCGATTAGGGCACCTTCTTCCTGGCTATATGACGTAAGTTTTTCTCCAAACCGCCGTAAAACGGGGCTCTAATAAGTTGGCATAATATTTACCGGATTGTTTTTGCTTTTGAAGGTAATTGATGTGGATTTTTTCACTTGCATACAAACAAATTATTGCCACGACAGATCCACCTGTTTCGATAGCTGATATTTTTTTCTGTCGAAATAGAGCAGTCAGTCAAAGAACTAGTGCATTGTACTTAACGTGAACTGAGCATCAATCATAAATAGAATATCTCTGTTCTCGTTTCAACATAGGTTCCATCGGGTCTTCTGAATGATTCCAGTCTCTCTGGTTTCCCCGTTTTGAGGACTTTGACTAGCCTACCGACTTCAATCCAATGAATTGGGAAAATTCTATATACTATAAAAGGCACAATTCGACCACCCAATTAGCTTTTTGTAACGACTCCAGTCTTCCTCTAAATTTATCTTAAGAAGTTTTCTAGTTTCCGTACAATGGAACGTATGATTTGCATGATTATATCCAACCTGCTGATATCAATACTCAATACAATTGGTTCCGCTACCGCTGGTGTGGTATCCACATCATTAGCCAAGTTAATATCTGCAAATTTATTGGGTCTTTTAACAGTTGTTTGGTGTACATTCATTTGGTTTTCTAATGATGCAAATGTTTATAATTTCTTATAAAACGTTCACTTCTTAATTCAACCTAATTTTACCTGCTTGGATTTCTTCAAAATATTGCTTTTATTCAAAACTTTTTGCTCTGTCTCTACTGCTCTATTTGGCCTCATTCCTATAGTTCAGTGAATGTTATTATAAATTTTAACTGCTTTAGGGATTTTCTTATATGTTTTAAGATATGAAAGTAAAAGGATTTCAAGTAAAATTGAATGGAAACGTTCAATGTCCTAGTTTCCCGCGTGAGAATTCGGCTTAGAAAAGCCAAGTTCTATTTCCTCAAAGGTAAAAAAAAAACTCCTTCACATTTTCAGAATTGAATTCATTGTCGCAAATAATTTTCTTTGCCTTTCCAAACGTGTTGAGGCATTGATTTGTTTTTTATCGTTTTCAATGGTCCCTAAGGACCTCAAAAGATTATTGCCGAGAAGTAAATCGAAGTACTTGTTTTTCAAAGTTTAGTACAAGGCACCCAGGTATGACTTTCTATAACTAACAATTTTTAACGCGTTTATCTCAAAACTGCAAAATATATTGTCTAAATAAGGACGTAGAATTTTTGGCATAGTCTATTTGTTATTAACAATTTTATGGCGATTTTTCTGCGAAGTTTTCAAGTTTGATTTTGGAAGTGCGCCATTCGGCCAAAAATCAATATTTCAAAAAAATTTTATGTACTTGTCTAGCTGTTGTTATGTATAATAACAACAAATTTAGCGGCTCGTCATAATTCAAAATTTACCTTGCTCTTTATCTGGCCAATTCTTAACCTCACGACCATAGTGGACTGGAGCACCGTTCTGTTGAAAATATGTTAAAGCTAGTTGAATCAGTGGAATGTCCTCCAATAGTTCTGGCAAATCATTTCGCAAAAACTCCAGATAATTTGTAGAATTCAGCCTAGGTGGTAGTTTGAAGGGGCCTATTAACATGTTTCCAAGTACACAATTTGTGTTGAAATGATTTATGTCTCATTGTATGTGGATTGTCCGCAGCCTCCGCATGAAGATTATGAAAATTTGTGATCCCATCTCTTGTAAATTGAGATTCGTCCGTCCAAAGAATTCTGCTAATAAATAGCAACCAATTAGAAAACTCAAGGCTCTTTTCCAAATCATTGGCAAGCAGTTCTTGTACAGGTGTATCTTGGTATGAATAAAGATTTTCTCCATGCAGTCCATTAGAAATTTTATGTCTGGAAACATTGAATTGCAAAGCTAAGCGTCTGATTCTGATTGATGGATCAGTTTTAACAGCTTCCATTATTCTTTCATCAACCGAAATTCTTCTACTTGTAGAGCTCCAGCGTTAGGTCGTGTATTCGAAACTAATCCCGTTTCTCGAAGCCTTCGATACGTATTTATAAATATTCTTTTATTTGGAAGTCGGCGGTTAGAATAAAGTTCATGGTATCTTTGTCGCACACTAGTTAAACTTCCAGTGCATAGCCCATAAACGTATATAATGTCTGCATATTATTGGTTTGTAAATGCTGACATTTCAAACAGCGTTTCTGAGCAACTGTAGCCTTAGCGTAACACATTAAACTGATGAATTAATTTTTTTTCCTAATCTTTTATACCATTTCTGTAAGGTACATTTTCCAAATAGGTCTTCATACCCCAAACCTAACTCTTCTGAGAAATTTTAAGGAGCAGGGTAAGGAAATGAGGGTTTTAACAGGTAGTCAAATAAAAGAGCGCGCTTTAAATTTCTTTAAAAGCTATGTAATTTTAAAAAAAATATTGGAAAATTAGTAATTCGTGGAAAACCACTCTTACGAGTATGTATTGTCAACTGTTGTTAGAAACATTGGTAAAAAATCATAAATCCCTTTTTTTATCTGTTGCAGGTTTTTCCAAGTATCATAAGATCTGTGGGTTTTTCTGCAAACTTATTTTTTTTACTATTGTTACGTTCATAAGAAAAAAATAGTAAAACGTTATGTTAATTAGGCATTTTCTGAAGAAAAGTGACCTCAAAGTCAAAAATTAGCATGGGCAATGAAAACGGAACAGGTTTCGGAATTGGATATCTAAAGACTCAAACAAGATATCAATTTTGTTTAAACGCCGTTATAAAGGCTGGTGTTTCTTCTAAAAACAGGGTCCCACAAGAACCTTACTGTAGAACGATTTTTTTCTTAGAATATGCCCAGGAATCATTTCCGAAATTATCGTCATCGAATTAGGGGACACCCTGTATATTAAACTCAGTCTCATTTTTCCTAATTATGTCCACACCCATAAGAAGAAATGTCTTATGACATTTTAAACCATTTTAATTTGCTCCGATCACCGATTCGAAATTCTTTAGGTACCTCAGTGACAACAATTTATACTAGGTGTCGCAAAAGTCATCACCCTATCGGAAGATGCTATAGTTTTTACAGAACTTTTGCGCCACCTTGTACAATATATGTTCTTCGGTTCTACATATGTATATTACTGGTGTTAAGATACATGGGTTTTTCTTCAAATACCTGGAAATGATTACAGCCAACTCTAGATGTATTAATTAAATTGACTGTAGAGCCAGAGTCTACTAAAACTTTATATTTTATTCTTCCTAGCTGCAGAATATTCTGTTCTCGAGGCTTAGTTCCGAAAATCCGTCAGTTCAATACTAATAATTTGCTCCCTGTAGGGAGTGAGTGGATTACTCATTTACCACTCATTCGAAGTGTTGGCTATCACAATGTTAATGTGCATGTCTTGTGAGATTTGAATGTTTGAGAGGAATGTTGTCTAGACTGCCCTGTTCCTGTTATTGTTAGGAATTTTATTCTGCCATGATCTATAATTGAAGCTTTGATGTCGTATAATGTCATCCTGATTCGTGTTGAAATAATGCTGCTGTCTTATCTATCCGGTATTTCCATTTTGGAATGATCTATTACCATTAAAGTTGCCAGATCTCTCTGAGTCTAAATTTCTGGACTGTCTGGCGGTTTGGTTTGTGGCATTATTAAAACGACTATATTTCTATTAAATTTTTTTAAATTCCACTCACTATTAGGAATTATATATGTAAAATAGACAAAATTTTAGTTGGTCAAATGTATTTATTATTTTCCTAGAGAGTTGCCAAATTGACAGGTATTTTACGTTAGTTTCAATTAGCTGCTCTACAGAGTCTATAATTTCTATATTATTACTTTCGTACAAACCATACTCATGAACTTTTTTTATAATATAATCTATTTTACTGTGTAGCTAAGATAGTGTTTAATTTAAAATTGCTGATTTTGGAGAGTACGTTATTGAAGTCGATCACGGGCCTGATGTGCTGCACTAATCGGACATTGATATTTTCCCACGTTGTTAGTCGCGTCGTATGTAATAGACACTTTCCTGTGCCCACTATCTTGATGTTGTAGATCGTTTTAAATACTTCCATTATCTGATTGTCAGGAATAGCTGCCAGGGTGTCCATACAAGGAACTAAGGAACTGAATCAGCTCATGTTTTTCTTCCGAAAACTATTTATATCTGTGATTTACGAATTTACAAATTTACAAATTTATTTATTTTTAATTCATTGTTCACATAAGAGTTTTATAACATCTTTTGAAAAATAATGGAACAAGCTTTAACAATATTTCAAATTGAAATTAAAAAAAAACCAAAAAAGAAATGAAACAATAAGAAACTATCTAACAAATACGAGTATGAATTAAGAAATAGATAGAGAAGGAAAGTTAGAAAAGAAATGTAGAGAGGATAAAAAGATTAAAAAGAAGATTATGAAAGATATTTTTTTTAATGATGGGGGAGATATAAATTTAGGAGTACAGGAAATTGGGACACACAGGAGGACTTTACTAGAAGTTTTCAGCACAATATTTAAAAATTTCTTTGCTGAAAGAACTTGTGTTACTCATGCGCTTGATGGCTAACGGCAAACGATTTCAAAGTTGAATTGAATGTACAAAAAATTGCCGAGATGTATTTAAATACTTGCACCTAGGTGCTATCAGCTGTAAAGTTCTTTTATTTCTCGGAAAGCTTACAATATCGAACAGATATTCTGGCGTTTTCTTTGCTAGAATTTTATGCAAAAACAAAATTGAACGATATTTTAAAAGGCCAGTCAAGGAACAACCGACGATTTGCTTGTTATATGCAGAAATGTGATCATATTTTTTTACATTAAAAATGTATCTCGCGCAGGCATTGCATGTGATTGTTAATTTTCTGGCAGAATCATGGTCCATATTTACGAATATTTCACAGCCATCGAGAGTAATCGGGAGAATAAATGCCTTTACAAATTGTAGTACTGAGATCTGTTGGATAGGTACGAAGTTATCATTTTAACCAACGAATTATCAAACAGAAATTGATATTTAAGCTTTTTTAGTAAGAATTCATGATTCACGCAGTCAAATGCTTTTGAAAAGTATAAAAACGCTATGAAACTTAATTTGTCATTGTCACAACTGGCACGTAAATTTTCGCAGATTTTTAGGAGAGCTGAAGTACAACTAAAATTTGCACGAAATCCTGACTGGTATTTTAATATCATGTTCTTAGCGTTTAGATGTGTTTTTATTTGTCGACGTATGATAATTTCAAAAACTTTGCTTAAGAACGGTAAAATTTCTATAGGTCGGTATTCTACCGGGTTCCTGTTTGGCGATTTAGGAAGGGGTAGAACTTTTGCTGTTTTCCAGTTTTCCGGAAAAACAGAAGTCATTATAATGGTATTGCAGATGTGAGTGATAGGATGCAAGACAGAAGGAAGTATAATTTTTATAAATTTAGGTACAACGTTATCTGAACCAACTGCATTTGTCTTTATACCTAATATAACATTTCCGACAATTACTACATCTATACAAGAAAGAGGAAAAGCTGAATCAGTATAAGTAAAATTGCTCGTAAGATCTTGAGAGCTACGAATATCTATCTATTGTCTCTCTGCAGGCCGAGACGAAAGTCTTATTTAGTTCTTCCAGATTCATGCTATTAGGAGGCGATATTTTTTTTTCGAGGTAAGACCAATCGAATATTTTTCTAAAAGTCAGAACTTGAAAAACATATTTTAAGTCTGTATTTATAAAAAGAAGATTTGCTCTTTCTTAACAGACGTGTTACAGCATTTCGAGTGGTTTTAAACTCTCTGTAAATTTCCAAACATTTGTAACGTCTCCATCTGGTATATAGCAAAGTTCGAGCTTTTATCAATTCGACGACTTCCTGAGTGATCCAAGGTAATTTAATATTGGCCTTTTTAAAACTTCGCAAAGGCACATGTTTAGTAAAAAGATATTTAATTTGGTTATTAAAAAAAGAAACTTGGAAGCTTGTGTCATTTGTATTATAAATTGGAGACCAATCTAAGGTCTGACAGTCATTACAAAGGCTCTCTAAATTGATTCGAGAATATTAGTATGTTTTGAAGTTTGTCTCAGTTTCAACTGCTGGATATATATCTATTGTCAGGAATATCATATCATGGTGAGAGAAACCAGGTGCAAACATCTGGTCATATTGCAAAATTAAATCTGGGTCAGAAACTAAAGCAACATCAAAAAGCGATGGTTTGCGATCTGATACAAAATGCGTCGGTTGGCTTAAGTTTGCAAAGTTCAGATGCAGTGGATACAAGGAACTACAGGGGATATACTTTTTAAACACGTTGGCTACGCTGTTCAAAACTATTATGTTTAAAAGGTTAATTCAATCACTGATCAAATTGGTTTGCTTATTAACATCGCTAAAATTTACAAAAGCCAACACAGGGATTTGTATGCCTTTTATGTCGATTTGTTGTGCAGCCTTTGGTTCTGTTATAGCGAGGCGCTATTTTATAGTCATCAACATTTTAAGGACAATGTACGACAGGAATTTAGCTTACGTCTTGAATAGTGAATTTATTTCTGATGGGTTGGAACCTCAATGGTATTAAAAAAGGTTGCATTGTGAGCGCGCTTCTATTTATCCTATTCGCCAATGACGTAACCGATTTTATGTATACAGACGACACCGTCTTTCCCTCTGAAACGTATTGAAATAGTGAGAGAATGCAAATACGCAATATCTTCAGTTTGGAGTCGTTGTGTTGTTAACAAAAGCATAGCCCACAGCTCAAAACAGAAAATATTTTGTGAAACAGCAAAACCGATTCTCTTATACGGATGTTCGATCATATCATTTCACGAAGACGTAATCTTTATCGAAAATTGGGACGTTTAGCGTCTGGATGCGGTTTCAATCTTAGATTGACAACGGCGGATCAGTGTAAAATCTTAAGATCTAAATTTTGCGTGCTATTGCCATCAAACAGAGGAGATCTGTGTAACAACAGTGCGTTTTCCACTTTATAGCGATATGACCTGTTTTAAAAGAATACCGCCTGAGATACTTTGGGGCGACTGTGCTGGATGAGGAGAGAACGCTGAACATTTCAAATGGAAACTATGGGTGGAACGCGATGTATAACTACTACAAAGGCGCAAAATATCATGGTCGAAAGTTTTTAAATTAGAATTATCAATAAAACCAATTTCCGCTGTGCAATAGTTCAATTCTTTATGAGAATCTTTCAAGTTTATAACGTAAGCAGACCTGTAGGAACATTTGTAGATGGTCAATAATGACCAAAATTAAATGCACTTTAAAACTACTCGTATGTATGATAATGTACCCTTTTATGAAGTAAAAGTTTTAACTAACTAACTAACTAGTAGTGTGAAACCCCTAAATTATCTGTAACCATAGATGCGATGTTCCTCACCCATGATTCTTTTATGGATGTTATGTGAGTTTCTCTATTCATCGCTGAACGTCTCCTATATGTATAGGGATGCTGTAGCAAACTTGAAATGTTGGAGGTTGATTTGAGTGCAGATAATAGGTCAGTACTGGGATGGTCGCCTCTTGACTGCATTCAGTTGTAAATAGAGAAGAAACTAACCCTCTCAAGGTGCATATTTGGACGTTAGTTATGCCTAGATTTAATAGCCTCGACAGTGGCTTTGTCGAACCCCACAACAGCAGAAAGGCCGTCAATGGTTTCTTGATGTCGTTGAGGGAATAGATTTTCGACTTTTCAGTGTCAAAACTAGGATTTTGGGTATGAAGACGCGTCAGCGTATCTTTCGTTTCCCTGAGTTGCCGCGAAACCTAAAAGATTGTCGGCCAGTTTCCGTAGCATGAAAACCTTCAAAATCGTAGTTTATTAGGAGGAGTGTGGGCTTTTGTGACAGCCTTGCTTAACCATTCAAGAATTCGCTGAGTGGACCACTTCTGTCTAAGTGTCGATTTTCTACATTGCATCCTCTGCTTGAATGCAAACAGTCTCTGCTTTTACTAGCTCCCACCGTTGACCAATACAATATTTACACTCAGCGTCGTTCAGATGTTCCGTGGTTTTTTTGAAAGTGGGTTGCTTCGAGACATACAAATTCTGTCCGACCGAACTGCAACTTTAGCTGGTGGTATAACCCGGCTTTTCCTAACGTCGCTCATGTGCGGGTAAAATCACTGTTCTGACGACGCGGTCGGACGCCTCTTCCGATTTCGTCCACTAGAACTGCAGTCTTTGGGGCATTATGGTGGATACACATTTCATCCATTAGATGATGTATGTTGTAATAATAATATTAAAATTAAATGCCTTGCTATGGCATATTCAGTAAGGCTTGCCATTTCATCATTCATCGTTTTACGTTTGTCGAACGTGCGGAGATTATTAAAAAATATTCCGGCTCAGTTGTAAATACGCAACGTGAATTTCGCTGTGAGGTGCAGGCAATTAGTCGCACCGTGGAAAAGTTTGAGTGCGAGTACACTCTTCCACTACACTCCACCACCCAGATGAAGAAAACATAGCCGCCGTAGCGGTCATTATCGAAGAAGACCCAGACATGTCGATTCGGTGCCGATCAGCTTAATTGGGCATCGCCAGAGAGCCCGGCTTATTTTGCGGTTAGATTTGGGCCTACATCCGTATAAGATTGTGCTGACGCAAAAATTGTAGTCGGACGAAAAGATGGAGGAGACACCTTTACCGTCAATGGTCTCAGGTATAGGGCGATGTTAACCGACTTTCTATGGTCAGAGATCGACAACATCGTTACATGCGAGCTGTGGTTCCAACAAGACGGCGCTACATGCCGTACAAGCGACACAACGCTCGAAGTTGTGAAGGAGAAATTTGGGGATTGGGTCATTTCACGGCGAGCGTTCATCAATTGGCCGCCGCGATTACGCGATTTAACACCACTCGACTATTTTCTCTGGGGCAACGTCAATCCTTAGTTTACGCTAAGAAGTCAACCACTTTGGACGAGATCGAGGCCAACATCCGACACGCTATTGCCGGAATATCGCCCCACATATTGGACCGAGTCGTCAAAAATGGGACCGACAACTTGAAGCACTACCGGTTAAGCCGAGGCGCCCAATTGAATGACATGCTACTCCACACATAATGGCACACATCACACCGTTGTTGTTTTATTTAATTCGTTTTTCCTATCGTTCTTATCTGGTCACCCTTCATTATAGATAGAGTGTGTAAAATATTAATTTTAATGGTTAATTATGTTCACAATTTATTGGGCTGCCAAACTGTCCAGCAAATTTATATGGACTTATTTGATGTTGCAGTTCCTCGGCATTTGACTCTTTTCTGGAATACTTCACAGCATATTTTTAAATAATTTTTTTTTAAGAAGTTTTGAAACAGTGATTGAGTTACAAGAAATCAAAATATTATTAATATACAAAGCGTACATAATATATTTAATAAATCTCTCGTTCTGTATCTCTGTGAGACATTTACAAGTCCTCCCAAGATTTCACTCTCATTAATAACTTGATTATTACTTCCACTTCAAGAGTGCTCAGGCGAATAACATATGCACTTTCAAATTCAAATGCCAATTCATCCCTTTCATTCATAAAATCATACTCTTCCACAAGAAGGTGTCAAAATGCCACCAGCACGAGATATTGTATCCGCATTCATTCAATTGACATCACCACATAAGTATGATATTACGTTAAGGGTTGCTTCAGGTC
Source organism: Volucella zonaria (assembly GCA_963966105.1). Lineage (NCBI taxonomy): Eukaryota > Metazoa > Arthropoda > Insecta > Diptera > Syrphidae > Volucella > Volucella zonaria. The sequence goes on along the minus strand of OZ014530.1, from coordinate 359,967,803 downwards.
GTGCTTAAACTTTTGCGATTTTATGCAAAAGGATTCTCTTCCGTTTCGCTGACCACAAATTAACCGCCCTTGCACGTCCATCAGATGACTTGTTTAGGGTAATTTTTTTGCTGGCTCTTCGAGAAGATGTTTCCGCATCCCTTATTCTTCGGACATATAAAATTCGATAGAATTTTTTTTCTTCTATCCTTTTGTCCTTTGTGGTAAGAACTTGACGAACAATGTACATGAAATGAAGGAACAATATGCCAATTAATAGCAAATTAAGGATAATCTTTTGAGCACAGTTGAGGGGATTAATTTGTTGACACTAACAAAATGAAATTCTTGTACGAGTCCTCGTAGAACTCAACAACTCGTGTTCTTACCTCACATGTCGTTACAAGGAAACGTGTTAAGGAGTCATAAAATCGATCCATGGCTCGTTACTCGTATGTAATTCCACCTCGTTGGTGTTTGGGCAATTAAAACGCTTAGAACAATCAAACTATTGGATTGAAGACACATGCTAAGCGCGAGTATTTATCAGTAGCAGTGTCTTCCCGACCCTTAGATCGTTTCCAAAGTCTGCTGCGCACATGTTACACTACTCGGACCGATTTATTTTTTTAGTGATTCGATAGTGATTCACTTTGTTCTTTAGGTTTCGGTGGTTCTTTGGTTCTTTGGTTTCTCAGGTCTTGAAGTTCACTTAAAAAGTAAATGCCTCGTTTGTTGTTCTTTTGGATTCACGGGAGTGGCTGGCACGCACGATACTGAAAATTGAACTCCAGAGTTAAGTTGTTTGGATAGCAGTTTGTGCGTGAACGGATCCGTCAATTAGGTGCACCGAATCCTTTCCTGAGAAGTCTGCCTTCTAGCGGCAGTCCCCAATTGAAAACCTTGAAGAGCTGCATTTTTTTTTTTTCTAATTCTCTGTTCAAATTTTAATGATTGCCTTCGCGTATATTGTAATGTAAACATATGGGAGTACGAGTACGAGTACGAGTACGAGTGCGAGTACGAGTAGAAACGTAAGACGTACAGCATTTCGAAAGTGGGCGGGGTGGATATGGATGAGATTAATTATTGTATTTCGGAATATGTGTTTTCTAATAGAACCGAGAATTCGATTACTTTACAATGTGTGTTGAGATGGGACGTTGTGGGTGGCACAAAATTGTTGTTGATGCTGATGTTTGTTTTCTGGTTACCAAATGAGAATTGTTTGGAAAATTGCTGCTGACGCTCATACTCATCAATGGGAAATAGAAATGTTGCGCGAGTTTCTCTTTTAATGGATTACGAGAATTCGATAATTAACTGCGGATTACTGTTGGGAAATTGAGTGGAAGTGCGTATTTTTAGGTATGCGACTTTGGCGAATTGTTTTGGATTTCTTGTGAAAAATTTGACACTACACTACAGAGTAAAAAGATGCATGAATCTGTGGTCAAATTGTTTCTATGAGTTAGACGACATCCATTAAATATTTCTCAGGGCTCAGACAGTGAATCAAACTCATTAAAGGTCGAATTGGTGTCCAGTTTGTAAATGAAGTAGTACGGGATGCTTACGGTGATCACATGAAGTTGAATTCCGGATTGTTGTATGGATTACAAAGCGGAGTAATCCACATAAATGGCGAAACTGCGGTGAGAAAAGAATAAAGGCACGTAGTTTCAGGTCTAAGTGATCTGAGACATGTGGGCTGGGATCTACTAGAAAATTTTAAATTAATTTAAATAGCCTTACCAGCAGCTAGAGGATTATCCAATCCTCTCCGACTTGAATATTAAATCGATGTAGACGGTCATAAAACAAGAGGTGTCATTTTAAGTTGCACGTCATTGCTAAATTGTCAACATCTATGACTGCAAAGACCCGAAAGTTATCAAAAAATTGGATCGACACATGCTCGCACAAAGTGTTGAAATATTGAAAATTTACTACAAAAACGGTGAAAATATCGCAGAAATATTTCGTATGCTTTTCGTGCTTTCTCGCACAGATATAGTGAATTTAATCAATAAATTTGCACGTATCGGACAGTTTAGTGATATAAAGCCTAGAACTCATGTCTATTGGGCAAAATCAGCTGAAAATATCGCCACCGTCGTAGTTCAGAGTGTGACTGAAAAAAGAACTAAAAAATCACGTCGTTTCTATTCTAGCGACCTTCAAACACGAGATGGATAAAACACGAAAAGAATTATTGCCTAAGGTACACGATATCGAAAACCAATTGAGTGCTAACATCAACAACATCAACTCAGCCATCCCGGATCTGTTTCAACGGCTCGACCAAATCGAAGCCAATGTAAAAAAAGTGACGAGGTATCTGAACTACAGAATCGCTGTGATATGCTGGAAAGAAAAGATTTTTTGACCGACGCTGTTGTTTTTGGCATTCCACACTTCGCTGATGAAAATTTACACAAAATTTTCGAAAACTTTGCGATACCATTGGCGGAACAACACCAACTAGTAAAATATTGCTGTTTCCATATGTTTGCTTTATATTTACTGTCCGTTAGGAAGAACTAGTTGTGCTATAGAAAACATAAACGAAGGCATCGAAATTATTCAGCGGTGTGCACTAAAGCACAATTTGTCCCTTAATCCAGAGAAATCAAAAGTTATTTATAAACAGAAAACGGTACATCCAGTTTTCGCCCATGAAATTGGGACAATCTTCCATAGAATACGGCAAGAAACTTGGGGATGGTATTCAATGATACCCGATTTTGGACCGATCATGTAACTGTCACAATCGGAAAAAGTTTATAATGGCCTCCATTTGTTATGGCTCACTCAAAGCTCTGTGCCTATTAAAACCAAGATGCGGCTCTTGCCTATATTATTGTATGGGTGTGAAGACTTTTGTAGTGTTGACTACAATGGCTCTAATGGGTGTCAAGTTTCGTGGATGTGTGGTTTTCCGAAATGGAGAATTCAATTGGCAGTTGAGATCGTGCAATTTAGCATCATTTGACTTTTTCCTTTAAGGCTAAGTTAAAGATAAACTGTACACCAATGCTCTACTAACGATTCATGGACTAAAATAATATTATTAGAGCTGGTATTCGCAAAGCACGAGTGTAGTCCCAGAAATCCCCTATCTAACAATGAAAACACACTATGTAGTCTCCATTTAGTTCTATACACTTTTCCCATCGATGTTCAATAGCTTCAATATTCTGTTTATACGAGAATCGCCGAGCTCCTTATAATAGCAAATCTTTTACCACCGAGACATTTTTTCAAATCCGTAAATAGAAAATAATCCGAGGGAATAAATGTGGCGAACAGGGTGCATGGAGAAGCAATTCGAACTTTTACTCATTGATTTTGGCCACCGCTATGACGGATGAGCAAAGTGGTGCATTGTCTTGATGAAACATTACTTTTTCTTCGCCAAATACGACCGTTTTTCCTGATTCAATCTTTCAAACGCTGCAATAAATTCGCATAATACGCGCCGATGATAGGTTTTCCTTTCTGAAGATAAGATATTCAATGAAAATTATCCTACGCGCACCCCAAAAAACTGACGCCATGACCTTACCTGCAGATGGAACTGTCTTCGTTTTCTTTGGAGCCGATTCTTCCTTTAGAGTCCATTGTTTTAACTCTTCCTTCGTCTCGGGTGTGAAGTGATTGACCCATGTTTCATCCCCGATTATGAATCGACGCAAAAACTCGACTTTATTGCTGTAAAATTTCGCCGAACACTCGATTAAAACATCCTCACGACGCTGTGAGGCACCCATCCTGCGCACAGGTTTCTCATGTCCAATATTTAAAATTTTTCAGTCAACACGCTATGTACAGTGCTTTTTGAAATGCCTACCATATCTGCTAGGTCACGAACTTTGTGGATTTTTTTCAAAATTTCTGGTGGACTCACCTCACTTGGTAGACCACTTCGATGTTCGTCTTCGCATCTCGTATGGCCTCGCTTAAACTCTCCCACCCAATATTTTATTGTTGTAAAGGAAGGAGCAGACGCCCCCAGTGTAGAATTAAGTTCCGTTTTGATAGTGGTTGAATTGAGGCTTTTCAAATGAAAGTATTGTATCACATAACGATGACCAATTTTTCACATATTTAGAAATTAGTTGAGAGCGTTCACTATTGATGGCTGCCGAACAAATGCTAAACAACATAACGTCGTTAATCTTTAAATTTAATTTTTAAAAGGTTGATACTTTCTAGAATTGTTATACTCTTTTTAAAGAACGACCGCGATCTATACGTCAGGTCGGGTACTTCTGGGTCTACCCTAGTACATCTGCAATTATGCGAAAATCTTATGAAAAATTTCATCAAAAGAATGGCTATTTGCAGGCAGAGCTGAGAAGGATATTTTGCAGGTGTTGCATTCTTTTACTAACCTTGGAGTTCTTACTTTAAACTAAAATAAAAATATCACGGATTTATATAAAAGTGCTGCATTTTTCTATTAATTTAAAACGACATCTTTTGTTGGATTACACTATACAACAAGATGTCTTTGATACAATTTTATATATCGTCTGTTAAGCAACAGATGTTCCGAATAAAAGGGTGGCTTTTACTCCTACAAGTCGACTGCATACCATTTTTCACATTTTAAGTCCTAGAAACACACTATCTTCCGCCGATTTTATGTCTACATATACTGCAAAACCATCCATATGATATGATTTCGGAACACCTCTTCAGAACTTTTTCAGATGGAGAAGAAACATCCACAAAAGATGCGCTACTGCATGAATTCATCAATTGCGCAGGGCAGTTAGGAGAGGATGCAGTCTATGTCTAGCAAGCCCTTTCAGTTGTTGACCTATTTTAACGCCATCAACGGCACGCAAAATGGCATTGCAAATTGAAAAACAAAAAAGCAAAAAGAGCAAATCTAAAAGTAGCCTAAAGCAAGATGTAACACATAAATAAACGCTCTACAGGATCAGTTCATCATTGCTATTGGTAAAATTTCACTGTCAGCAGTTATAGCTTCGAAGTATTTAAGGATGTCACTTGGTTAAATGGAAATGTCAACCCCACAATTGACACTCACTAACAAGCCCAAAAAGCAGAACTACGAGAATTACATTTACCCGTTACTGAGCGAATGGACTAGTTAACAGCAAATATGTCAGCTTTTGGAATTCCAGGTATTGCTTCAACATTCAGAGGAATGGTAAAAGCTAAGAAGTAGCGTGGGCATATCATGCAAGATTTTAACCGCGCACACTTCGAAAGGAATTGAAACAGTGATAAAAAAAGGTTTTTATTTTTATTGATCCTCTTCGGACCAGATCACTTAACTGACTAACTTGACTTAATCTAACTTAAAATAATGAAGTACATGATTAGGTTTTTGCTTCTTAGTTTATGTGTTTGGTATATGTAAATGTATATGTACGTATGCAATCCACAAGAGGGAGGATGTTAAATAACGATCTTAGCACTGTTTTTTGTTGATGAAAATGCAACTTTATTGTGAAAAAATGGTTACAAATGAATCATTCAGGATATTGCCCATCGCTGGCTACAACTTTTCCCCATCTTTCTGGCAGAACTCGAATAGCGATACGGTAAGAGTGCTCATCTTATGAGGCTACCCACGACTTAAGCCATTTTTGATGTCTTCATATGAGCGGAACTGCTGATCAGCCATACCATGTGCCATCGAACCAAACAAGTAATAAACGGACGGCGCAATATCTGGAGAATATTGCGAGTGGGGTACGACTTCTCATTTGAGCGTTTCCAGATAGGTTTAAACGGGTTTGGTAATGTGAGGCCGAGCGTTGTCATGCTCCAGAATCACTTTTTCGTGTCTCTGCTCATATTGTAGGCGTTTTTCGCATGCAATCGCTTGGAAATGGCTGGGCGGATAACGCCTAATGCTGAAACAAGCTCTTCTTTGAAGGATTTTGCACTTCTTTCACGCGGACGGTCATCAACATCGAAATCACCGTCTTTGAAGTGGCGGAAACAACCACGGCACATTGTTCTACTTAGAACAGCATCTCCGTAAACTTTTTGGAGCTCTCGATGCGCTTCAGCCACCGTTTCCTCTGAGAAAGAAGAAAATCGACACTTCCCGCAAATGACGATTATTTGGCACAAAATCAGACATTTTCACACAATCAACTGTATACGACGCCGAAACAAAATCACAAATGTGTTAAAACGGTTTGTTTACCATATCTCTTAACTTGGTTCATGACGTTTTGGATATATCAAAATCGACCAGCACACTAATAATCAACTTACTATCAGATCGTAATTTTGTCATACTATATATCGAAAACCACAAAATGTGGGCAATGAAATTATTGCTCACATTTTTCAAAATTGCCATCATCCTTCGTATCATTAATTGTATGTACGGAAAGTTAATGCCCAACAAATTTCGCACCAATATGCCATGATAGCGATCAAGAGCGACTTATGGGCTAAATAAGCAGGAGGCTCTCATGGAGGATCTTTAAGAATTTCACTTGATTATTAGTGGATTTGGTGCTGCGCAACAATAAAGGCAAGTGCTCTAAATACTTAGACGTAATAGCCTGTCTTTCATACAAAAACACTGAAACAATTTTTAAGTACAGTTCAACTAAAGTTATTACATAAAAAAACTAAGAAGAAAGCCCTTTCATCAAGGAGGTAAATCCGAGTATTAAAAAAAAAAGAATTCATGACACGTACACCAGATAAATTCGAACACCAACTCATACATGTGAACGTCCGAAGGCACACCATATCCCCGATTGATTTCTTTCAATTGAATAAAGGATATTCTTAATGACTCCAATTGATTTGGTTTCCCTTTCTTAAGTTTGTGAGCTATTGCCCTGCAATTGATTGTAGCGGCTTAATCATAATTGCCACCTCTAATCGTCTAATCGTCCAGCTCGTTAGTCTGCTCTTTCACTTTTTAAATTATCGTCTTTTATTCCTTCGACTTTTCCTAAGCTCTAAATTATAGCTTTTTTCTAATGGAAATAAGAAGAAGAAGAAGAAAAAATTGCCAAAGCATTATGGAATGAATAAAACGAAATGGAGGAAAACGAACATCTTCCACCCTCTCGTTCTTTCGGTTTCTTTTAAATTCGAATTACACAAAAGTCCTTCCCGCCCAGTGATTCATTTAAGATGTGCAATTTTCTTCATCTTACGTCTTCTTAAGGATTTGCCAAGAACCAGCAGGAGCAGCAGCATCGCAGCCCTTGTAGATCCTGACACGTTTTTCTTCTTGAAAACGAACAAAATTGTGCGGTTGCGGAGGAAGGACGAGCTTTTTTTGTTCGACTTTCTTTTTTTTTTTTTTTGAAAATTCTTGCACGTCCTTGATTGGCCTTCTTAGAAATAGAATTCTTTTCAATTTTTTCTTAAATGATTTTTCCTCGGTTTTCTTCGGTAGAAGCTACATCAGTGGCCATTATCCTTTTAGCTGGTTGAAGAACCTTGTCGAAGGACGCTACATGGAAGTGTGAGCGTTTCGAGGAAGAATCTGTAATTGGCTTCTTTCCTTTTCGTGCTACTACTCAGAGTGTCTCCTTACTGAATGGTCGACAATTTTGCGGATGATAGAAAAAAAAAGAAAGGAAACGAAATTCTGAATAGTGTTTGGAAATAACGTAAGCCAGCATTGAATTCAAAATCGATGAAAGCGGTGTACACGTAAATATAACTATATTTTGATTTATTTTTATGTATTCATGGTTTTGACGACAAAATATTCAATGGTCTATAATTTGTCGCTGACGTGTAAATTGATGATAATTCATAAATTTTCAAATTATTTGGTTTATGCTTAAAAGGAACCGTGGATAATACAGCTTATAGTTCAACGTTTGCTTAATACAGCAACTCCTCAAAATTGAAATGTTGCAGAAAATTATGAAAAAGTTGTAGAAGTAGTGCCAAACTTGCTACAACTATGGGAGTTAAACAAGGATGCGTACTAAATGCACTACTGCCAGCACTGATGTATGCAAATGATATTGTATTTCTGGCCGAAATAGTGTTTCAGCTTACGATTAACTAGCTGGAAAATTGCTCTAAAAAACAAAGATCTTGATAATCAGAAACGGCAGTGGACGCTACTTAATAAATAAATCCTGGATGTGTTGAAGAGAGCACATTGAGATACTTAAAGAGTACATGTATCTAGGAGTATTAATTCAGTCAACTGAAAAATACGTCTTAAAGCTAATTTAAAAGAAGCTAAACGGGCATTTTGTTCAGTCTGGGAAACCTCATCAACAATAAGTATATTAAACAAAGTTTGAAACAAAAAATAATTCGTGCTACTGCTGCACTGTGTTATATGGAACTCAAATGGGGTTACTGCACCTTTATCGCTATCAGGAAACGGAAACTATTTTCTTCGTTGACTTTGTTAATTTTTCTTCTTCCTTTTTATGTAGTGATCTCTCTTCCCTATAGCTGACAACTTGATCTTTTGCCATATTGAAACAACACCCTTCTAAGCTGTCATAACCGAGGTGTGTAAACAAAAACATGAAGTAATCGGATATAGGAGTTGGTTAGGTGTTTCCTTTTAATTGTTTTTTTTTTTGATTTCTAGCGAATTTTACCCGTCGCTTTATGTTTTTGAGATTCTAAACCTCATTTCGCAATACTACAACATCCTTAAAACTCTGTGCAGAGCTGACCATCGACCAGCGCACACAAGTGTGCTCGTAAAAATCACTCCTCGAAATAAGTTTAGAAGCAGCTTTGTGTTATAAAAAGATAAATTTTGTTTTGACAGCAACCAAATGAATGACAATGTTTTCTCTTTACATTTACTATTTACACATTTTCTTTCTTTTCTGGTTATTTCTTAGAATTTAAGGTACAGGTATCAAGTGCAAGGTTGCAAATAATATTTCTAAGAATTTTAAAGTAAGCAAAAGTATAAGTGCATGTGTAATAAAAGTGCATGGGAAGCTAAATTTATAATTTAGAATAAAATGTACTGGGTGTTGATATATGATGAGGTCAGCAACATGTAACTCGCACGAGTTCACAAAAACACAAAAAAATAAATTCCCTGTGTAGGCAAAAAACAAAAAAAAAAAAAACAAAAAAGTATATCTGTGAAAGTAACAGATTCATTTAGAAAAAAAACAAATAACTGAAATCTACAGACCACCAGGTTTTAGTATAAATACATTTATCACTGAACTTGAGAAAAATGTTGCGTGTGGCGAACAGGTAATACTGATGGGTGATATAAATATAAACATTCGTGATGAAACAAACTCCTATGTCAAGAATTATTTGGAAGCACTCTCATTAAAAGGGCTTACAAATATTATAAATAGCAATACTCGAGTGGATTTGCAAAAAGGAACCTCTACTCTAATAGACCACACCATAGTCAAAATGCATAAAAATATAATTTTATCTGGAGAAGTGGAGACTGATATATCGGATCATTATGCTGTAGTATTTGGGACCTTTAAAAACAAACCTCCAGTAGAAAATTCCAACGAACGTGTGGATAGTCTAAAAAGTGCAATTGTTAACAATCTGATCTCCTCAACTGATTGGTCAATTATTGAAAGCTGTGCGGATGTAGAAGGAGCGTATGAGAAATTTGTAGAAAAAATGAACGAGATCAATGCAAGCGCAACCTTAAAAACAAATAATAGAAGACGTAAAAACCATAAACCATGGATATCAAGGGGACTTGAAGTGAAATGCAAAGAAAGAGACAGACTGTACCGGAGATGGAAAAATAATAGAGTGAACAAATCTTATGCAGCAGAATACAAGTTACTGCCGAAACCAAATAAATAAAGAAATCTTTATACAAAGGTAGTCGTTTTACAAGAATCGTTTCGACCAAGCGAATAATAACCCAAAGGAAACTTGGGAAATAATAAATGAATTGTTGGGAAGAAGAAAAACCAATTTGGACGACTTCATTCTAAAACATTGTGGCTCAAATAAAAGTGTCAATACATTAGTTAATGAATGTGCTAACGGGTTTAGCAAACAAGCTTCTAAAATTGTTCACGACTGCAGCATTAAAACTTTGAATCATATATGTATGACAACTTCCAACTCGATATTTGTGGAGGAAACCAATGAAGCCGAAATGTATATGATCCTGCAATCTATCAAAACCGAAAAATCTTCAGGTGCAGATTATGCCATCTTAGGGCATGCGACCTAAAAAATAATGCAAACATTTTCGCCCCTAGAGAACTATAGGTCTATCTCTATATTACCAATAGTTGAAAAATGTCTTGAAGAAGTAGTAACGAGAAGACTTTGGAGGTTTCTAGACAAGGAGAAAACCATAGCGAAGAACCAGTTCGGGTTTCAAAAGAATAAAAGCACAGGAAAACTACTTTGTGAACTTGCAAATTTAGTCAATCAGAGTCTGAATTTAAATCATCACGTAATGGTAATGTTCATCGACTTTAGTAAGGTATTCGATACTTTATATCACCGTAAACTAATGGACATCCCGAATCGTGCTGGAATAAGAGGGGTCTTAGCAGATTGGTTATGCAATTATTTAGATAACAGAGGTTTTAAAGTGAAAATAGCAGGCGAATTGAGTGAGTGGAAGGCTCAAAACTAGGACCCGTATTATTTATCCTGTACACGAACGAACTTCTTAAAATCTTCAAGAGTAGTATTTCATTCGCATATGCCGATGATATGGCAATTGTAGCTCAGCATGCATGCTTCGAAACAGCTATGAGGATAATGCAGGAGGATTTCGAGGAAGCTATAAGTAGTGTTATGACATGGGGCTTACAATAAACGCAAAGAAAACTAAGCTCATGCACATTAGGGGAACACGCGGTAGACCAATAAACCCTACTATTCATTTTCGGAACCCCGAGTTGTGAAAGAATACAAATATCTTGGAATTGTAATCGACAATCACTTTCGTTGGGAAAACCATATTCAAAGGCTTAGGTCAGATATGAAAAAAGCACATTTCGCGATGGTATATCTGAAGAAATGCTCAACTATTACAATGCTTAAAAAAGTATATTACGCATTAGTGGAATCCAAACTAAGCTATGGAATATTTTCCTGGGGAAGTGCAGCAAAATACCATTTAGATAAATTGCAAAAGCTGCAAGCAAATACACTAAAAGTAATGCAGCGAGGTGTGAGGCGGGACGAGGATGATTTCAAAGTTCTTACTGTAGAGCAAATCTTCAAGATGGTGACTGTAATGGATTATGGCAGAGATGAAAGATTCCTGAAACCGATTTCACATCAAATAAACACTAGACGAAAGGTTAGAGGTATGCAGCAAATACCTAGGTTCCAGAATGTTTATGGCAAGCGACAACTCAACTACATGATCCCCCACGTTTTAAATAATTTTCCTTTGAGACTGATAAGCATTATTAATTTCAAAAAAAAGAAAAAAAGAGATTAGGAACTTTTTGCTTTCATAAATCAATAGTATTGTATTTTAATTTTGATTAATTAATTAATTAGTTTTGTTTTCTTAAATCTTTTTGAATTCATATAAGTAATGTTATTATTAAAACTTAAAGTTCAAATTTAAATATCTTACAGTTTGATCTCCTGCAGATAATCTTATGCTTTGCGGGTAGTGCATATGTATTTGTTAACTACGAGTATTTAATTTTAAACAACGCGCGAGTGTGTGCGGGCATTCCTACCTTCCTGCCCCTGGTCATACTGTTGCCTTGCACTCGGTCACTGTCGTTGCTGTATTGCAATGTAATAACCGATGGATAGTGGGCTCTGGGTTTGAATTTTGTTGGTGTCCTGGTTCCTATTGTTGTAAGGGTATAACGCCTACAACAATTTGATTCGGTAAACCAACTCTGAATTTGTACCTCTCATCTGCGCTTAGTAACGTCGGTATTTGTGTTTTTTGTGTTTGTCTTTCTTTATAATGACTCGGGAATTCAGAGTGGATACTGCCAATATACGCGGGCTAAAAAGTAATCATTTTTCTGCGTACGTCCACGTTTGTAAATATAGACCAGCTGTTTTGGCACTTAGTGACACACAGGTAGTTCCCAGCCCACACCTCTCAGATCAATCTAATCTGAAGCTACCTGCCTACGAACTAGTACCATTATTCTTCTCTCTGGGACGAAACAATTAAAAATGTTGCAACCGTTTCATCCAAAAGCTACAACAATTAAAAATAAAAAAAAATTATATGCTTTTTCTTTTTTTTTAAAACTTTAATAAATTGGGTTAAATCGGAAAAATACACCGAGGACTTTTTATCACGTAGGCCAAAAGGATGTGTCTCAGAAAAAACCAACTTGAAGTGGTTTTCAGTTAAATCAGCGTACACTAAACGCTACGGCTCTTGAAGTACTCTGCGGTTGAGACTGCATAGACTGAACGCTACACCTCTCACCACGGTCTCGCCATCTATGTGCGAACTGATGTAGTTTACCACCACAATGTAGTCCCTGTTCCAATCCGGAATTCAATTTCATGTGGTTAAAATTTCATCTCCGAAAGCAAATTATCCACTACTGCTTTATTTACAGAAGCCCCAAACTAGACAGCAACTCGACATTAAACGAGTGTGATGCGCTCCATATCCCTGTGTCCCCATACTGAAATCGTGGTTTCGGGCGATTTCAATATACAAAATTCTGGTTGGCTTCGAAATTCTGGACAGACAACACCCGAAAGACAGTGTGTTGAGATCTTCGCAGCGGAAAATAACTTAACGCAACTTTAAATGATCCCACGCAAATACCAGACGTTGACAGTCATACCGCCAACAATCTGGACTTGTTTTTAACTTCTCACCCTGATAAGTACTCCGTTGAAGTCTCGTCGGACCATTGTGTCATATTAGCAAATGTCTCATATACTGATCACACAGCAAAAATTCCTAAAAAAAAAACCGTATGACAACACGAGAAAGCCAATTGGAGCGAACTTAACACTTTCTTTAGGAATTTTAGCTGATCGTTATGTTTCCTCGGTAAAGACCTGGATGCCGCTGCTGATCATTCTCTTTGGAATGAGATGCTTTATCCCTCATCGGATGAAGAGTATCAAACCAAAAGAAAAGGCATAGTAAAGACGCTGTCAGGGTTAGAGAAATGTCTTTTCGATATTACATATAAGACCAATCCGACAGAGGAAAACCGAAAAAGTTTAAATGATCCAGAAATGACTCCAAAGTCTTTCTCAAGCGTGTGAAATTTCAATACGACGAAAAACTGAGGCAAAAAATACTGCAATGTCCCAATGGTAATACAAATTGTTATTCGTTCGTCAAAACCATTAGAAAATTAGATAGAAAAAGAATAAAGATGATTGGGTTCAGTAGTTATTTCGCTCCACGGCACAGTGGTCGGCCAAAAATACTTCAACTGCCTATATCATATTTGTCTTAGCTTTTTAAATTTATAACAAGTAATAAACAATAATATTAACATAAATAAACCGATCCAAACCCCTCTTCCTTGTAATGATATGATAATGATGATAACGAATTTTAATTTATTAAAAATAGTTAAAGTTGATAAATGAAAAAAAAAATTGTTTGAATATTATTCAACTAAATCAAAAACTGATTTTAATAAAATCGATTCATTTTTGCATGATAATTTTCGTTGACCAGTGATCAGAGGATCTGAGCTCAAAAGTAATCGGTTAATCAAGTCCTGATTTGTAGCGACTCGTGAGTTCTTTCGTGTATAATGGAGTCGATATATCTTAACGTCCTTATTTCTTGACTCAGCAGCTTCTTCAGAGAGCTCTCCAATTGAAACTAATGCATATTGAATAACATCTGGGGCGTGAGTTAAAATTTTATGGACTGACGGAGGAAGATAATACCAGGAATACTTGGATGTTAGTTCTCTTGCAGTATCTAGCGCAAATTTTCTAAATTTTTCTATATTAATTTTATACCCAGATGATAAGGCTTGCAGTAATGTTGCACAATTTTCAATTAGGTGTTTTTCTATGCCTGTTATTTCAGCAGATAAATGAGCATCATTAAAAAAATGTTCCCATCATTTGAAGATCCACTACCACCTGTTTTTGGTTTATCGACAATTAGACCCATTTTTTTACGAAACTCAGACTGAATATTTTGTTTCCTTCTTAGAAATCATTCTTTATCTTCTCATTCATTCATTCATTTTTATTTTTGCAGCATAAATTACATATTTCTTAAAAACTACTATTGCACAGTTAACAGAGATTTGGTTATTGTAACCTTACTACTGACAATATACTCGTTACTTCTTGGAAAAATGCGTAACATATCTTTGATTAATATTCAGAGGAAAAGCTGATGAAAAACCTCTTCACAAATTGGACTTTACAAAGAAATAAAGCTGGGTGGTGGTGTTATGCTTGATTTCAAGTAACATTCAACATAAGGTTTAACAATTTAATTATTCAAAAATGAGTTATTTATCAATTACAATTAAAACACTTCTAAGGATAAATATACAAAATACAGATAGATAAATAAATAAATAGATGAGTAAATAAAGAAATAAATTAATTAATTATGAACGAGAATAAATAAATAATTAAATAACTAGATGAACAAATAAGTAAATAAATAAATATGTATGTATAAATATATAAATAAATCAATAATAAATAGAACAAATATATACGCAAATCAATAATTGTACAGATAAATATATAACCAATTAAATATAGGACAGGTATGATAAACATATTACGATTCGTTCAGTAGACTTGAAATCAAGTGGTTGCCAGCTGAGCTGCAAGACCGGCGATAGCGCTCGAATAATTTATTTAGTCTAATAGGAACTTTTTCGATTTTTGAAGTTAAATGGAGATCATCGGTCGGAAAATCCCAGGGTAGGTTGAGAATCATTTTTAGTAATTTATTTTGGGCTATTTGCAGTTTTCTGATGTGGCTTTTTGCACATTTACCCCACACAGGTGAGCCATAAAACATAATCGGCTGGAAAATTGCTTTGAAAATAACAAGTTTATTTTGAGAACTCATATTTGATTTTCGATTAATAAATGGGTATAACATTTTTATAGCCAGGTTAATCTTTTTAATGGTTTCTTGAATATAAAGACTAAAGGTAAGTGTTTTATCTAAGTGTACCCCAAGATACTTGGTACTTGATTTCCAATCTGTTTGAATGTTATTTAATATAATTTTCTTGCTTGGTAAGAAACAGGCTTTTCTTTTTCGTGTAAAAAAGACAGCCTGAGTCTTTGAAGCATTTAATGTAATCTTCCATTTGTTAACATATGTTTCAACTTCATTTGCTCCAGATTGCAATTTGGTTACTATGTTACAACCTAATGAATCTGAAGCATAAATGCAAGTGTCGTCCGCAAATATAGCAGCTTCACATGTGTTCAGTGATGGAAAGTCGTGTGTAAAAATGTTGTACAGGATTGGTGCAAGTACTGAGCCTTGAGGTACCCCCGCATCAATTGAGAGACTTTCTGTACTGTAATTATTTACATAGACTAAGTATTTCCTGCCAAACAAAAAGGACTGTATAATTTTTATTAAGTACAACGGAAAATTAAGGTTGTGAAGCTTGTAGAGCAAACCCTCATGCCAAAATGTATCGAACGCTTTTGCTACGTCCAGAAGAATCATACCAGTACTTTTCCCTACAGCTAAATTATCTTTGATATGTCTTGTGATGCGATGAATTTGATGCACTGTGGAATGGTGTGGCCTGAAGCCAAATTGTTGCGGAGGTAGTATATTGTACAAACCTACATGTGTTGCTAGTTTAGTTTTCATAATTTTTTCGAAACATTTACTCACTGAGCTTAGTAAGCTTATGGGACGATAACTACTCGCCAGACATGCGTTTTTTCCTGGCTTGGGAATGTATATTATTTTGGACGTTTTCCATATTTTAGGATAGTAACCTTGTTTTATACAGCAGTTAAAGAGGCGTTGTAAGAATTGTATGCCGCGTTGTGGGAGGTTCTTTAAAAAAATATTTTTTATTCCATCTAAACCAGGGGACTTGGAGTTTTTCAAGTTCTTTATGACAGTTTCTATATCTTCTGCTGATATGCATTCGCCTTCATCTATCGTTAATGCTTGTGAGTTTATGAGCCCTATAGTCTGTTGCACTAAGTTTTCTTCGCTGCTGTTTATGTTTCTACCAATTGAGTGGTTCGTATAAACTAAATTGCCCTCTTTCAAAGCAGGGATAGTGTGATTTTTTTGTTTAATAACCTTCACGATATTCCAGAAGGGTTTGCTCCGTTTATCTAAGCCTTGGAGTTAAAAATTCCATTTTTGGTTTCTAAAAATCAAAATATGTTTTTTAATTCTTGCTGTTAAGGTTTTGACTAGTATCAAGAATATGTTATCTCTAGTTCTTATCCATCTCGACCTTGCAAAATTCCTGATTTTAATAGTTTCTAAAATATGACGCGGGACTGTTTTGTTCCATCGATTAACTTTTTTAGGTACAGAATGCTTAATAAACTCCAGTACCGAATCTGTGAAATAACTCACACCTTCGTCAATTTGGTTCGGATTTATTTCTTCAGGCAAGATTTCCTGCCAGTTTGTTAGTTTTAGGCGCATTTTGTTTTTAAATAAGTTCCAGTTAGCTTTCTGGTAATTGAAAAATAAATTATTTGTCTGAATTGGTGACAAAACAGTACTACATTTTACTGGTAAATTGTCCGAGCTTAGATCATTTATCACAGTAGGTTGTGTATAAAGTTCTGACATATTCGTAAGAAATAGGTCTAAAGTTGATGGGTTGGCACGTTGATTCGAAGGAATGTAGGTTGGGTGTGGAGGAAATAGTATATGAAATGGTGTCTTGAATGCAAGTCAGCAAGGATGTTACCCCATGCATTAGCTCGTAAGCAACCCCAATTCCTATGCCTACAGTTGAGATCTCCTCCTATGAGAAAGATATCATTGATTCGAATTAATTCGCGCAAGTCCTTATTTGCCATTGTCTGATTTCAAGTCTATAAGAAAGGTGAAGAAAATATTCAAAAGATCGAATGTAATGAAGACAATCCAAATTATTGCATTTGTCAATAATCATTTATCTCAGTAGGTTTGGTTTGGCATATGTAGCATTTTCCAGATGAGGTTTCAGTTAAGGCATTGTAAACTTTGCCATTCACCATTGTAAGTTGAAGAATATGATCGACTAAGAAAATGATAATATTAAAACCAAAGCGCAAACAAATATGAGGAACAAAACACAAACAATGAAAACACAAAAACAAAAGCAACACGTGTTACCTGTCCATACGAAAACTAATGGAAAGCAAGTAAACACACAAAAACGCGTGGTAGAATAACACGAATAACACAGGGAGGGGCAAAAGGTGGCAGCTGAAATTAAACATATATACTTAGAAAACATTAACTAATTTTAACAAACATGTTTCATTTGAGGGCGAGACGGGGATCACAACTTTTTCTATAACTGAAGCCAATATATAAAGAAAAATACACCACTCAACAGGTCACTGATAAAAAAATAATTTTAAGACAATAGCTTAACATATTATTACATAAAAATCGCTTAGTTATATAGTCTATACCTTTTTTTTTCAATATTCATTATAATTCATGGCGATTAAACGCGATTTTTATGAGAGATAACTTCTAAACTCCGCTCAGTGCACAGTCCGCGTGTTTTTATTGTCTTCCTTCTCTCGCTATTCGCAGCGGGTGCGAATGGGATAGAGCAAAAATCAATTTACCGTTTATTTTGTTGTTCTTATAAGAAATAGTTTTGATACATACAGTGTCAAATTTCAGACTTTTTTTTTTATTGTTGGCTTATGAAATCGACCACTGTGCATGGGTGTCATTCAACATTTAATGGGGAGACTTAATTGTTAATGGAAGCTGGCTTATTGTTGTTTTCTCGTCAACTACCCATCTTTCTTGATTTTAGTTAACTGAAAAAATGAATGTCTTTCGGTCGCGGTTGGTACCCGAACACCGAACCTTCCGATTTCGGAGCTAGTTCACTACCACTAGAGCCACTGCCACCCACCGTCTAAAATCTGATATCCACAAAAAGAATTCTGATATGCCCCAGGAGTCAGTTTTTTCGCCGATACTTTTTTTCAGTTTTTTGTTTATGATTTCTTATTGGCTTGAAAAGGACAGCATATGTTCAACTCATATCGATATAAATGGTGAATCTAAATAGAGAGCTACAGAGAGAGTGGTATTTAATTGTTCTAATACGTTTAAGCCTAATTTAAACAAGCAGCGATATTCGATGAATGGTAAGAGTATTTGCATCAACGAAACGTACACTTACTTTCCATTTATGGTATGAGTTCCAATGACCACACTCACTGACGATTTTGAATATATGTATGCTTTGTTATTTGAAACATATTCTACATCGTCAAAAAAGGTTTGCTCAAACGATGAAAGAAATACTTTAACCTTTGACCCGTCCTCGATGCATAACTAACTTATGGAAGGTCCTGTCCCGCTCCTTATTCTTTACTCATTACAACCTGTCGATATTTAAAGCTTCCCTTAATTTTCCATACCCCTTTTCCTTAAGGGTGTACACAATCCCTTGCCGGAGTACTTCTAAAAAAAACCTACTGTTCCGACGAAGCCCTCATATTTTCCTGAGTCAAGTTTCAACCGAATAAGTTTTTAACTGAGCATATCGGAACAGCAGCGCCTGGGTCGTGATATGATCTGCTAAGATGTGACAATAGTCTCACGTCACGTCTCCATGAACATGAAATCGTATACCAGAGTTCGAAGTATTTTTATGCAAGCAGAACAACGGTGTTTTTAATAAATTTACTTAATTAATGGTTGGAAATCATCCTTGCTCTAAATCTCGAGAGTATGCATATTTGAGAAACCACTGCACCACACATCCGTATTCCATTTGGTTTGGCTCATAGCGAAGTTTTTTTATTGGTATTCATTTCACGTTTAAAATATTGAAATGTATGTTATAGAGCGTCATCTTATAGTTGTTAGACATAACAAACTCCCACCATAACAGCAGTAGCTCGACCTCAAGGCATACACCAACACGAGTACATGTATTCTCCAAGTTACTCATTGCTCTTGTTTATTCTACTGACACTATTTGCTGTGTTGTATGTATTCTTCTATATCTTCAATACAGCAATAAGACCCCATGACTTTGTGCAGGTTACTATCGTCGATAAGTTCGTAAAAGTAAAGCATAAATTGTAATTTATTCCCTCCATCAACTGTTTTCCTTCCGGGGCATGAACTTGGCCTTTACACTACATTCGAATACTTTAGATGGTACTTCTTCTGATAAAGGTTCTTAGGTCCGCATTAGTGATAAATCTTCTAAAACGCAGTATGGCCTTTGCTTCAGGAAGACTGTGTAGGTCTAGGTTGTGAACAGTATGAATGCCTCAAAGTCGATAGCTATTAAAGTCTTTTTGTTTTCCGTCGTTGACTGGCATTGTGCTGAAGGTCTATTGCAGTCAAAGCTCATCTGGCTTTTCTTGAACGCCGAATGTTGTCTCTCAGTCTCTGTGCATAACTATAGAAGTTTTCAAAAATTATTTGTTCTGTTTAACGATACGAGGGTTGTCCGAAAAGTTTCCGACCGCAGCGTAAAGATAGCGGCACTTGCCAATAAAAGCTAGTGAATGCTAGTTGTGCATCTTTTGGCAGTTACTTACCGAAGCTTCAGTCATTTTGGACACGCAGTTTTTAGTTGACATTCGTTTGAGTGAGTCTATGTGAGTGTTTTTTTGAAAATGGAAAAAATTGACTCTCGAGCTGTTATTAAATTCTTGTTTTTGAAAGGCCGCCTGAGTTGGACTCCGTGTATGGGGACTCTGCACCAGCATTTACCACAGTGAAATTTTAGGCAGCTGAATTTAAACGTGGCCGTAAGAGCTTGGGAGATGATGAACGTTCGGGACATCCAAAAACTGCAACCACTGACGATAATATTGCTAAAGTTTACCAAATGGTGTTAGACGACCGCCAAATCAAAGTGAGAGAGATATAGAGGATATGAAAATGTCCAAAGAACGTGTTTGGTACATATTAAATCAAGATTTAGGCATGAGAAAGCTGTCCGCGCGTTAGGTGCCGCGTTTGCTTACGTTAGACCAAATACGTCTACGAATGAACATTTCCAACGCTCTGTTGGCGCGGTTTAGGTGCAATAAATCCGAGTTTTGGCGCCGGTTAATTACTGTAGATGAAACTTGGATACACCATTATACGCCCGAAACAAAAATTCAGTCAAAACAGTGGACTGCAAAGGGCGAGCTCCAAAAAAAGCAAAAACTGTTTTTTCGGCTGGGAAAGTGATGGCGACTGTTTTTTGAGATAGTAAAGGATTATCTTCAAAAAGGAAAAACCATTGCAGGAGCATACTACGCATCATTACTGGCCTTGCTGAAGGCAGAAATTGCGGAAAAACGGCCACATTTGCAGAAAAAGAAAATTCTGTTTCACCAAGACAACGAGCCGTCTCACACCTCAGCAGTTGCCATAGCGAAAATTCATGAATTACGATTTGAACTGCTTGCCCATCCGCCTTATTCACCAGATCTAGCCCCAAGCGACTTCTTTTTGTTCCCTCATCTAAAAACTGCGCTCGAAGGACAGAGATTTTTGTAAAATGAGGAGGCAATCACATTCGTGAACAATTATTTTTCAGAGAAAAACGCCAAGTACTGGACTGGTTAGAGAGATGGGAGCATCGCTGGGAGAAGTGTGTAGAGTTACAAGTAGACTATGTAGAAAAATAAAAAAAAGATTTCAGAAAAAATGTTTTGTATCATTGTTCGGTCGGAAACATTTCAGACAACCCTCGTTTACCGCCTGGGTTTCGATCCATATCCTCAGGCGCAGTGTTTGATGAATCTCATCACTCCAACGACTCTCCGAGTAAGTTATTATTTTGAATGGCAATCTACACAAAATTATGGTTAAACGAGTCCTCAGCTCAGAATGAATTATTCTGTATCTGGATATTTGGTCGGCAAAATAAGAAAAAGCCATTTGTTAATATCATCATCTAAAACTTGGGAAGATTCGTAGTGATCTTATTCATTTATTGCGTAAATTACTCAAGGAAGGTGCTTAATAGCATATATAGTTTATAAGGTTACTTCACTGCACACATGAATAATAATATAACATTCATAGACATAAGTGCTTGCATTTTGGATAAATAACAAGTGAGCTGAATTTGTTTTACTTTAGCAATGCAGATAAATAGATCCTCGCACTATGAATATCCAGATGCTGAAACAACAGAGGTAGTCCAAATATTCCAGATAAGTCAAAGGTTCATGTCAGAAGGACCTGTTTATCTGAACGGATAAAATAAGATGAGAACGTTCTAATCGAAGTTCTACATTACTTCAAAATTGAGGAACCCTTAAAATCAAGGAGGTAAATGGTTACGTGGGATTTGTGATAATCCTGTTGTTTTTATTCAATTGATCCTCTTTTCGAAAAAAAAAAAGTTAAAAAAACGTAGCCGAACTGCTACTTCATTGTGACATTAAGCATACCCTTGAACTCTAACACCATGAGAACATTTATGATAGTCATCAGCACTTAAATTCAAATTACACTACTTCTATTCCTAATGACGTAAAACAAAGCGAACATTTAGGATAGCTCCACTGGAAAAATCAAATTTCCCACTAGATTAAGTCGCTTCGTCTCCTTGAATTCTGCTTTTCCAACTTATCTATACCAAGCGAAGCAATTGAAAAAAAAAAAAAAAACAGATCAGATATGATCTGTATCAATTAACACTCCCAAAAATCACTAATTATCTCCACAAGTATAAAAAAACCAAAATTTAGACCTCTTGACTTGGCTCTTGGAAGCCACTGCTACCCACTCGAGTAGTTTCAGAAGATATTCGCCCTTTCAGCAGACCTAAGAAAAACCATTTTCAAATAGAAAAGAATTCCATAAAACAATTGTGATTATGAGATACTTGAAAGTCGTTGAAACAGAATTCTTAGTTCGTAATATCTATGTATCTATCCGTACTCAGATGTGTAGTGGTATATACAAATAATTCAATGTAAGACCTGTCAGTCATTTGTGACGTAAACAGATGAGGATTCTTTTTTTTCAGATTTTTGAAATAATAAAAGTAGCTCCTTGCGAATATGAAATCTTCAAAATATTCATAAAATGCAGAAAATTTATTGAATTATAGGGTGTGGTATCTTTAATTTTAAATAAAATGCAATGTGAGTGATTTGTGAAAACTGAAAGGTTCTGATTACATACGAAATGCTGGTCTTTTAAAACTCTAAAGTTCGCAAACGAAACCATTTTTGTGCTGCTTTCGGGAAATTTTTGAAAGCGTAGTGTCTATGTCTCCATCCTCTCCCCCATATTAGCTGTATAGGTAGTTGAGGCCCTCGTCAGATAGTTTATGGTTTGTGGTTTTAAAGGTTCTGTTTAAACAAAACCAAGCCAGTTTAGTTTTCATCCCATACTTCAATGTTAATTTCTAATCTTATGCTGTCGAACCTTGTTTGCTTATAGCGCGAGCAAAAGGAAGTTAGGCAGGGAAAAAAGAGAGATACCAATGTGCGTTGGTTTTAAATGTTTGCAAGTTATAGTGACTAGGAAATAAAGAGCTCGGCAGTGCATTCCATAAGTGAGTTGTACGGCATAGGAAAAAATTACGATGTTTCAGAGTACGTCCGAAAATGGGCTTGAGGGTGTACTGATGAACATTCATAACGAGATGAGTGTTACGGTCAAAAGTTTAAAGGGGCGGAATCCTACTGCCAATTTCGCTGGAGCACTGGTGGTGAAAATAGCTATACAATAACGTGAGACAGGGGACATAACGCCGGTGTTGGAGGGTGTCGAATGACTGTGCGTATTGGCATCACTTATGAGTTTTACCGCACGATTTTGGATCCTATCTAGCAAGTGCAGAGTGATCATAGAGGCACCTGACGAGACGTGGGCATTGTAATTTAAATTTGTGGTCAGGTCAGAGGGGGTGAAATCATTCCAATGCAAGTTGTTATTGACACACATATCGAGAATGGCAAGTTTTTCCATGGCTCTATATTTAAATTTCGCTTTAATGACAGCAGACTGCATTGCATTTTGGAAACATTAAATTCCACTCTGTTGATAGGTCCCCCAATATGCTGCTAATATCAGAATTTAGTGTGCTTAATATACGCTGCCGTTCCCGTTCTGCAGGCGGAGAGCAGGGATGTGAGTCCGGGAACAAATATGAGAAGCAGAGAGTACTGTTGTCAACAAAGGAATATATTCAATTAGAAGTAGCAGACAAGAGATCGTTGATGAAAATTAAAAAGAGTGTCGGAGACAGAACTTTGAGAATATCAGATTTGAAACTATCCAAGACAACTTGAATTGAACGTTCCGAAATGTAATTCCAAATCCATTGAAGAAGAGAGTCGTCGATCCCAGAAGCACGCATTTTCGACAAAAGAGCCTGATGCCAAACTCTTGTCAAATGCCTTAGAAATATCAAGTGCAACTATCTTGCTTTCGCCACGTTGATATACGCTTCGGTTCCACTTTTCGGTGAGGCATGCCATCAAATCACCAGTGAACCTGTTGCTAGGAGTCTCGTACTGCTGGTCATTGAGAAGTATTCGTGTTCCGAGATATTCCATGAGCTGACAGTATATCAGCGTTTCCGTGACCTTGTAAAGAACGGACGTAAGTGCAATGGGTCTGTAGGAGGAGAGAGAAAAGGATCCGGATTTAGGAAGGGATTGCACAAATGCTATTTTGTATATGCTCGGAAAGAGTCTGAAGGGTAGGATTGATGAAAAAGCTTGCGCAGTGGTTTTGCTAGCACGGAAGAACACCTCTTCAGAAGGAGGGAAAATATACAATCTGGACCAGCGGATTTGTGAGTGTTAAGATCTTAAAGTACTCTTGCTACTACACGCGTGCGAAAGTGGATTCGTCCCATTGAAGATTTAACGCACTCAAGTGTAGGCGGAGACGAAGCACAATCTGGAAGTGTTGAGCTGGCAGCGAAGTGTGCAGCAAGCAGATTGGCCTTGTCCAAAAACCTGACAGCTGGAATTCAATTGTAGAGGAGCGTTGTGATGGAGGATGTAGCAGAATTTCTAGTGTTTTTGACGAACTACCAGCAATTTATATTACCTTTGGGACATTGTTGTATTTTTTTGCCTCAGTTTTTATCGTATTGAAATTTCTCAAGACTTTGGGGTCATTTCTGGATCGTTTGAACTTTTTCGGTTTTCCTCTGTCGGGTTGGTCTTATATGTAATATCGAAAAGTCATTTCTCTAACCCTGGCAGCCTCTTTACTATGCCTTTTCTTTTGGTTTGATACTCTTCATCCGATGAGAGATAAAGCATCCCACTCCAAAGAGAATGATCAGCAGCAGCATTCAAGTCGTTATCGAGGAAACATAACGATCAGCTGAAATTCGTAAAGAAGGTTTTAAGTTCGCTCCAATTGGCTTTCTTGCATTGCCATACGGTTTTTTTTTTAGGAATTTTTGCTGTGTGAGCAGTATACGAGAAATTAGCTAATATGACACAATGGTCCGACGAGATTTCAACGAAGTACTTATCAGGGTGAGAAGATAAAAACAAATCCAGGGTGTTGTCTGTCCAGAACGTTGAAGCCAACCAGAATTGTGTATATTGAAATCGCCCATAATCACGATTTCAGTATGAGGATACAGGTATACAATTCTTTATATGGAGTCAGAGAGTGCATCAAACTCGTTAAAGGTCGAGTTGCTGTCCAGTTTGGGGCTTCTGCAAATAAAGCAGATGGAATTTTAACCACATGAAATTGAATTCCGGATTGGAACAGAGACTACATTGTGGTGGAGTTTAGTAAGGACTGAACCGAATAAAATCTGTAAATTTTAATACGGGCTATACTTCCAATGCGTATAAATTGCAATCCCATTTTGTACCCAAATTAGCCAATATATTCTCTAGTTTCAGTTTGTTAGTGATTTTAGTTCGGTGCGGTTTAAAATATTCATAAAATATGAGTCAAGAAGAATGCCGTAAAAAGATCATCGACAAATGGCTCGAAAATACTTCGCGTCCAAACCATTTCATCGCAAAAAATTTAAACATACTACAGCGGATTTTGTTATTAAACGATATTTGGAGACGTTGACAGTTAAGCGAAAACAGAAAAGTGGAGCACATGATACAAATTTGGACAGGAAAATAGTGGGTACTATCGTAAAAAACCGGACTGTGTCATCCAGAGATGGTGCTCGGAAATGTAATACCAACCAAACAATGGTACAAAGAGCTACAAAACGTAACGGTCTAACAACACGAAAAAAACAAAAAATACCAAAAGTTACTAAAAAAAAGTCATAAAAACACGAGCCCGAAAGCTATACGAGATAAGAGATAAAAGATGTTAGTGCTAAATGGAAAAGAGCGTCCAAAAATACCACGGATGTAACTGTCACCAACCTTATGAAGGACATTCGAAAAAGTCGAGGAAAGAATGGGAACCCAATAATTTTTTTTATTTTTTGTAATTGTGAATGAATTTAATAAAAACAGAGTTTTAAAGCAAATAAAAAAAAATTACAAGAATTATGAAAATATTTTTTTTTTATTTTGAAGCTTCCAAATTTTATTCGTTTCAGTCCTTAAGCTACATCACTACGCAAGTAATTGGCGAGACCGCGGTGAGAGAAGAATAATGGCACTGGTTCGTAGCCAAGTAGCTTCAGATTCAGGACGTACGCAGAAAAGTGACTTATTTTTAGACCGCGAATATTTGACAAGTACACTCTAAATTCGCTAGTCATTATAAAAAACTAACACAACGCACAGAAATACCGACAATGCTAAGCAAGGCTTCAAATTGAAAAATCTGACGTTGGTTTACCGGATCAAAGTGTTGTAGGTGTTATGCCCTTACAACAATATAAGACAGCGCGCCAACAAAATTCACACTTGCAACCCGCTTCCATCGGTTGTTACATGCATTCAGTCATTGTATTTGCCGTAGAGTTATACAGACTGGGTGCAAAGAGCAGAACCTTGAGCAGAGGCAGGAGATGCGAGATGCCCGCGCAATGATTTCTGTCTATTTTTTTTTTTTTTGTTTTTCACTGATTTTTTTTCCATATACTCGCACTCGCGCCCGTTGAAATAGGCGCTCAGGATAGAGCGTTCTTCCATCTAACGCTATGCTGCGTGCATAATACATGCCACCTTTAGTGCATAGTATCAGAACCTTTGCTTCAGCCATTATTTTCTTTTTAAAACAGGTGACTGCCAATTTGCGCTTCGGACGCCAGTCCAGTGGAGTATATATGCATATTTGTATCGGTCAAAGAGTTTGTGCTATTTTGCACTTCATTTTTATACGGAACAAAGCATTCAATCTGGAAATTAATCCTAATGAGGAGCTTGAATATTATATGGAATGCAAGCCAAGAAAAAATTATTTAACATCGTTAAGCAAAGTCAATATAATAGAAATTGCTTTGCTCAATTTCTTTCTATAGGCACTAGCTATCCCAGTGTTGGCCACTAATATCCCTCAATGTGTAATGATGGATTATTACAAGATAAATCCATCCTAATGATGAACTTAAGGCAATTCATGTGCTGCAATATTTCTATGCTCGATTGATGTTCATAATGCCTAGCATACCCTACAACAGATAACTAAGATAACAAATGTACGTTTGTTTAATTCCCTTCACAATATTTAAGCATGGTAATAATGTGTTCATCTAAAATGAAGGAAATTTTTCGATTTGATTAGTTGATGTCAGCTGCCATGCACCATCGATCAGTGAATCCACAGAATCTTAAGTAAAACAATCAATGGCTGCAACACCAACAAACCAATGACCAATTGAATAATAATCATCAAACGGCTTTGGATAACAATTCCCCGAGGAACAGCCACAGCTACAGCTACAACCACAAGCTGCAGCAAGAGCAACCCATTGCCGGATCATCATCACCCATCCATCAGATTCGCGCAATGCAACGATCAACCCAGAGTGGGTAAGAAAATCAAACGTTGTTCGCGGGATTAAGCAAATAAACATTGCCGCAACATGTGTCTAAGCGGGAATGTTGCTTAAATTAAAAATCGAAAACAAAAAACTTCTCTGTCGACTAAATATTTGGATGTCTTGCTTAGAGGAGCCGTTGTAATAGAAACAATTACAAACGCACACATACATATGTATATTTGGAAGAAGTTAGCTATTTTCCACCTGAAAATGTCTTCGCAGCTTCCTAGCCTACGAAAACTAGGCCGAAAATAGTCACCTTCAAGTGCTAATTGCGAAATGTAAACACGAGTTTTAGTGATTGATTGTTTTTTTGAAAATCAGTTCACCTCATTCATGAAACCTGAAACATGAACTGTTTTCCGTTTTCGACTTTCTACTTTATGCCTTCAAAGAACGACAATTGAATCAACTGTTGTTTTTAGTTGATGATGTGGTAGTCACGCACAGAATGTATCTCAAGGTTTTAGCCATAAAAACGTTAAGTATGGATAAACAAACAAAATATAATGATTTTCCTTAATGGACTGCTCTTCTACTTAGCGTAAGTTAAACGTTTTTGTTTAGTGTCAAGCGGGTGAGTAATATAAACAAAATAAAAAAACAAAAACAAAAACAAAAAAAGAACGAAACTCTTTCTCCTGGTCTGTCCGACGCTAAAGCTAGAGGCCAAAAAGTTTACACAAACCAACGAACATCTAATGCAGTTTCGATGAAATTTTTTTCTTCTTCGCTTTGTATCCATGTGCCACAAGTATTTGAACTATCAGTTAATTTAGAGAATGAGAAAATTCTATATAACACATTGTTTGATTTAATTATGAAAATTAAACACAAGCCGCTAGAGGTAGACTACATAGACTTTCTGGAATCATGTCGATGTTAAAGTTTCAAAATTAGAGATTTTCCTGGTATGATATGATAAATGTATGCGAATCTAGGTTGCAGAATGAGAATGCATTGAGAATGCCAATGTCTTTATAAACACTGCCGGAAATAGGTTTGAACTTAGTTTTTCGAATATCTCCATCTATATTGATTTTGGTATGTACGATACATTTGCATTTGTTCCGGAGAAATCTGTTATCTTCGCTTCCTTGAAATCTGCTTTCTTCTCTTATCACCGTAAGTAATTTTCTTACCTTTCTAACCTTCACTATAATACCATTTTTATCAATTTAATCTATGTAGAGGATTTATCTTAAGCTCACGTCTTTTTTGTATTTTCTACAAGAAATTAGAATTGAAAAATAACCCTGTTTTACTGCAAGTTGTTTGTTTTATTTATTAACGACCTCCAGCTCATTAAAAATAAACGCGCTACATTCTTTCCTACTTCAATTGAACGCATTATGGTCGATTTTTTCTATTTTGCATTCAAGAGTATTGTGTGAATAATTGATTTAAACTTAAGGAGATAATACTAGTGTATAAATGCGATGATGCGAGGACGCTGGTTTGTGATAATCGGCGAAACTATTTCTCAAGTCGAAACGCCGTCGGTGACAAAACATTTTTGCCGTTGAATTAAATCTATGAATTTCCTCTAAAAAAAATTTGGAAAGTTGTGATGATAAAATTATACGGGGTGCGGCAGAACCAATTGACCAGTTTGGGGGGGCAGGTGTTCAGGCGGTGGTGGCGGTAGGCAGCTGCGCTAGGTCTGCTTTTGTTCTGTCGATATCCCCATTTAGTAGAAAACATGGTTTGGACCCAAGTACATCGTGGCTTTGCCGTGCGTGGGTTTTATGAAAACAAGCGATCTGTGATTGCGGCGCAAAGAGCTTTTCGGCGGCGCTTTAATTGGCAGACAACTTGACCTAGTCTTCGCCACTGATACAGATAACTGCATCTTTGTAGAAAGCAGACATCTTCTTTCTAAGTTGAATAGTTACCACCCTCCCCTTTCTCTTACGTTGGCGTATGACAATGGTATTATTCGCGTTTCCTATGAGTATTCTTACAGTTTTAATGTTCATAGGGCTAACTACGCCAAACTGAATAACCTCCTCAGTATGGCTAATTTTGACTTTCTTTATACCGAAATTTTCAGATGTCTCTCCCAATCTGTACCTTTTTTACCCAAAAAGAATCCCTCATCATAATAAAGAGCTGCGACCTCTTCGTAATAAGAGAAATAAGCTCTAGCGTACTTACTTAATATCGCGTTCCGACATCGATTTCTTTTACTACCAGTCTGCCCAAATAAATTTCTCTGTACTTTGTCAAACTCTATATGACAACTATTTAAACCAAATAGATCACACCCATTTCCGACCCCAAAAGATTCTTTCAATTCATCAAAACTAAAAGTAAATCGGATAACTATCCATCATCTCCGAATTTTCTAGATAAGTCCTCGTGCGATCCCCAAATTATTGCAAATCTCTTCGCAATTTTTTTTAGCCAAGCGTTCGCCACCCGTTCCCAAGAGCCAGACCATTCTTACTTTTCCTACTTAAATAGCTGCCCACAAACAACTTTGAATCTGTGTCTATAACTTTAGAGCAGGTTAAAGATAAAATAATAAACCTCAAAGATGATTATTCTGCCGGCCCTGATGATCTTCCTCCTATTTTTAAAGAAATGTGAAAATCACCTAGCCCAACCTCTTACAGCTCTCTTTAAGCTTTCTATCACCCAGGGATTATTTCCCTCGACCTGGAAAATGTCATTTATTATTCCCCTACATAAAAAAGGCCAACTATCGACCAATTGCTAAGCTGTCCTGCATACCTAAGCTTTTCGAGAGCATTATTTATGACATAATGCTTTTCCATTGTAAACCTATTCTTTCCCAAAACCAGCACGGATTTCTCAAAGGTAGATCTACGACCACCAACTCAACGGAATTCGTATGAAGTACTTTATGTGCACTGGAATCTGGAAATGAAGTTGGTGTGATTGCCACCGATTTCAACAGAGCCTTTGATAGGATTTCACATAATATAATCCGTCTGAAATTAAAAGCTCTTGGTTTCCAAATAAACTTTATAACATGGGTTCAATCATATTTAAATGAAAGACATTACTATGTTTTATTTAGGTCCATGGTGTCTGACCCAATTAAAGCCTCCTCTGGTGCCCCTCAAGGCAGCCACCTTGGTCCCTTATTATTTATTCTGGCCATTAATGATGTTGACTGCATCATTAAAAATTCATACATATCTGTTTAGGCAGACGATATGAAAATCTTTAGATATATATCTTCTTCCTCAGACAGCCTACCACTGCAGGAAGATCTTGACAGATTTTGTACTTGGTGTCAGAATAATTTTCTTGAGCTTAACGTCAATAAGTGTCAGGCTATAACGTATACCCGTAAGGAACTCAATTTCCGTTCTCACATTGATAATATAATAAAGAAAGTCAATTCTGCCCTTGGCTTCATCAAGCGCTGGCCTAAGGAGTTTTCCAATACTTATGTTACCAAATCTCTTTACCTAACCTTTGTTAGGCCTCTTTTTGAATATGCAAGCCAAGTTTGGTCACCCTACTACAGAACACAGATCCTCCGGATAGAAGCTGTTCGACGCAGGTTTTTACGATTCGCTTTACGTGGTCTTCCCTGGGATGATAGCCAAAACTTACCACCTTATGCTGACCGGCTGAAACTTATAAATTTACAACCCCTTTCAATACGTCGAAAAGTTGCCGACATTCTCTTTATTCATCGAATTTTAGTTGGTAATATCGATTGTCCTTCTTTACTTCGACTTATTTCTTTTAATACCAACCCACGCAATCTTAGGTCTGTGCCACTTTTCCGACTCAATCTTCATAGAACGAATTACGGACACTTGGAGCCAATGTCTAGAATGCTTCGTGAAGTTAACGATATTCTGCCTCTCTTCGACTACCATCTCACCAAACTCTCTCCTAAGAACACTCTTATTTTCACCTATGCCGCATGTCCTAACTTTTTTTAATCGCTCCAACCCTTTAGTTTTTATCTTTAGTTTTAAGTGAAAATTGTAAATTTCTAAGAATAAGCTTGCAATAAGCATTAATAAATCTGTTCGGGGTTGACCCGGGCCGCAAAACGCAAAACGCAATAATGCAGTTCCTACTGCGAACAAAATTTGGTCCTGGATTCGGCAGTTTTAGGAAACTGGTAACACACTAAGAATAGATACACATGGTCGACAAAGATCCATCAGAACACCAGAAAATATAGAGCTAGTGAGAGCAGCACTCGAACAATCGCCAAGACGTTCTGCTCGAAGGCACGCTATTGCATTGGGTGTTTCAAACCGCAGTTCGAGGAGGATTCTGCATTTAGATTTGAATTTCCATCCCTTCAAAATAATGATGGTTCAAGAATTGAACCCAGCAGACTACGCCAACCGCCAAAATCTGTGTGATTAAATGCTTGCAGCGATCCCCCCTGAGGCAGGATTCTTCAGCAGGGACGAGACACATTTTCACGTAAGCGGGATTGCGAATAAACAAAATGTTCGCTACTGGGCTGAAAATAACCTCCAAATTGCTCACGAAGGGCCGCTACATTCTCCTAAACTAACGGTGTGGTGTGCCGTATCACAATTTGGCGTTATTGGCCCGTACTTCTTTGAAGAAGGAGGCGTGACCGTGACCGTGAATTCCTCGCGTTATGTTTCAATGTTACAAAATTTTCTGCAGCCCCGACTTTAAGTGGTTGTTGAAGAAGAGCGATTAGGGGATGTTTGGTTCCAACAGGATGGGTCTACAGCCCATACAGCCCGAAATTCTCTAAATGCTTTAAGAAAAATATCGAAAAAGGACGTCTAGTGTCTTTGTGGGGTGACGTGGTTTAGCCTGCGCGGTCGTCGGATTTAAGCATATGCGGAAAAAGTATTTAAAAGTCGCCCCCAAAACCTGATAGAACTAAGAGAGCGAATTGTTGAAGAAGTGAACTCGATACCCCTCGAAATGTGTCAACGGGCTGTTCAAAACTTTAGAAACCCGCTAGAGCAATGTATTGCAGCTAACGGATGCCATCATAAAGATATTGTTTTTAAAAATTAATGCGTATAAAATGGTAAGCTCTACGGATTTCAAAAATATTTCTATTTGTATTTATTTATTAGCAACAATTTACATTTTTTACAATTGAGATGTACATAGATATGGTTATTGTTTACCTTACTTATCAAAAATGGAAATACGAGCACAATATCAATTTTACAAAAGAAAGGAGCCGAAGGAAAAGCTAATTAAAAACCTTCATGCAAAATATCACAGTTTTGTATAGGGGTATGTCCTTTGTGGGCACATAAGGCATGTATATAAACAAATATATAAATAAAACATATAATATCAGAGAACATTTACAAGATTAGAAACGAGAGGGTTATCTGATATATTACATGAAAAGACAAATTTTTCAGAAAGTCGAGCTATTCTTTCTTTTACCGTTTCAATTTTGGCTATTTCGTGAAGTTCTGAAGTTGAAAAATACCATGGTAGTTTTAGGAACATTTTTAAGACCTTATTTTGAAGAACTTGCAACTTTTTAAGGTGACAGTTGGCGCAGTTCCCCCAAACTGGAGCTGCATAGCACAGAATGGCTTGGAAGATAGATTTAAAAATTATAAGCTTACTCGTATTATCTTTGCTTAATTCAGACTTGCGACAAATGAATGGGTATAGAATTTTAATGGTGTTGTTGACTTTACTAACGACATTATTTGTATGTTGGCCAAAAGTCAGTCTCTTGTCCATAAAGACTCCCAGATTATTAAATTCCCAGCAGGTAAAAAACACGATTTTCTTTTCCGAGAGAAAAAGATTGTTTGTGTTTTTTGAGGATTAATTTTAATTTTCCATTCTGCAAGATATTTCTAGGTATTCTAATCCAGATTGCAAATTAGACTCAATATTCGAGCCTATCGAATCAGACAAATAAATGCATGTATCATCTGCAAAAATTGCAGAATGACATCCAGGAAATGGAGGAAAGTCAGATCTATCTATCTCCAAAACGGAGCCCTGAGGAACACCGGCAGGAATCCATTGGACATCAGATGAAGTCTGGTTCACAAATACCTTAAAACGCCTTGCCGTTAAGAAAGATTGGATGATTTTTATGAGGTACATAGGAAAATTAAATTGCAAGAGTTTATGGACAAGACCATTGTGCCATACAGTGTCAAATGCTTTTTCGACATGTAAGAGAACCATGCCAGTACTTTTGTCTTCTGAAAAGGAATCAAGTACGTGTTTTTTTTATTCTGTAAACTTGATGTGAAGTACTATGATGTGAGCGAAAGCCGAATTGTTGTGGCGGTAAGATATTAGATTCTTCCAGATGAAGTATTAATTTATTTTTAATGACCTTTTCAAAACATTTACTAAGAGAACTTAGGAGACTTATGGGGCGATAATTTAAGGGATCATTCAAGGGCTTTCCTGGTTTGGGGATTGGGATAATTTTGGCGTATTTCCAATCAGAGGGAGAGTAACCTATTTTGAGACATCCGTTAATAATTGATTGCAAAATCTTAAGAGCCAACGTGGGAAGGTATTTAATAAATATGTTCCAAATTCCGTCAAATCCGACTGACTTACGAGTTCTTAGAGTAGTGATAATCGATTTAAGCTCATCCAGAACAACAGTATCAGCGTCGTAAGGCTGAGTTTGGTTGTTTATCAGTCGTAAAGAACCTTCAACAATACTATCAGTAGCATTATTTACTGTACTCGAGATTTGGTGGTTCGATAAAAATGTACTGGTTAATATATTAGCTTTTTCTGCATTGGAGTGCAGTGGAAGTTTTCAAGAAAGGAATAAACGTTCGCTTGTTCTTAATAAATTTTACGATATTCCAAAAGGGTTTACAACATTTGTCTAAGTCTCTCAGTTTATGGTTCCATCCAATATTTTTAAATATTTGTATCTCCTCTCTAATTCTTGTAGTAAGATACCTGGTCGCATGTAAATAGTCTTCTATCCTAAGTTGCTGCCATTTTCTGCGTAGGCTGTTGCGAAAATTAATGAGCTGTAGGATGTGTCTAGGCAGTTTGGTTGAACCATTGGAACACAAAACCTTGCTAGGAACCACTTCATCAACGGTACTTAGAATTTACGAGGTTAACGTTTCAAGTGCATGGTCAATGGCATCCGGAGAGTCTAATCTGACGTTTTCTTCGCCAAACACATGTCTCAAATTGCGTTTCAGTACTGATGCATACCGTGATCAATCAGTCCTACTGAAGTCTTTCACCCGAATGACACTGAAAATTGGTGACACTAATACAGAACATTTTACTGGTAAGTGATCTGGATTGAGATTATTTACTGTTAGTGGTTGACTAATCAAACCTACTGTGTTGGTAATAGACAAGTCAAGAGTGGATGGATTTGCTCTAGCAGAAGGTGGGTAGTAAGTTGGACTTGGTGAGGATAAAACTGAATTTGGATACCAAGACCTAAGCTCAGCTAATACATAAGAAGACAAAAAGTCTTCAACATTAACCGACCGGGTTCTTTAGGTAATTTTTAAATCTGTACGGATCACTGAGGGAAATTACGTCTGCTACGAAGAAAGCTTCGATCGCTACTGGATTTCAAAAATAAAAAATTTGTTTCATATATGTATACCCTGGTTTTTTTTTATAACTCTTCAAAACTGCTCAACTGGTTCTGCCGCACCCTGTATTAGTATTTGCCTGGTTCAAGGATCACAGTAAATTTAAAAATAGTTCCGCTAGACCTCGCTTATGCGAGGTTTTCTATTATTGGTATTAGGCGCATACTTTTGAAGGAATATGTTGCTTTCAACAGAAGATTTTTATTATATTATATTTTCTGTAATAAGTGGGGGAGCCTGTCTCTAGGGTTGGATAGCGTAGGCAACAGACAAACGGGAGCAAATACATTAACATGATAGCTCATGGGTTTCTTAAATACATATAGAGAAAACGAATTTCTACTAGCCATTAGAATTTGTCAAATGAGTACAAATACATATTTCTGAGCGATGGGGAGAGCAAAGAATCGATGCTGCAAAAATATTATAAATAAATTTATCCTTTTAGTCCCTCCGAGTGTGTGCACTTTAGCTGCCGCGATTTAAGGAACTACAATATTTCGACGAATCCTGGAGCTTCCTGTCATCGGTATTAAAATTTTCATTGAATAAGGCAAAACTTTTACCACGGGAATTCTTGTCTCCTCTTATTATTGACAGGGAAGATGTTAGGGATGCTCACAAAATATAGTATTTTGATATTTAGGAATTACGCTTGCTAGATATAAGATTCATGTCACTTGTGAACTAATTGTGTACCTGGCAAAACCAGAAATTTGTTAATAGGTGCATGCCTGTACAAAATGTATTTGCTTTGGTGCATTCATATATGTATATACCATATTTCAATAAAGGCCAATAACACAGGGAAAGAAAATTTCAATATTTTCTGCGGCCGTAGTTCCATGGTGGGTTCAGATTCCATAAGGTTGAATTGACACTTGTTCTCATGATAAACAGAACTATACAAAGGTGATATAGTTGGAGATATATGTAGATGGCGGTGTTTTATTCTACGTAGATCGTTTTTGGTGCCAAGGAGGACAAAAAGTGCTTCCATTTGGAATGCCGATGACATGAAACGAGCCAAAAAACCCTTTCAATAGTTGTTTTTGTGCCGTGAAAGCAAGAGGCATGGACCGATACAAAAAGCTCTCATTATCTTATCCAAACCTAGCATGGACTTGCTGGCGTCCAAGGATGTGACAATCTTCGGAATATACTAATAGCCCGGGCTATCAGAATGCACGATTCGCAAACCCCAAGTACTCGATTCTGGGGGTGCGCCTATGTACTAACCCACACCCTGCACTCTTCTAACACTCTCCCCGTGGAACTGCCGTTAAGTACTACTTCGCGGGGCTGGCAAGCACTTTATGCCCTTCTTTCTCCGTTTGCTGGTTCGACATTGTGCACAGTATTTACTGTTCTTTGTTGTACTAGAGATGCCGTCTGGGCTTGATTTTCATTAGTGATCTCTCTCACTC
The DNA here is from genome assembly GCA_963966105.1 of Volucella zonaria. NCBI lineage: Eukaryota > Metazoa > Arthropoda > Insecta > Diptera > Syrphidae > Volucella > Volucella zonaria. The sequence goes on along the minus strand of OZ014530.1, from coordinate 359,931,800 downwards.
TTTCCAACTGCCGAAGTTCCTTCATTATTTTTACCGCAGCCTGCTTTACCTCATCCCATATTATACGATGTTAGCATATGGTTTACGATGTTTTCAGGAGTTGGTATCTCTCCAATTTTCTTCTCTAGTTCTCTGCGCTCTGTTCTGAAGTGTGGGCACTGGAAAAATACGTGCTGTGCATTTTCCCTGGCCGCTCCGCAGTTTAAGCAGAAGGGAGATTCCTTCAGATCAAACATGTATAGATATGACTAAAAGCAGACATGTCCAGTGAGGAGTTGACTTAAGTAAAAATCTACGTCTCCGTATTTACGTTCTACCCATTTACGAATATCGGGTATAAGTCGGTAGTTTCATATCCCAATTGTAGACTGATTCCACCTCTCTTACCACGCATTTGTGCTGCGCTGCGCAGGAGATCATTTCCTTCAAAGTGCTTCGTGTGTTAACAACTTTGGATTTGACTCGCTTTGACAGACCCATATAGTCGGCTGCTGTTTAGTTTCCGGCTCATATGCACAGATCCATGATTCGTCGCCTGTCACGTTCTTATAAACGTCTTCTGAAGCACCGCCATTGAATTTTTTCAACATTCCTTTGGACACGACAGGAGCCTTTTTTGAGCGAATGCCAGATTATCCTGTAGCCAACCCGAAGAAATCCTTTTGACCGTCAAATATCCATGCAATATTAAATGTGTGCAAGTGGAGCTAATTCCTAAGCATGCCTTAATTTCACGATAGGTCACATGACGATCTTGCCCGCACAGTTTCCGTACAGCATCGATGTTTTCTTGCACAGCAACCGATTTTCGACGACCTTCACGAAATTCTTCTTGAAGCGAACGACGACCACTATTGAATTCGGAAAAGCAGCGAAGCACGATGCCCGGCATGGTGCTTCATCATCAAAAGTCGAAGCGAACTGATCGGCACACTGTTGTTGAGTCGAAAATCATAAAAAATCATAGCACGAAAATGTTCACGATTTAATTACATTTTTTTGGCAGAGATGAATTTTCCAAGTTTCTATAAAAAAACGCAAATAGCACTCTTATGACAAAACGTTCTGAACGCTTGCACCATTGAAAACGCCAAACTTTGCGATACTGATTTTAGATTTGATACTTATCTATTGGACAACAGTATTGCTATATCTCAACTACTAGCGCAGATCCTTTTGTCAAAGGATTGTTTATGAGACAGTACAGGGTAGACAAAGATTTAATCTCTCCCAACCACTGTGTTTTTGCTTCTTATTTAATGTACAGTGTAGGAGGAACTACAACTTCTTCGACTCCAAATGACCCACCAAAAGTGTGATGATTTCAGAACAGCATATTTCTTTTTTTTTTGTTTTTCAAAATCTAGGTCCTTACTTTTAGACCTCTCAGTCGAATAGTGCCGGTAATCAGATACGAAGATACGAAGATCAGCCGCACGTTGAGCGAGCCGAGCCGAACGAAATTATTGCGTCACAATGAGGGAGTTGCTTGCCGTGGTTTTGACAACCCATCACTTTCACCACTACCTCTTAGGGCAACGATTTCTGTGCAACTTTAAGTAACCCGAGGGTCAGATGGCCAGGTGGCTCGAGCGGATGCAGCGAGCGATGACGAGATCCAACATCGTCTTGCTTTTCCACATGGCAATGCTGATGACTTTTCCAGGAGACCCAGTGGCAAATGCAAATGCAAAAGAGCGACATGATATCCTACACCTGGAAGCCGAAAAATCCAAGCTTGCAGGCAAACCACAAAAAAATCCAAAAATAGCGAAAGTCATCAAGTGGCAAAAGAGGAAAACGACCCAAAAAAGAAGACATTATGCATTAAGATCCGAATACAAAAAGTTTGTGGGTTATTTTCCAGCAGTTGAAGATGTGTGTCATCTGGGAGAGCGCAAAACTCTAAGTAAAATTAGGGACAGGTACTTCTGGATTGGTCGAAGAGTTTGTCAAGCTCGAAGAGGCCCTTCTCAGCGAACCAAAGGCAAGCTTAAAACAAGCCTTCCAGGATACCTTCTCGAGACTATTGCAGTCAATATCCTTGGTCAACTTACAAGAACCGCAGCCGTAAACTGTTATGGACTACTTCACCAAATGGCCAGAATGTTTTTCCGTGCCCAATCAAACTGCTGAGGTAATAGTCGAGTAACTAATCGATAACGTTTTCTGGAGATTTGGAGTTCACGCATTCGGATCGAGTCAGAAATTTTAAGTCGAATAACACCAGTACGGCCTCAATCTGACTGGATGGTCGAACTTTCAATCGAACGCTACTTGACTACTTAGCGAAGTTTGTCAGCCCTCATCAAACAGACTGGGATCTGTTTTTACAACCATCTTTACTGGCTTATCGCGCAGCAGAACACTAGTCAACAGGATTCTCACCAGCTATGTTAAACTTCCGAAGAGAACTGAAACTGCCGATTGATGTGCTGTTCGGATCACCAAACGTATGCAAGGGAGTTAAGAAGCCGTCTGCTTAAGATATACGAGGTAGTGCGAACAAACTTAAAAATATGAAGGACAGACAAAAACCTAAAAACTAATGCTATCAGCTTTACTGCAGAGGATGGCGAATGATTTTGCAACCCCAAGAGGCGCAAAGGTCTTTGTTGAAAACCACAGACTAATTGGGATGGCCCGGTCAAGGTAATACTTATAGCAACTTCCGGACTGAAGAGAAAAGGTGTGTAGGGGGTGGGTGAAAGGTGCGGACTCACAAGAAAAAAAACAATTCGTTATCACATCAAGTGTTATCTTTATTTGACTGACTGTTAGAGACATGCTCACTAGTATTTATGGGATTTTTTCGGGTCGATCACCTGATCAGCTGGCCCAAACATGATTTTTTGTACATAGTCGCCGTTAGCGAACTGCAAGTGTGAAATATACTCTGAAGCAGGGTGTTCCAAATAGTTTAGTTTTAATTATTTTTTTCTTTATCTACAGGTGGTACACGTGAACCGACTCGAACCATACGTAAACTTACCTACAACTCAGTCGGAGCTTTTTTTTTTATAATATGCGCTCACTCAAGGGATTTAAGTACCCTTAAAATGCTTGCACACGGCGTGAGCGAAGGAAAATCAGGGAGGATAGAAAGAGAGGTAGCGGTGAACGTTGCCTTTAAATGTTTGAAGGTTATAATGACTAGGAAATATAGAGCTAGGCAGGGCATTCCATAAGCGAGTTGTACGGCTTAGGAATGAATTACGATATTTAGAGTGGAGATATGACTCGCCCTGAGGGGTTGCCCTGGTTTGATACCTTAAACCAAACCTATAGCAATGGGTGGTGAGGTGGCTATGTGCTGTGCGGAATTCTTCTCTTTTAAGATGATCAACAACTTCAGTGATTTCGTCTTCTGTGAGCTTCTCTTCGTAGACTGAATTTGTTTTTTGTAAACTTATATCCTCCAAGATTGAGAATGCTTGTGCTAATTGCATTTTTTTTTTATTATACATTTTGCACCATACAAACGGTAGTCGTATAAAAGTCTGACATACATCTAGAAAGAACCAGACAATCAAACTTCAAGAATATACGGAAAGATTTCGAAACATTTGTTCATGTTGTCATTTCCGAATTAGAAAGGAGATTGTCTGTTTCTCTGCAGAACAAACAGTTGATTATGTCCCCGTAAACATTGTTTTGTTTGTGACAAGTGGGCTCCTGGTATTTCCGCTAGTCCTGTCACTATTTTCGAGCCACTTGACCATCCGAAAAGTTTTCAAAAATATGTCACATATTGAACCAACCACATTGTATTTCATAGTATTTGTGGCGGATAGTGTCGCGTATTTTTGTCTCGAAAACGAGTGGCTACTCCTTGCCCTACAACAGCCCCATCCAACTTCCCTGATTTTGATATATTTCTTCTATATGGTGATTGGTTACGTACAATAAATTGTACTTACAGTGACATTGATTGGGTAGCCAGTCATAGCGCTCAAGAATCAGCAGAGCGTTCCGTCTATGATGGAATCTATTCCTGGATTTATTGGATGGGAGAATTTATAGAAGCCACATATCCACGGCCAACCGACGATGGGGAAGTAAATTGTACACGCGTGTTATTATTTAATATTGGGTTAAGCTTACGAAAAATCATCGTCCAATAAGCAAATAAATATTTCCTACATTTCAGTCCTCTTACAACGATTACAAAACGAATGAATAACATAACTGTATCAACAAATACTACTTGTATTTTCACATTACAGACAAACTGGAATAAGGCCAGAAATAGAAGTCATTAAGCACCTGATTCACACATTTCGCAGTTCTTCCAGAATTTTCCCTCGCGCAAAAAATTCAATAAAATCTATATGAACTACTGAAAGACTATAGCGCCAAAAATATCTATCCACACCCACTTCGCTTCCGCCGAGTTAATCACAATCAATCAATTAACAATTCAACTCAATTAAAACTTCACTTCGAAACGATTAGTAGCATTTAATGGCCCAGAAGAATGCATCTTCAGATGCACATGATTGTTTACACGTCGATTTTAATAAACAAAACCCGTTGCACTGCCTGGTGTGTTAAAACAACATCATGGTCCACGTTCATATACCCCAGCTCTATCCTCAGATACTTCTGGAGCATTTTTCATGAAAAGATGAATCGTAAAACAAATGCACAGAGCCATATGAGTAGAGTAGAGTGGAGTCTAGGCGGCAGCCATCCCATGATGTGACAGCATCCTGCAGATGAAGAACTACGAGTATATATGCGTCTTCACTGCTGTGCAAGTTTTGTAAATAAACACGAGTTTGGGATTGTAACCCGAAGCTGGTTTCGGCTCTGGTTCAGGAATTCTATATGAGTGGCAGTTCACTGCCACATAAGTGTACTCGTGTGTAGATCAGGCGATTACTCGTAGTTGTACTGCTGCAGTTGAAAGATCCTTCATCGCCAAGTGATTCTTGGGATGGTATGTATATTGCTATTGCTGCTGCCGCTGTTGCGATTCAAATAAACAATGGCGCTGATGACAGAGACCAAGGAAAAGGAAGTGCTGTCCATGGCCATTATAATTGTCGTATAGTGCGCCACTACCTCGTCACCCATGATTTGTTTCCTTGTATGTACTCGTAGAATTTTGACTGCAATTATTCAGAAGAGAACAACCTTAAAACATTGGCTGGTGTATCGTTTACGTTAGATGAGGATTTTCTAAAATTGCCAAAGATACATAATCAAAGTTTTACGATCAATCCATTTAATCGGTGTGTATGGCGTTCGTAGGATGAACTCGGTAATTAATTGTGCTACGTAAATGTGTTAAAACGGATATTTTGGCAATTTATTCACGTTTATTGCCACAATTGAAATAAAAATTCACTTGAAAAAATTGCCTGGCGATAGCTTGCACATAAACAAGTGTGGTGAATGGTTCTAAGCACATTTCGAGATCATATCAGATGTGTTTTCAAGAAGGAAGATTAGACAGCAAAACCGTATTATGGATGACCAGACTTGTTAGTAGAGCTCAATCAACAATTTGTAAGCCAATATTTATTTCAACTATTGATTACGAAAATATTTTATGTTCATGATATCTTTAAAGTTAGTGCGTTTTGAAAATATGTGATTTGCGGTTTGCGTGGCATGAATAAAGCGACTCCATTGAAGGTGTTGTGCGTGGATAACTACCGTGGGCGAGAATAACTTTATTGATTGACAGTGTTCTTAAAACTAAGTTGACCATGCTTAATGCTGACACTGTGGCTAATGTGTATTAATGAAAGCTTCAGTTAGAGAAGAGCACTAACAAAATCTTTCCTTTTCAAATATTAAATAAATACAATCCAATGTTTTTGTTTTCAATTTATGACGAAAAACAATAAACGAAAAGTAACTATACAATATAGCGCAAAAAAACCTCAATATTATTGTGTTCGAAACCGAGAAGCCAACATTTTATCTTTTTCAAAAAACGAGGATAGGGTTGCTATGATTCGTATGTCAATAGGGAGCTTGTTAAATAATTTGCATGATACTCGTATAATGGAATAAGAATTTCTAGAGCTTGTAGCACAAAAGGCAGGGATTGGAACAAATGATTGGGAATTGCTCGTAAGATATATGCGTCAGAGATTGGATTTTGCAGGTAACCCCCTCTCATAAAGAAAATTTTAAGCAACTTGTAATAGAAAAGCTGTCGCACTGGGAGAATTCTCGTACGTCTAAATAACTCCATGGAATGAGCTAGACGAGAAGAGTTACAGACATTTTTGCAGCACAATTAGCTGCTGAAGTTTACTAAGGTATGAGCCCCCGTAATTTATTGTTTTTAGACTATTATTCAAACAAAACATTCTTAGGCGATAAACAGAAACGCTTCACACTTAAAATATGCTCAGACCAACTCAAATTATGGTAAATTTTTACACCCAGATGTTTACAATAATGAACATTTTCAATTTTAAAGCAATTGGTGTTACAAGCGACGCTCGTATCAAAAGAGTCCCTATAATTAAGAGTATCACAAGCATTACTGATTAGGTTATACCTTCCGCAATTTGATACATGGAATGTAACATTAACATCCGGGGTCATTCCCGTGCTTAGGTTATAAAACATAAGTTTAGTTTTGCTGCTAACCAATAGTTTGTGTCCAGCAAACCAAATTCTTAATAAGTGAATGTCATGATTGATATCAGCTACTAAGTTCAAGGGACTAACTGCTCTATATTCTATAGCTAAGTCGTCTGCAAAGGCAGTAACTTTTCCAGCAAAAGGTTGTTCAATTTTTTTTTTTTTTTAATCAGCACGCGCTCAAGGGGTTTTTGTACCCTTAAAATGTTCGTACAATGGAGCACTGGTGGTGGAAATAGCGACAAAACAATGTGAGACAGGAGACATTACGTCGGTGTTCCAGGGTGTCAATTGATTGACTGATATTAGTATCACCTATGAGTTTTACCGCACGGTTTTGAATCCTACCTAGCTGGTGCAGAGGTGTTTTAGGAGCACCTGACCAGATGTGGGCATTGTACTCCAATTTTGGGCGGATGAATGCCATACTTATATAGTGTGGCACGATCAGAGGGGGTAAAATATTTCTTACATCGCTTGAGGAAACCTAGATATTTCGCAGCATTTTTGGCGACATCGAATATGTGGTCATTCCAAGGTAAGTTGTTACTGACACACATACCGAGAATGGAAAGTATGGATATTTGAATTTCGCTTTAATGACAGTAAACAGCACTGAGTTTTGAAAGCATTAAATTCCACTCGGTTGATAGTTCCCCAATTGGTTATGCTGTTAATATCAGAATTTAATGAGCTTAACATACGCTGCCGTTCCCGTTCTATAGCCGAAGAGCAGGGCGTGAGTCCGGGAACGAATATGAAAAGGAGAGAGTACTGTCATCAGCAAAGGAATATATTGGATTAGAAGTAGCAGACAAGGGATCATTACTTAATTTTTGTTATGTGATCAGTATACGAGAAATTTGCTAATATGACATAATGGTCCGACGAGACTAGAGGGGAGAGCACTTCAACAGAGTACTTCTTAGGGTGAGAAGTTAAAAACAAGCCCAGGGTGCTGGCGGTATGACAATCAACATCTGGTATTCCTGTGGGCACATTTACAAGCTGCGTTAAATTATTTTCCGCAGCGAAGATCTCAACACACCTTCCTTCGGGTGTTGAATGTCGAAGCCAACCAGAATTGTGTATATTGAAATCGCCCGTAATCACAATTTCAGTATGAGGATACAGGGATACAATTCCTTGAATGGAGTTAGACAGCGCATCAAACTCGTGAAAGGTCGATTTTTTTTTTTTATTTTTTTTTATTTTATGTAGCACAAATTTGTTATACATGTTTTGTAACTATTGCACAATTTACAGAGATTTGGTGTGTTACCTTACTACTGAAAATTAATTAAAACTTACAAAATATTACAATATATCACAATTAAAAATTAAGTGCGAAGGAAAAGCTACAAGTTGCTGTCCAGTTTGGGGCTTCTGTAAATAAAGCAGTAGTGGATAATTTGCTAACGGAGATGGAATTCCAACCACATGAAATTGAATTCCAGATTGGAACAGGGACTACATTGCGGTGGATATTGGTAAGCTACATCACTACTCACATAAATGGTGTGACCGCGATGGGGAAAGAATAGTGACACTAGTTCGTAGCCATGTAGCTTCAAATCAGAGTGACTTGAGAGGTGTGCGCGGGGATCTACCTGTGTTTCACTAAGTGTCAAAACAGCTGGTCTGTATTTACAGATGTGGACGTACGCAGAAAAGTGATTACTTTTTAGCCCGCGTATATTGGCTACGTCCACCCCGAATTCCCTAGTCATAATTACAAACAAACACAGTAAACACAAACACCGACGATATGAGGCAAGGCTTCGAAGTGGAAATTCTGACGTTGGTTTACCGAATCAAATTGCGGTGTAATGCCCTTACAACAATATGAAACAGTGTACCAACAAAATTTTCACACACAACCCGCTATCCATCAGTTGTTACATACACTCAGTCACTGCCCGTACCGTATGATAAATACAGTAACGGCAGTGACTGAGTGCAAGCAACAGTACTGCGACCAGAAGGAAAATAGCATTGATGTAAATCAAGAACAGAATAGGACTAATAATTGACCCTTGGGGAAAGCCGAGTTTAATAGTTTTAGGATTACTAAAACTGGTTCCTATGTTGACCAATTGTTTTATTGTCCTTCAGATAAGCAGCCAACCAATCATAGATACAACTACGGAAACCCACATTGTATAGTGTGTGCAAAAAAATGTTGTGATCAACCATATCGAAGGCCTTGGTTATATCTACAAAAAGTCCACCGCAAAATGTTTTATCATCTAAACCTTTGTGTATAAAGGAGCAAAATTCTAAGAGAGCATCCTCAGTAGAAAGGCTTGATCTGAATCCAAACTGGTTCGAACTAAAAAAGTTTTTATGTTCGAGATATTCAAAATCCTACGATTAACTATTTTTTCAAATATTTTTGAAATAGAAGGTAACAGTGAGATCGGCCCATAATTATTATTTTTTTTTTTGCTTCCTTTTTTAAAAAGTGGTATAATATTGGCACATTTCAATTGCCAGTGATAATACAATACTTAAATTAAAAAGATGTGTTATCATATCAGATTGTATATTAAAGGATATTTAAAAATTGTATGGTTTTTAATAACTCAAGACCCGAAATAGGTTCAAAATAAAAACTGTTTTTATACAGAACACTTTCCACAAGACCATCTCTAGGTTCACCATAGCAAATATCAGGCGAAGATAACAATTGCTCGATTGAAGCAAACAACTCATTGAATTCGTTTGCTACTGCAATAAGATCCGAGATAACTACACCACCATCGCTAAGCGTTATAGTTGTATCGTGCTTGCTCATATTTCGATTAATAATATTGTTAAACATTTTCCATTCTTTCTTAAGGTTTCCGTGCGAAATCCTTATTTGGTTATGATAGTAACTTTCCCTAGGCACATGCGATCATAACGTCTTTATAAACACGCATTTATAGTAGTTGATGTTTACTAGATTTTTTTCGCAGTTTGATGTTTTTAAGAAGAGATGGCATTATCCAGGGCTTTAGCCTTATTTCAAACTTGTCCAGTACAACGATTCCAGTAAGAAGCAGCTATGGAGTTTTTTTTTAAATTTCAATAAATGAATCATAAGCCTTAGAAGCATTTTCCTCAGCATACACCTCATTCCATTTATTGCAGCGCAATACACTACATATTAAGGTGAACAAAGTTAATCTTTGTCACACTAGCCAGAGAATGTTTTACATTGCTCTTTTTTTCAAAGATAGGAATCAAAATACCGGTCGTACAGTGTTCAGAAATTTTAAGGTTATCAGAAATTACACCAAGGTCTTTAATATCATATACTGCTTTTACTTGAAAACTGTTTAATAGATAATGTGTAACAATACGATTCAGAGTTCTATTATAGCTCACGCAAGCACACTTCTCTATATTTAACCTTAAGTCGTTTAACTCGCACCATTAGATCTTCTTGTAACAAAAACGAGTCGTTTATTGTAGATATCTTAGCACTGATACTTTCTGGTTTCAATCCAATGTTGTGCTCTATGTACATATGGTATATCCTCCTTGCTGGCCAAGGAGCAGAGCCGATATCTTCAGATCACCACATATAGTCCAGCCATGATTCGAGTAGTTTATCTTTTTCAAGACAAGCTCCAAGTTTTCATAATATTTTTTTTTAAACCATTGAAACCAATAGGTTAAGATATTACCATTATCTAATAACACAGCTTTAAGGCTTCGTTTTGAAGGATCAATAAAAAGTCTCAAATTTTTTGGATTGCATTTCACATGTAATGAAAATAGGCGAAATATGGTAGGAAATCCTTTTCTCCTCCAATAAAAGCTCATTGTAGGGCCCGACAATTTTTTTTCTCTGATCAGATGATTACATATTTCTTGAATATCAAGATCTTGATGCTTAGGTAGAATCACAGAACGGACGTTACGATATGTTATCTCTGTTTTATTTTAAGCATTAAATCCTTTTATGTTGGAACAGCACAAGTTACAATCATTAAAATGATTCAGTGGTTCCATCTAAATCGTCGGTGTTTCCAAATAATATTTTTTCGCTTTTTGACCATTTGCGAGATCCACGAACTCACTTTATGCGGCACACATTTTTTGTCTTGATTTTAAAATAGCTCACGTACAGTTGTTCAATAGACTTGGAAAAAGCTCGTTGTTATTTTTTTTATTCCTCAATTCCCACATATGCAGCAAAGCTTATCTGGAGAATTAATACATTTTCTGGAAGCCATTAGTAAGACATTTCTGTTTTTATCACGCAAAAATCGGAGAAATCACTTAGCACTAACGACACACGTAGCTCAACATATGTTTATAATCGCCATAAACAACAACTAGGTGGGGGGTAGATGAATTTTTAAATATCAACACGATCGTTCAAATATATTTCTAAAACAGAATATGGAAGGTCACTCTGGTACTACTACGTAGTCAGAAAACAAAAAAAAAAAATCCCAGAAAACTTATGTGTTAGAATTTTTTAAATATTTTTCTAGCAAATCAGTACTTAGTATCTATCGGAATTACTGATTTGTTATGGAACCATCGTACAGACATTGTGGCTTTCCCACTTTGTTTCTGGAAAACGTGGTTTTGAAGGTAAATCTAACAATTTAGGCGACTGGTTCGTTTGAACAATTGGTAAATGATTATATTTTATTCAATTTCATCTCAATGTACTTATACATTCGAATAACTAGGAATAATGATAATATATATTTCAGTAGGTGAAAGCATAATAGAGATCAATCAGATCTTTATCTTTATCTTACGCAGAGATTTGATATCTTATTGAATATCCTTCTACTGAAATTTGTAACTTATAGTTCTACGGAATGGATCAGCTGAATTTGAATTTTACATTTTGAGGAAAAAATTATACTAAAACCTTAGTATAGGAAAAAAAAAAAAATTAATAAAGAGATAATAATAATTATAATAAAAAAATCTATTTACTTACAAACAAAACAACTAAATATATAAATGAATAAATAAACAAATTAAAAAAGAAATAAGTAAATAAATATATCAATTAGCAGTTATTTCAAATTACAAAAATTAATTTTGGGAGATTGAAGAGCAAGTTGCTCTTTGAGTTTTGGAATCACGTGTATTCCTGTAGAGATGCGTCGACTCCTACACAATATTTATTGAACGCCTTATGAATCACATTTCTGATTGTTCTTAACTTACAATTAAGTGCTACCGATATCCTAGCAATTTGAGATAAAAAAATAAATATAAAAAGATGTGACATGAACTGAAGAGGGATATTCACAGTTGTCGTGATTACCGTAATCGTTTTATTTCGTCTGGAGATAGCCTTAGAAACGAATATGGAATAGTAAAAAGTTTACTTAATAAATACATAACAAATCATGTTATGTAAAAATAATCAAGGGTGCATCAGCTGGAAACAACGACAACAACATACCTGTACAACATCACGTATCAAGACATTGGACATTGTTTGTGTTAAGCTAAGATCGATAGAGCTTAAGCGGAACATATAAATGATGAAGAGGGAAATTAAATTAACCTCGGCGAAGGAAATGGAAACAGATCGATTTTCATCAATGAGAGTCTTACGTTCTTTAACAAAGTTTTGTTCAAGAAAGCGAAGGAAATAAAAAAAGAAAAAAAATTGCTTATTTATGGGTTAGTAAGGGCAATACTTTGGTGAAAAAATCAGAAGGTTATAAAACTATAAAAATTTGTCCATTTGATGATTTAAATAATTTATCTTTGTAAATTCCTTTTTTCTCTTTTTTACCATATTAATAATACTGTTGATGATTCTTATAACAACTTAACTACTCCTTTTTGCCGACTTGGTAGTGAGCGTTTTAGAAGTGTTTTTCGTTGTGAGCAACTATTCAATGACTTTTTTATAATACATCAGAACATTCGTAGCTTAAGAAAAAATTTTGATCTCTTTTTAACTCACTTGGAGTCACTTAATTTTCCTCACCGAAATCTGGGTATTCGATGATGAAAAGGATGCTTATGAAATACCAGGGTACAATTCATACTCTGCAGGTGGTATTGTTGTTTATATAAATAATACTCGTAAGTCCAGTAATTGTGTAAGTGGATGTGACAGCTTGGATCTTAGGTGTTCGGATATGATTAAAGTTAGTTGCACTATTGATGCACAAAAGATTGTATTTATTGGTTGCTATAGGCTTCATAGTATGGGTAAAGATGATTTCATTGGTGAGTTACGCAACTTATTAACTAAGGAAAGAGTAAGGAATCTTATTATCGTCGGTGATATAAATCTTGATATCCTAAGCGAATACCCTATTGTGTTAACGTATCAATCTTTAATGTGTGCTAATGGATTAGAATCTTGAATAAATGTTCCTACAAGGCAACCCTAAAATACTTGTATTGATCATATATTCTGTAGGCTTGATTGCATTTCGAAATTCTCTCTAGTTAGTAGCATTGTTGATTTTGGAATTTCTGACCATTCTATGATTAGTTTATTTTTTCAGTCTAAGAAGATACAAAGTATTAATAAACAAAATCTTTATTATTCCTCGAAAACCGTGAATCACACATAACTAAAAATTTGGTTATTGCAAGAAACATGGTCAGACATATGGACAATAAGTGATCCTAATTTTTTAGTGAGCCTTTTAATTTTTTTCTAACATACTTCTCAAACATGTTGAAATGTGTTCTGTGACAGTGCTTAAGAGATTTAAAAAACCAAACAAGCTTAAGTCCTGGATATTCAACTATCTAGTTAATAAAATACACGAAAAAAACAAATTAAGAGTAAAATGTAAAAAGCACCCACATAATAATCATCTCCGTATTGCTTACGATAAGATTTGTAAAGAAATTGCTCTTGAAATTCCTATATGCAAAGAAAATTTTTTTCATCAACAAATTCCACAATGCAAAAGGTAATACAAAAAAAAAATGGGTTATATTTAATGAGCTTTTCAATAGAATCGCTCCCACTGGTATCTGATGCAGGACTCAACTCTAGTTCTAGCCGATGTACGACTGAGTGTTTTAACAGGGAAAGAGCAGAGGCTCAGAGCGTTTTCTATGAACCTATCTCATCATTTGAGGTTTATAAAACTATGTATTATGTCTTTAAGCAACTCGAATGCACTTACTTATAATTCTTATTCGAATACGTTTATAAAGAGGATCGCTCTTACTATTGCAGATGTTTTGGCTCATATAATGTGACCTCCTTGACTGCTGCAAAAAAGGTTATGGTGCCTTTAAGTCCATTTATAATTAGGCAGACATGACAAATTTCAGTGCAATACTGTCTTTAGTTTGTTTTGACAGCTGATTGTTGTTGCCGTGTTTGGCATCATGTTGAGTATGGACAAAAACGATTTCCTTTCTCTCATAAAACATTATTTTTTGAGAGGCAAAACGGTGAAGGAAGCAAAAGAAAAGTTGGATAAATATTATGGGGCTAATGCTCCGTCAGATTACACCGTTTCGAGAGTTTCGTGGTGGCCACAACTCCACTACCGATCAAGTCCGCAGCGGCAGGCTCTCCAATGCGGTTACAGAGGACATTGTCAAAAAAATACTTGAAATGGTGTTGGCTGACCAGAAAGTGAAGGTGTGCAAACTAGCAGATACCACAAAGATTAGTATTGAGCGCACAGGCCATATTTTGGGCAATATTCTGCATACGAAAAAGTTATCCTGCCGCTGGGTGCCGCGCATGCTCACTCCTGGCCAAAAACACGAACGCGAGAACACTTCGAAAAAGTGTTTGGACTTGCTGATACGGAATCGGGCGGACTTTTGGCGTCGATTGGTAACTTGGATCCACTATTACACATCAGAGAACAGAATGAGTGCCCGGCAATGGACTGAAGCCGGCACGAGTGCTCCGAAGCGGCCGAGGGAGGCTCGATGGGTCGGGAAAGGTTATGGCGTCGGTTTTCTGCGACTGTCATGTCATACTCTTCGTGGACTACCTCGAAAAAGGAAAAACCATCAACAGTGAGTATTACTGTGCATTATTGGAGCGATTGAAAGCCGAAATCTCTGCAAAACGGCCTCACATGAAGCGAAAAAAAAATTTTGTTTTTGCAAGACAATGCGCTGGCGCAGAGCATCTCAACTACGGCTAAAATCAACGACTTACGGCTCCAATTGCTGTCGCATCCACCGTATCCGCCCGATTTAGCTCCCTCGGACTACTATCTCTTCCCAAACCTCGAAAGATGGCTCATCAATAAAAACTTCAGCTCACGCGAGGAAATCATCGAAGCCACGGAGGAGTATTTTGCAGACCTTCCGGAAAATTACAGTTCGGACGGGATCAAGAAGTTGCAAAATCGCTAGAATAAGTGTATCAAACTAAAGGAGGACTACAGGGTGAATGATTCGAACTCCAACTTTTTAAAATGCTATAATATTTTTATTTTTTGATAAATTTTATTGTGCCAAAGCAAAAAATGTTGGAAAATACATCAATTTTCAAATTGTATCAGTAGTTTTCAATATGTCCACCTTTGGCGCAAATATTGGCCTTGAGACGGACGAAGAAAGCATCGCACGCTGCACGCAAGTGGCTCTGCGGTATTTTGGAGAATGTGCAATCTATTGTGTCGAAGAAATGAAGTGTGGAACATTGTTTTTTAACCAATCTTGGTTGACGCGTGCTTTGTGAGACGGTGTCGAGTCTTGTTGAAATGTCCACGGTCTCCGACCGAAATGATTGTTTGCCCAAGGCTTCAATACTGCCTCTAAGAAAGTTTCACTGTAAACGATCGCATTAATTTTGATGCCACGGTCCAAAAATACGCTCTTTCGCCTCTAACTTTTTTCTGTTGCGGTGTAAGATCTTGTGCTTTTTGGAACTTCGATGGTTCCGATTCTGCCGATGTTACTGCTTTTTTATGACCACCTCCATGGCGTTTTGCAATGCTGCCAGTATCACGGTAACGAACTATGGTTCGAGACACAAATGATTTATTCACGTTAAGGTGCTGGAGGGCTCTAACGATAGCTACTTATGGTTTTCCAGCCAAATATAAAGCAATCACACTATCACGTTTTAATTCCATCGCGGATAAAAATTTTTCAACACAACTGAGACGCAACTCGTTTAAAGGCTTGTAAGTAATAAAATTATCTGTCATGTGTCAAAATTTGAGCTCACTGTCATGAACGGTTTGGAAATTATAGCAGCCTACAGTTGGTTGCAGTTCGAGTCATTCAGGGTGTATATTGAATAATATAAAAAAACATTTAAAAAAAAAAAATTTAATTCTCAAGGAGGTCACTTTTCACTCCATCTAGTATATAACAAAAGTATCTTCTGTAATAAATTTCCCGATATGTTACAAATATTTCTGAAGTCATACCTATATTCAAAAAAGGTGACAAAAAAACACTTAATAATTATAGGCCTATCTCTCTCTTCAAATATTTTCAAAAATTTTAGAAAAACTGATCAAAAAGAGAATGGTATCATGTCTTGAAAATATTTCTTTTTTTAGCAATAGGCAGTATGGATTCAGAGCGAGTAGATCAACAGAGGATGCCCTCCTTAGCTTCTGCAGTAAGATATATGATAGTATCAATAGGAAAAAGTTAGCTGCCGCTCTTTTTATTGATATAACTAACCTTTTGATACTGTTGATCATACCATCTTGGTAAATAAATTAAACAAAGCTGGATTCAGAGGGTTTATACTTAGTTGGCTTGAATCCTATCGCATGAATAGGAAACAAATGGTTCGAATAGAAGACAAATTTAGTTAGTACTGTGAAACAAGAATTGGTGTTCCACAGGGCTCTGTTTTGGGACCAATATTGTTCTTAGTATACATTAACTCCATTTTTACTTTAAATATGAAATGTAGGCTTACCTGGTTTGCAGATTCTAGCAACTCTCTTCTAGATCTGACAGCTGAGATCAGCCATGACCTAGAAATTTTGAGAGCTTGCATAAACAAGTTATAAGCGAAAAAACAAAAATCATGTTTTTTAATATGCCGGCTATGAACTTACCTACAACTTTCGGTTTTCCCTTTTCATAGTTCGTGGTGCAACAACATTTTGGTAAGTTCTGACACTTGCTGTGAATCTCGTTCTAAAACTATGTACATTTAATTGTATTAAATGTTGCTCAAGCAATTGTTTTGTTATTGGTAATGTACAGGTATTTAAGTATCTGGGACTTTAAATCGACAGTAGTCTAAACTGGAGCTCTCATACTGCTCTTAAGAAAATACCTGCTAAAAACGACCAAAATGCTTTACCGTTTGAGAATAATTTGCACGAGAAAACTTTTAGTAACGATTGATTATGGCCAAGTCCAATCCAAATTGCAGCATGGGTTAACTTGTTGGGGTGGTACACACAAAAACAAAATCCCACCTTTGGTAATATTTCAAAAACATTTGCTTAGAATCATCTGAAATATGCACACAGTCTGTCACTCTTTCTTAATTCCTTTATACTACCTCTAAAGCATCTTTACTTACCATATATAAAGTTTCTTAAGAAGTGGATACTCATTAAATCATGATCCGTAGCTCGGCTATGAATCTTGCTTCGATCCCTACCCACAATACGCATCTCTCCTTAAGTTTTTACTCTTCTGTAGCTCCTCGTATTTTCAATAAACTACCCATTGAAGTAAGGCGTTCTCAGAATATCTTTTCATTTACCAAAAGGGTCAAAAAGTGGTTGTTTAATTATGACTTTAATATGATAGATAATCAATTTAAGTTAATTATTTAGTGGCGATATTTAATATTAAACCTTTAACATGAATTGAATCTCACCCCACCACTGTATTTCAATTCAATTAAAAACTAATTATTATTTTTACTTTTCTTTATTTTAACTAACTCGATACATTCGACACTAGTTCCACTAACTATAGAATGTATCTAACCGTTCATTCTCTGACGAAAAACATTCAAAAATTGCAGCATTTCTAATTGACTTTTAATTCTTTTAAAGTTACTCTTGCTTAGATTTTGCATATTGAAATTTTGTTACATAGTACTACTTGTTAAAATTAAGAAAATTATAATTAATATTGTATTAACTCACATTGTTATTGAATGAATGAAAATAATTAAAAAAAAAAAATTCTTCTATCTTCTTGGAGCTCTACCAGACTCGACATTTCTCTAAAATAAACCTTTTCTTTCATTGCACCTCAGAAGAAAAAATCCGTGGGTGTTAGGTCAGGGGATCTGGGTGGCCAAGGGTTGGGGCCGAATCGATCAATCCACCGTTCGTTAAAAGTATGGTTGAGGAACGAAGTTACCCCGCTGCTACTGTGACAAGGTGCTCCATCTTGTTGAAAGAACATCACCCTTCTCTGAACAAGAGTAACATCTTCAAGGACCTCCGGCAATCGTTTTCTAAGTAATTCCAAGTAGTAATGGGAATTAGCTATTTGTGGAAGAACGTGCGGGCCTACTAAAGGGTTTCCTATTTATCTAGCCCAAACAATTACGCTAAACCTCCTTTAAAACAAACAACACATTTTCAAGAAGTTGTTTACAATAATTAAATTCTTACCTTTGAAAGGATGTTGTGCGTATTAAATGGGGATTGGAGTCTGGCCATTGGTGCAAATTATGATGACTTGAAACCCCATTTCTTGTTAACTGCGCTTCGTCAGTCCACAGAATGTTCTTGAGGAATTGCCCGTCTTACGCAGTAGCCATTGGCAAAATTCCACTCTTCTTTGCGCATCACCTGGTAGTAAATCCTGTACCGGTGTCAAATGGAAAGGGTGTAATCTATTTCTCCTGTGGATTTTGATTCTGGGAAGTTCCAACTGCATAGCTAGTCTACGAACGCTGACTGAAGGCTGAACTTCTACAGCAAAAATCCCATCCCCAACTTCTGCCACCGCTGTGTCTGAACGTCCTTCTCTTTTTTTTTGGTGCAGTTGACCCGGTATCAACGAGGCGCTGATACGTATCAGCGAATAGCTGGATGCACGGTGTTCTACGATTGTACATATAGTCGTTGGTATTCCAATCCTGCTAACAAAGCGTTTCCATTGCAGAACCCGTATACAAACACTATTTCCGCGAATTCGCGTTTTGAATACATTTTGTGGAGATCAATGTATCAATCGGCTCTTCACTTGCAGAGTAAAATGTCGATTGCAGATCAATTGAAACAATGTCAAATTGGAAAAGAAGATTAACAAAGAATTACTCTTATTTCCTATTCGACAATTAACTGTTAACTGCATTGCTCATAGGTACGTAATTTTATTATTCTCACTTAATTTTGTTTGACGAAAAATGGCTTTTACTACAAAATCTGTTGATCGTAAGTAAAAAAGTTTCTAAACATAATTTTTAGGAAATTTTACAAAGATAAAAATTTCATAAAATTTCGAAAAATTTATTAAGTAAAAATTTTAATAAAAACGCATTTTAAGTAAAAAAAATGGAACAGCAAATTTTCAGAATTTTGAGTTTAACGAGCCATAACTTTTTTGTTGCTTCACACATGTACCCAACGCGTTTAAAATATGTATGTAGTACTAGATTATCTTTCTAAAATATCCAAAATTATTGTTGTACCTGTACTAGTTTAGAAATTATAGCGTTTAAAGGGGTCACCCACTTTGATGGGATGTAACTTGAAATGGAGTGAGAATAGCTCCCCCTGCCATACAATTTCTTGTCCGCGGAACTTCGGGAATATGTCCTTAAAGGATTACGAGTATATGCTAAATTGGGACACCCTGTATTCTTCTACACAATACCTTTCTTCTTTGCGTATTAGAAACTGTTTAGTTTTTGACAAATTCCAAATCGCTGAAGCATTTAATGATTATTTCACAAATATAGCCGGCAGTATACAAATTAATTCAGCCAATTCAACTTGTGCTCTTTGTCAGTGTGCTGAACGGTTTCAAAAGAATAGTTTTGTTTTTAAACCCATAACTTCTCTTGAAATGTTAAAAGCGATTCGTATTTTAAGGAATACTAGTTCTAGTGGGGCGGATGGTCGCTCTAGTTTGATTATAAAAAAAAATTGCATGGTTCGCAGCGGATATTTTAACGGATGTCCTCAACGGTTGCGTTTTCGCAGGGGTCTTTCCTGAAGCACTCAAATGTGCTGATGTTATTCCATTATTAAAAAAAGATTCTGCTATTGAATTAGGCAATTACAGGTCCATTTCCCTCCTACCCGTGCTAAGCAAAATTTTCGAAAAAATTATGAAAGATAGGATAGCAATTTTTTTAAACCTTAACAATTATTTTAGTCCTAAGCAGTTTGGCTTTCAAAAAGGGAAGTCTACTGAAACTGCTCTACTACAGTTTAGTGAACAAAAAATATCTAATCTTGATAATAAAATGTGTACAGGTGGCTTGTTCATTGATATTACGAAAACATTTGACATGGTTAACCATAATATTTTGCTGGTGAATTTGGAAAAAACTGCATTTCGTGGTTCTATGTTTGATTGGTTCAAGAAATAGATCACAAAGAGTGAAGATTGATGAGATAATTAAAGTTTTTATACTGAGTGTACCCCAAGGCTCTGTAGTGGGTCCAATTTTATTTCTTATCTATATTAATTCACTCTTAGCACTTGACTTTAAGGGCTCACCAACTGCTTTCGTGGATGACGTAGCTTTTTCATATGGTCAGAATAATGTTTTTTGGACTATCATCGTTACACAACTTAGAAGCGAATGTTCATTCTCATGCACCTGAGTGTCAAAAATACAAATTGTCCAACTGCAATTGCACCCATTGTTCTTCTTCTCCCACATTTTGTAGTACTCTTAACTGTTGTGATAACTTTTTCCTAATCAATAAAGTTGATGAATTTAAATATTATATCTAGGCCTTATCATCGACTCCAATATGAATTTTTAAAATCACACTGAATCTTTGAGGAAGTATTTCCGTTGCACTCTTAGACACTTTTTTTACTTGCGAAGCATTTGCTCCAGATTGCTTTTAAAGAAAATTTACTATGGTATGTTTCACTCTAAGCTGCAGTATGGAATTATTTGTTGGGGAGGTATTTATTTTAACAATATACAATATTTATTAGTTATACAAAAGCATGTATTAAGAAGTTTATATCGTAAGCCTGCCAGATATCCTAGGTTTACTTTATTCTGTGACTTAAAAATCCTTCCTGTTCGTCACTTGTATTGTTTTAAAGTATTGAAGTCATTCTTTATGAAATCTGGTAATCGAAATTTTCGATTAAATTCAATTTTAATTTTTTTTTTAATTTTGGTGGGGGCTGAGGCCCACATTTATTGGCTTAATACAAGCTTAATCTAATTTAAAAACTAACAGAAAGACTTAAGAGCTAGTGACTAAGGAAGTGATGGAGGAGATCTTGTTTCAGACGAGGAGTGCTCAGGTGGAAATGAAAAAGGGAGAGGTTTGAGTTGACCTTACGGAGCATTCGGGAGATAGGTTCGTTGGAGCCATAAGAGGTGCGGTGGACCGGTAGATAGAAGAGACGAGGACAAGGAAATGGAGTTCAAAATGGATGCATAGTCGATGGAACCTGAGAGAAGACGATGAATGAAAAGAACGTCAGGAATATTCCCACGTTCTTCTAACGAATTCATATTTAGAAGTTTGAGGCGGTCTTGATAGGGAGGTAAGATTAAAGGGTCGTTCAATCGACGTCAACGTCGATTCCTCCGATTTGCCCTCCTTGGCCTGCCATGGATTCGGGAAACATGAACCCGGCGAACAAAGGTAATATAGAGAGATCTGGTTACATACGGGTTGGAAAATTCCTTGGACCACCGTTTAATAAAGCCAAGTGATGAGTTGGCTTTGAGGATCATCTTATCGATATGCGAACGGAAATTAAGCTCACTGTCGAATAATATGCCAAGGTCTTGGAAAGACTGAACCAGGCCATTTTCTAAGGCTGAGAGAGCAAAAGACACGAATTCAATTAGATTTGTGGTAGTTGATCTACCTTTTAGAAAACCATGTTGTTGGGGAGAAATAAAAGGCTTGCATTT
Source organism: Volucella zonaria (assembly GCA_963966105.1). Classification (NCBI taxonomy): domain Eukaryota; kingdom Metazoa; phylum Arthropoda; class Insecta; order Diptera; family Syrphidae; genus Volucella; species Volucella zonaria. The sequence goes on along the minus strand of OZ014530.1, from coordinate 359,910,199 downwards.
GAAGTTTAACACTTCGTATAAAATGCTTTCAAAGAGTTTGGGTATATGCGAGAGTTTAGCAATGGGACGATAATTGGTAACTTCATGCTTAGATCCCTTTTTGTGTATTGGGATTATAAAAGAGGTCTTTCAAATCTGGGGAAATTCACCCTGTCTAAGCGATAGACGAAAAAGGTAGGAAAGGGGTAGAGACAGGTTGGAAGAGCAGACAGGTTGGCCAGGTACAAATTCATCCTTAAGATTTTGTAACTTTTCTTCAATAATTGCAGGAACGAAATTTTGAGTGAGAAAGGGACCAATAGAGAAATTTGGTACATCATTGAAGTAAGAGGGATCTGGTACGAAGGAGTTGGCAAATGATTGCTTGAAAAATGTAGCAAAAAAGTTGGCGATGGTAGGAGGATCACATGAAGTTTTGGTTTCGAAAGCGAGGGAGGAAGGATAACCATCAGTCTTACTTTTGCAATTAACAAATTGAAAAAAGGACTTGGGGTCATTTGTGAGATTGGTTTGCGCACTATTCAGGTAGCGCTGATAGAGAGAGTTATAGAGTTCAATGAAATGAAGATATGTACCTAGATAATTTGAATAGTCGGAAGAAGAGTGGGTGCGAAGGAATACCGCCCATAACTTGTTTCTTTTGTTTCGTAGAGAGCGAAGTTTATGATTATACCAAGGAGGGGATGTAGAAGAAGTTTTATGGCGGGAGTATGGCACATAAAGGGAGATGGATTTGAATATTTGTCTGTAAAAAATGGAGAGGGCATCAACCAGAGATAGATTGGTAAACTCAAAAGAAGCGCTGCTTAGATAGGTATTAATTTTACGGAAATTAGCTTTGTGAAAATTGTAAGAAAATAGAGAGAAGAAGTGGAGGATGAAAGTTATCAATAGCTGAAAGAGATAGGGGACAACACGATACTGAGGAGTTGATGGGATCAGTTGTGAAGATAAGGTCTAATTGCCTTTCCATATAGTTGGAAACGCCACTGACTTGGCATAGACTAGAGTCTGTTAGCCGATCTAAGAAGAGGCATTCCTTAGTAGAAATGTGATTGGAAGCGATGAAAAAAGATAGGTCTTCAGATGGAGTCCACTTCAGCTGATTAAAATCGCCGAAGATAATGATATCATCAAGCGATTCTGATAAGTCGATCAAATTGTCAATTGCTGCAATAGCAAGTTGGTAGGATTCGACAGGTTGCGCCGGAAGAATGTAACAACACATAACGTACAAGCATCTACGAGTGATATATATTATAATTTACGTACTAACTTTTCGAATATGGTATCTGTTTCTTTTGCTCGTAGTACTACGAGGGGCGTTCAACATATTCTCGGGGTGAAGCTGTGGTTGCATATATAAATTGACTTATTTATCAAGTAATACTATTATTTTAGTGCATTCATGTAAAATTTCATATAAATGTGATTATTAATTCGCGTTTTATCTCTAGTTAAACAGAATCATAATGGCAACTGAGACGATGATGGTGAAAATTGAGCATCGCGCTGTAATTAAATTTCTCACTAAGCAAGGAAAAAGTCAGAAAACTATTCATGAAGAGATGGTGGCTGTTTACCAGGGTTCCGCACCTTCATTATCAACTGTGCAAAAGTGGTCAAGTGAGTTCAAGAGAGGCAGAGAGAGCATTGAAGACGACCCCCGCTCCGGCGCCCCGGCTACTGCTTGTACGGGAGAAAGCATCAAAAAAGTCGAACAACTTGTTCTTGAGGATGCCCGAATAAAGGTGAAAATGATGGCAGAGATCACCAAGCTTTCAATTGGTACCATTCACACCATTCTTCATGACCATCTTAACCTTTCAAAGATCAGTGCAAGGTGGGTGCCACGAATGCTCACAGCGCCTCAGAAAAAAGTGAGAATCGCATGCTGTAGAGAGCTTTTGGAGATGTGTAGTGAGGACGCGGACGGTGTTATGGATCGAATTGTTACTGGGGACGAAACATGGGTCCACCACTATGACCCTGAAAGCAAACAAGAGTCCATGCAGTGGCATAAGAAAGGAACAGACCCCCCGAAGAAGTTCAAAGTCACTCCGTCTGCCGGGAAGCTCATGGCCACAGTTTTTTGGGACTCAAAGGGAATCTTGCTCATTGAGTACAAAAAAAAGGTGAAACCATCAACGCCACATCCTACGCTTCCACTTTGCATAATTTGCGGGAGGAAATTAAAAAGAAAAGACGGGGTAAACTCGCAGCGGGTGTGTTGCTTCTTCATGACAACGCTCCTGTTCACACGGCGCGAGTTTCCAAGGCTGCTGCGCGAGATTGTGGTTTCGAAGAAATCCAACACCCACCTTATAGTCCAGACCTTGCCCCTAGTGATTATTTCCTGTTTCCGGATTTGAAAAAATGTCTTCGTGGAAAAAGATTTTCGGATGATGAAGAACTCAAGTCGGCAATAATTACGTATTTTGCAGAGAAAGAGGAAAGAGGAAAGGTTTAAAAAAGCTTATCTCAAGATGTAACAAATGCATTGATGTTAGGGGAGATTATATTGAAAAATATAATCAATTTAAATTCGCATTTTCCTTCATATCGATACCGAGAATATATTGAACGCCTCTCGTACATACCGTAATTTTTAATATATTTCGTCATTTCGCCTATTTATTAAACTTCTGCTGTCGATCAGGGCAATATGAACACCTGGAATGTTCTTAAAAAAGGTCAAAAATTGGCTTTACAACTTCAGTTCCATTGGTTTACAATCAATCACTTTTGACATTATGATTTAGCTCTCGTTGATAATTTCTTTGTGTTCCTTGATTTTATAAGTGAATCTATTTGAATAATCTCTCCATCAAATTCTCCCCGATCTTAAACCCTAATTTAATGCAATAACTAATTGAAGTGACATTCAAAATTATTTTATTACTTTCTAAGTAAAATACAGAATGTCTCAACTTTTTCATACAATATAATTTACATATTTACGTTATATGAAAAAAACTATTTGTGAATTTGATTTAAATAAGATTTTATAATGCTAATAAAAAATAAATATTTATATATCTATTTTAATTAAAAATTAAAAAATATTTAAATAATGAATTCATGTACTCTAAGTATTTTGTAGCAAATATGACTAGAAAAATAAATTATTACCGAGGGGATTATCAGCATTGGTGCATCTCTATTCGAATTTAGTATTAAGTTTATGCATTCTATCTAAAACCAATTCAACTTTTGTTCTTTTGTGCAGATCTCGCGTAGAGTGATGCCACGATGGGTTCAAAATCATTTTTAGCAATTTATTTTTTCGCGATTTGCAATTTTTTTAGAGACATTCTGCACAATTTCCCCATACCTGATAACCATAAAGCAGAATTTCTTGACACACTACTAAGGACTTTCTATTAACCAATATTCGACCGCGCTGCCAAATTAGTGAGTTTTTTTACTCTAAATTATATTTCTAGAATAATTAGGGTCTCCTGATTCTAAATCCATTATCAACAAATGTTTAACCCCCCTAGCCCCATTTCTCGTTATGTCCAAAAATCAAATGTTCGATTAATCGAACGTTGGCGCTTATCCCATACCATAAAATCCCATCCAAAATTTTATCACCAAATAACAGCGTCTTTCCCATGTTTTTAACAGAAGTGGACTTGCTTTTTGCGTGTTAATCATAATTTTACAACCGCATTTTGGTGTTTTTTTTTCGTTTACTTCGCAATATACAATGGTATGTGGTAAGGATCTATTGGATTGTAGATATGTGTTTCCGAATGTGTAATGCTCTTTGATTCAACGAAGGAGATTGAAGATATTATTGAAAGTTGGAGCGATGATGAAAATTCCGTTCAGTCTGTCAATATACTCCCACCCGAGATAGATGAACAATTGGATGAAGAATTAATAGACGAGAATTTCATTGCAATTAATTCGGATCCAAGTGCTTTGATTGAGGTTGCCGGCTATGTAGAAATTGAGACTGAACGAAACATTCATGTGGATATTGGTTATGAAAAGATCGTTGAAACTGAGCCGGAGGCTGGGGTGTCCATTTCCAAATCGGTGGCTAAATCGACTTCTCCACCCCGAAAAAAGCGAGGGAGAGCTTCAAACTATTGTGTTCATTTGGAACTCCAAAATGAAAAGGAAAGAAGCACTTATATTACGATATATCGCCTAATGTAACTCCGTTGGCCGATATGCAAAAGGAACTGATGGATTTTTTGCCTATTCAATTATTCTCAAAATTTTATGAAGAGGAGATGTTGGATCGAGGCCAACCGATTTGCAGCCCAGAAGAACACCGATTTTCATTTAAGCGTCGTTTTATCGAAGGGATTCCTGGGGATTTTACTGCCATCGGGCTACCCCACTTTGCATTCTGTTGAGGATTATTGGTCCTCGAAGCCGTCAATAGGAATCATAATAATAAAGCAGGCAATGCCGAGATTTAAGTTCACTCACATCAAAAGATACGTCCATTTTACAAATAATGATGAATTAGATCGTAATGATGGATGGCTAAGGTACTGTAATTTCCACTACATTATTGTGATGTAAGTTTTCGAATTTGTGTTTCATTGATTTCAGCTTCGTCCATTCTTCGACAGTTTATAATGTTGTTGTCCTTAGACCAGCAAATGGGGGCCTATTTTGGCTGGCACAGTTGCAAAACGTTTATTTGGGGAAAGCCGATGGGCTTGTTGTTCTTTTTCATCCCTTACTGTGGACAGTCCGTTGAATACGAACAGAGGTTGGTCTTGGAGCTAACGTCGTTCTCCGTTTACTCAGCAATGTCGCAGCCCCCATGCATCACGTAATATTTTTCGACAACGTCTGCACATCCTATCATCTTCTATGGTTGCTATCAGAAAAGTTATTCTGTGCGACTGGAACTGTTTGATCTAATTGCTACTAAAATGAAGACCGATGACTCTAAAACCCAAGTCACTCTCTATCGCTGGCAAGATAAAAAGGTTACCATTGCTACAAATTATGATCAAATGCTGCCACTCCATTCAGTTCGGGAGTAAGGGCCAACCGAAGAAGGGAAGTTCGTCAACGTTGATCAGCCTACTCTGCTTCACAGCTATAACAATGGGATAGACGGCGTTGATCTCCACGACAACGCAATTCAAAATTACCGAATGAACATCCGTGGAAAAAAATCGTACTGGCCTCTTGGACAAATACCCTGAATTCTTCTGTTGTGAATGCTTGGAAATTGCATTATTTGGTCGCAAAATACAATCAACCAGAAAGAATTCAAGCTGTCCGTCACTGAGTCTCTTCTCTTAACCGATGATAATGAAGGAATAGAGATGGATGATGACCTGGACTTCCAGAAACCGCGCAACTTACCAAACGTGGTTGGTGAACACCTCATCGTCCATCAGCCGCGTGGAAAATTTCGTCGATGCCAGTTGAAAGGCTGTAACAAAGCGACAATTTGGATGCGCGAGCAATGTGCCAAGCGTATGCATTCGCATTGTTTCAAAATTTTCCATGAAAACTAATTTTTTTTATTTTCTTACTGCTTTCATCAATTACTTTTTTGAGATAAGCGCGAATGTTCGACTAATGGAACAGTAACTTTGACTCATACCAGTGCCATCCAGGTGTTGCCTGGTGTTGATTTTTTGGTTGCAATATATAGCTTATTCCTTTAGCTATAATCCCTTAGCATTACTTATTTCTTCGTTTGTAGGTACATATGTATGTACGAGGATTGTCTGAAGAGTTTCCGACCGCAACTTTATAGCGGCACTCGTCAATAAAAGCTAGTGAATACTAGTTGTGCATCTCTTGGCAGTTACTTACCGAAGTTTCAGTCATTTTGGTCGCGCAGTTTTTAGTTGACAGTCGTTTGAGTGAGTCGATGTGAGTGGATTTTTGTGAAAATGGAAAAAATTGAGTATCGAGCTGTTATTAAATTCTTGTTTTTGAAAGGCAATACGCCTACGCAAATCAAAAATGAGTTGGACTCTGTGTATGGGGACTCTGCACCATCACTTACCACAGTGAAGTTTTGGGCAGCTGAATTTAAACGTGGCCGTAAGAGCTTGGGATATATGTCCGAAACAAAAATTCAGTCAAAACAATGGACTGCAAAGGCAAAAAAGCAAAAACTGTTTTTTCGGCTGGGAAAGTGATGGCGACTGTTTTTTGAGATAGTAAAGGATTATCTTCAAAAAGGAAAAACCATACTACGCATCATTACTGAAGGCAGAAATTGCGGAAAAACGGCCACATTTGCAGAAAAAGAAAATCCTGTTTCACCATGACAACGCGCCGTCTCACACCTCAGCGGTTGCCATGGCGAAAATCCATGAATTACGGTTTGAACTGCTTGACCATCTGCCTTATTCACCAGATCTAGCCCCAAGCGACTTCTTTTTGTTCCGCCAAGTACTATTTGGACGGGTTAGAGAGATGGGAGCATCGCTGGGAGAAGTGTGTAGAGTTACAAGGAGACTATGGACAAAAATAAAAAAGAAAATTTGAGAAAAAATGTCTTGTATCATTGTTCGGTCGGAAACTTTTCGGGCGACCCTCGTACTACTACATTTCCTCACATTCTTTGATATTTTCTCATCATGAAACAAGGAAATTTAGCTGCCAGATATAATGAACCAGGCAGTTGCAAATTGAAATTATAAACCACTTCTGCACACAACACTATTCGTAGGGGCCATTATATTGCAATAGATTTGAGGATACAGGGGTATGCAAAATATATACATGACACTATCCCTAAACATTCAATACTATTGTCAAATTGTAGGGTCAGGCACTAAAAATTGCCATCAGTTTCTAGCCAGCATAAATAATATAGTTATCAAGATTTTTTCGGCACTCAGCAAAAATGTGGAAACCAGATAAAGTTATACAAGCTCTTGGGTAAACAATAGCAGATCCAACAAGTAGCCATGCCACACGAGTAAATAAGCTACTCGTATTTAATCTGTCCTACTTTTGCTCTATGATCTTGCATGATGTCCATTGCAGTGGTTTTCTTATGAATATCCGTCTTCCAGCATCGCCTCAGATATTCAATAATAGACACTGGAACTGCATGGATTATGTTCACAAACATTCATTAAGTGTTTCCATGAATTGTTGAATCTCCTCAGATAACTTTCTGGTACGAGGTTCGTTGGACTACCCACAACATTTGTACACTTCTATTCAGAGACCGCACTTTGCAGATGTTGTTCTGTTCATGATTTATGCTTATGCTCGTGTGGGTTTGTTACCACAAACGACACGCAGATTATTAGTCTTTCAACCCCCTACCCCTACTGTTATTAGTATGCCTAAGTACTGGAACTGGAAGCAACACATTTATGTCTGTTTTCTAAGAGCGAATAAATAACAAACCATTGCTCGGTCCTAGTGTAAACATTCGCACACATGTGATCCACAAAGGAACTTTGATTCGATTTCTTTTTTTCTTTTTTTTTTTATGACGAGGCAAAAGAAAACTACATCAACTAGTATTAGGGCGCCGCCGTTCCTAACTTCTTAACCCTCTTACCAATGCCGTGAATGGACCGACGAAAGCCTGCGGTAAAGAGGTCAGGGACTGTATGCGTGCGGGCTACTTACCACTGCCGTCCTAAGAGACTATGATTGCTTTTTGATCTGTTAAGCAGGCAAGTCCATGCCGATGATAATGATAGATTCAACACCACCGCCACCACTGCCATAAATACCGCACACTAGAGTTGTAAATATTTAACGTTCCATCAACTAAACAAAAACTCGTCGGTGGCAATGAGACTACATAGAGGACTGTTTCGCTGGGGATCACAATCACCCGATTCACCAGATCCATCCAATCTATTCAAGGGGTTGTGGTGGAGGAGATCTCCTCCACGTTTGATATGAGCTCCGTTGATACGTTTATTTTTGTTTTTGTACCGGAGCGGGTGAAAGCAAAATTAATAGAAAGTGAAAAGCTATAGGGGGAGATCTTGCAGCCCATCAGCAAGAAATGCTGGTGATTTCGGCGAAATGCGTGTGGCATTCGATTTCGGCGGGATTGGTGGATTTGCGGGATGGGAGTTGGATAGAAGCTGTTTATGCCCATCGGTGTTTTTCTAAACTCAATCAGGTATTGATGGTTTTGGGCGGTTTTATTAACAGCCAGTGGATGTTTCAATATACGAATACTCGGGGAAAGCTTTCAATCGACTTGGGTGGTAAAAAAGGGTGGATCCAATTCAGTAGAGTAGGTATCTGCGGCCAGATTTACGTAATTCCGGAAAGTAAACTGTGGCAATGGCAGCGATAGTGGTGTTTGGGTATCTTTAATTGTGGCCGGATATTTGAATGCCAATTAATCTTCTGGTGAACATAACGATAAATGAAATTTGTTTACATCTATTCCGAAAGTTAGGATAATATTTGTGCGGGGAAGTGGAATGTGTAGTGCGTAGAATGGTTGAAGTTCATTTGTGTTCTTCTAGATTGTAAAAACGGAAAAGATAACAAACAGATGTAATGTGGGTCAATTAAGTGACCAACTTGTTAGCGTTTTAGAAAACAAAAATATCTCATATGTGGCAGGAAGTTATTAAAGCCAATAACTAACTAACAATTAAGCCGCAAGAGCTATTTTGGATAAAATTTTTTTTTTAATTTTGAAAATACGCTTAAAATGACACGGCTTTATAGATATTCAAAGATAAAGCAAACGTTGTTCTGGGTAGAGACTTAAAATGTGTTGAAGTGAACAAGTGAAAACTTTTGCTTGGTTAAAAAGTTTCCTGCACGCGTTTCTAGCGGTCCCAGTGCTGATGTCCAAAAGTCTGATCGAGAGGGGTAAAATCCTTGACTATCATGTCGAGCTCATTACATGGGGAACTTAAGGGCACAGAGGAGAGTTGTTTTAAAAGTGTTCTTCTGTATTTTGGCGAATCAGTTTTCCAATAATTTCGAAATACTAGTTGGCGAGGCGGTTGGATGCTGTGCGGTTGCAACTGTTTCTACACATTAATTGGGTTTATTTTACCTCAAAGTGCTAACCATCGGGTATTGGTCGATGTCCATCTGGACTCAACTTGCTAAACTTAAAAGCGCAAGTGCCGAGCAGCAGACAAAAATAGCAACCCTATAAATGGGGCAGCGGATAAATTCCCCAGATGCAATCAACGGTGATGTAAAATTCCGGAACAAAACAAAGGAGACCTTATCCGGGATAATCCGAAATATATGGAGCCGGTAAGGATTTCCGAGACTAAGTCAGTGTCTTGGTAGAGACCGTGGTGGACGAGCCCTTAATGGACCAAGGGCAGCGCTCATATCTGATTTCGGTCTAACCGACCCCTCGTCCTAGGAGTAACCTAATGGAACTGGCTCTCCAGGTTGAGGGTTGTGCCGCCGGGGTAACTGCCCGGCCATGGAAAAAATATGTAGTTACGAAGCAACAACAAGCTTCGAGTACGGATTGATATACTGTTGACAACACCTGCTAACGAAATAAGGACAACGAACTTCGGATCTACACGTGGAATATTAGGTTCATTAATAAGCCACGTGCCGCCAGACAACTAGCGAAGACCCTGGACTGTTGGAAAGCAAATATTACCACCATCCAAAAAATGCGATGGGATGAGCCGGAAAAAAAGAGGATGAAAAGCCACAACTTCTACTATAGTGACTGTTATCGAAGGTAAAAGCATCGCCTATTGGAACGCGGATTTGGTAGGAAGTCTCGAGTTTCCGTCATATTAATGACCACCTCATAACGATACGTACTAAGACTAAATTTGCCAACATTAGCCCTATATGCGCGCCGACCCCCACAAAGGAGAAAGATGACGAAACCAAAGATAGCTTCTACGAGCTCTCGGACAAGACCTACGAGCAGTGCTATAACATAAAAACCGTCCTCGGCGATTCTCATGCAAAGCTAGGAAGAGAGCGCATCATTGGTAGTACTGTCGGAAAGAATAGCCTGAACGACACCACTTCCGATAACGGATTCAAGGCTAATCGATGGGCGGATTATTGTCGTAGCTAGCACGCGGTTCCCTCATCCTGATATTTATATGGGGGCTTGGATATCTTCTGATCAATCAACAGTCAATCAGCTTGACCACATTGCGATCGACCCAAGGTACTCCTACAGTATTATGGATGTCCGAACGTTCCGAGGAGCCAACATCGACTCGGACTATTACCTTGTTGTACGGTTGCGGATAGTTAGAATATCGCAAAGGTAAGCTAATATTGTGAAAAAGTTCGACGTCCGTAGGCTACAATTGCAAGAGATCGAAAAAATCCAATCGAATTAAGAGGTCCTATGCCTATGGGTGGCTGTGGCTCAAGTGGTACTGTATTGGCTTCCAAATCGGATGGTTCGGGGTTCAATACCAGCCGCGACCGAAAGACATTCTTTTGTCAGGCAGCTAAAATCTCGTAACATGAATGGTTGCCTAAACTACAATAACAAGTCTCCCCATTATATGTTGGTAGCCACTCACGGAGAGAATTAACCACTGACCCCAAACATATTTCTCTCTCTCTCTATCTAATTTTCCGAAAAACTTAGCACGTGGTCAGGCATTTAAGTGTAGTAATACCCTCTTGAGTGTTAAGTTCTTAAAAAACAAATGCCGTCAGCATCAAGTATCAAAGACCAATGGCAACATTTCCAAAAAGCCATAAGAGATGCCGCGCTGGCTTTGACTCGGTCGACATGATGAAACCCCTGGTTTGACGACTAGTGCCAGCAAGCACATGCAGCTAAGGAAGATGTATACAAAGCGGCGCTGCATAGAAGGACGAGAACTGCTCACGAACTCTATGAGCAGAAGAGAACAGACGAACACCGGGTTCTCTGGAGGAAAAAGAAGGAATATGAGAAGCGCGCGATCGAGAAAAGTGAGAGGTACTTCTCCAGAAATGCTACTGATACAAACCCCGAACCGAAGCCTGTAGACACAAACAAGGAAACATCATACTCGTAGTAGACACGTAATCGATGCTGAGGATTTGGAAAGAGTATTTCTGTCAACTGAATTGCGGAGATGAAGATCCAAATACCGCTGTTAGGCAGAATGAACCTGTCAACCTAGACGATGTAGATCAACAGTTCTGTCGACCCTACCTGGATGAAGTAAAGATAGACATATCTAAGCTTAAGTGCAACAAAGCTGCTGGAGCGGACGGTCTGATTGCCGAGCTCTTCAAATCGGCTAGCGATGACTTGGTAAGGAGCATACACCAACTCATCTCTAAAATACTGTTGGACGAAAGTATGCCCGATGATTGGAATCTCAGCATTGTTCGCCCGGTCCTCCAGACAGGAAACCCTCTGAACTGCGTCATCTAAAGAGACATCAGTCCATTATCTACAAGATAGGATCTTGTATTGTGTGAACACTGCAGCCGTTCGTCAGCAATCTGACAGGAAAGTCCACCATCCACCAAATATTCGCACTACTCTCGGAAAAAACCCATGAGCTCCAAATCGATACACACCACTTATTCATCGATTATAAGGCCGTGTATGACTGCATCTATAGAGACGAGCTACACAAAGCAATGTCTAGTTTAGGCATCCTGCCAAACTCACGCTCTTGTATGGGATGACAATGGAGAATGCACGGTGCTCCATCAAGGTCGATAAAGAACTCACCTTTGGCGTCAAAAAAAGGGCTTAGGCAAGGCGATGACCTGTCATGCGATTTCTTTAATATTATTCTTAAAAGAATAGTGTAAAACTCACGCGCCAACCCAAGGAACATAATGTCTCAAAAGTCCGTCCAACTATTCGCATACGCTGATGATGTTGACATAATCGGAAGAAAGCAGAGTGATATCAGTGGCGCTTTCGCGAGAATTGAGGCAAACGCAGCGAAGATGGGCTTACCGGTCACTCTAGACAGATATAACTTTGAGGTAGCGTACCTAGGCGCCGCTGTCAATTCGGATAACGACACCTGCGCTGAATTCAAATGAATAATAACTCTTGCCAATCCTCTTTGGGCTAAGAAGGCAATTGACTAGCAAAGCCCTCTCTAAAACAGAGGTTTTGACTTTATCAAAAATGGATGAGGCTACTCTTGGCTGTTTTGAGAGGGAAATTCGTCGGGTGATTTTCGGTCCCGTGTGCATAGACAGTGAATGGATAAGGTGAACTGTACGGGCTGTACGGCAACATCGACTTAGCCAGAAGGGTGAAGTTCCAACGGCTAAGATGGCTGGGTCAGGTAGATTGGATGGACACCAATATTCCGATCTGAATAGTCTTCGAATCCGAACCCAAGAGACAGCGCAGTAGAGGAAGACCGCGACTTAGGTGGCGCACGCAAGTGGAAGAAGGACCACAGCCTAAAGATCAAGCAGGAAGGCGAGGAGGAAGACTGAATTGGATACATCGGTGGTCGGACTATACCATCCAGTTCGTTATCATTTGAGTGATGTTTTCGGAGACAAAAGTGATATTTTGTTGTTGTCGGTTTTTAGTTATAAAGGTACGGTCATTGCCAATATTGCAAACAATGAGGTTAGGGCTATATATATAATATAATCAAAAACTGACTCATTTCTATCGTTAGTATCTGTACTCCCCCATAACCTGTGAAGTGGCGTTTCTTTCCTTCCACCTTCTAAAACCACACTTTCTAAGTTGTCACCAGATAGAGAGTATACCAAGTCGTAGTCCAGATATGCCAATGCCAACCAGTAGATACCTTGAGCAGCCTCCAGTCTGGCAACGATTATGTCGTGGTCGCTGAGGTTAGGAAGTAAGAATAAATTACGGCTACGTTTCACTAATATACAAGTTGTGACCTTACCTTTTCCTTTTGTATAGAACGGAATGAATTCAGGTGTCCCAAGTACACGAACCAAACCTTCTACAATCCAAGGTTCCTCCATTAGGAAGATGCCTTCTGGGTCTTTGGATAGACATAGATTGAGAGTGGCCAAAGTATTTTTGGAGTAATAGAGGTTATCTGCTATATCAGTGCTACAATCAATCAGAGAAGTCTTCACCCCACGGTGCCGTTTAAGTTCTACCATTCTGAAAATATGCCCAAAAGCGCATGTTCATCTTTTACTCAGGCATGATTATCAGAAGTGAATGAATGGCAAAATAGTCTAGAAATTTTTTTTTAGCGTTTCTTATTGATTTGACAATGTATTTTACTCTCGTAAAGGTCCTGGATATCGCCAGATTATAAAACAATTTCCTTCCCCTCTCAAATCTTCGGGTTTGCTATTAAAGATGCACCACTAAAGCTTCATCACTTATACTCGTACATCACTTCCATTTATATCTTTTCGAGTCAAATGGAACCGGTCAACATTCTGGCTAACTAGTCTTACATTTTTAAAATTAACTAAACGGTGTCGAACTTTTTAGTTATGAAGGGAGGATATTTGTATCGCATGAATTGAGCCCTGGCGGTGAATAGAGAAACAATTTTTGAATTTCAATTACCACATGCAAATACCAGATAGTCTGTTCTTCTAATCTCACAACCTGAATAGTATGAGTTTAATCATACAGATGGCGCTGTAGAAGTTTTTCCGCTTTTTTCTCTTTTAGTCGTATGGCAGGCATCAACAAAATTAAAAATGCAGACAACCAACACCAAATAACGTCAATAAAATTCCAAATTAATCAAGAATTTTTAAATAACAAATGGAATTTATGTTCAAGCCATTAGTGGGTGAATTTATGTGAAATTAAAGCGCTGAGTCAATATACATATATCTCAAATGTTTCAGCAATTAAAAACCACAACCAGAAACGGACCATCAGAGCAGTAGCGTTTGCCTGGACCAGGCAGAGTCACCGGCTCTTCTTTGGGTGCTGCTCAATGATAGTTTTATTTATATCACATGTTCCACTTGATTAGCTGAGAGAATTTAATTTTCCAACGTCCATTAGGCAAATTAATCAATAGCGATAAAAAAAAAACATTATTCAGTCAAAATAAAATCTATTGCGGATACCTATTCGTAGATGATGCGTATCCGTAAGTGATAGAAGTGAGATGTTGTGATGGGAAGCCGCAGAAGACGGTGGCAAGTAATTAATTCGATCGTTTCATTGGCAAGCGAATAGTACGCAAATGATCTATGAATAGATATTTTTGTTGGCCAGCCCAATTGGCTAAGAAGATTCAGTAGTTTGGAATAAAAAAAAAAAAAAAACTTTTAAGATAAATTTGAATAAATAGCTAGCTAATTTGATTTTGCTGCATCTGCCGTTGATTTAAGGAACGGTGCGAACATAGATTTATCTCTAATGATTTTAAGTTTTGGCATGTTATTTTTCAAAAGTGATTGAAACACTTTTCGAGAAAGAGGGAAATTAGGTTAGATGAGGTTGTTGCAAACTATCGTTTAGCTGTGATCTTTGGAGAAAACAAAGCAGCAGCTTTTCAATTCAATTTTATGGGGTTGAGGACACGTGCTATAAAAGTTTTACCATTGGACCATGGTGCAAAGATTAGACTTTCCTAGCATATAAGGAATAAGGGCGCGCCTTTGCTCGGTGTTAGTCCTGCGAGCTATAAAGCGGGTGGGAAATAATATTGTATCAAATCAAGTCCGCCTGGAATTTTGCTTGCCAAGGTTTTCTTCAGGACCACAGTAGGAAGACATTAAAATTTCAGATGTGTTTCGTTGACACAATGTTCTAGCTTCCAGGTTCTATAACCGCAGGGCCAGCGAGTACGAGAAATTATAACAGCGGTCCAACCCCAAAACCTTTAAAGAAGGCAAAGGTAGCAAACGCCATGATGGCCACTAAAATCACAGCAACGTCAAAAATAACAATGCGGAAGTGAAAAGTGGAAAAATGTACGCGCAAATAGCGGCGCGAGCAAATACGACCAACTGCGAATCACCCGATCCTGTCTCAAATGTTTTCTCAGTAACTCTCGAGAGACTACAAGAACTGACTAAAACAAATAAGATAATAGTCGAACGGCTTCTCAACCTCGAAGCAGGTCTGTATAACTAATCATATTCTTGCGTGGAATGCCAACGGCCTACAGAAAAGGTCTGATGAACTGAATAATTTTATTCAGGAAACAGCTGTTGATATACCACCTTGATCAAAAAATTACCGGAATTTATTCAGAAAATTAAAAATACAAATTTATTCATCTAAATCTATATTGTCCCCTTCAAACTAATCCCCATTGACTGCAACACACTTATGCCAGCGCTTGATCCAATCCTCGCAACATTTTTTTTATTCGGTTTTCGGTAGTGCTTCCTGCGATTTTCCCATTACTTCCTCTCGGCTACTGAAACGCGTTGCCTGTACTGGTTTTTTAACTCGATTGAACAGAAAGAAGTCACAGGTAGCCAAATCGGGTGCATTCGGTGACTGGTGGATTTGTTGCTTTTTTCGTCAAAAAATTACGAATAATGATCGCACTGTGCGACGGTGCGTTATCATGGTGCAAAATCCACGAGTTTTCTGGCCACAATTCTGGCCTCTTTCGGCGAATTGCTTCATTCAAACGTCTCCATGAAAATGGTGAGCATTGCCTTCTTTTTTCACTGAAAACGACGTGGTTTTTTTGGTCTCGGTTCAGCTCATTTGGTGAACGCCATTCACTTGCCTGATGTCTGGATTGCGCGTCGTACTCATAAACCTATGTCTCGTCTCCAGTAATGATCCTATTGATGAATGTGGGATCGGATTCAATCTCGCAAATCATCTCTTTTGCAACGTCAACACGGTCTCTTTTTTGCATGAAATTGAGGTCTTTTGGCACCAACTTTGCTGCTACACGACGGAAACCCAAATCATTAACCAGAATGTCTTTAACGGATCCATAGGCATTGTTAAAGTCCTCCGTTATCTCTCTGATGGTTAATTTGCAGTTATTGACCAACATTTATTTTACTCGTACTTCTTCAATGTTTTCGTCGGTTTTCGATGTCGATGGTCTGCCACTGCGTTCATCATCTCACGACCACTTTTGAACCGCTCGTGCCACTGGTAAATGACCGTTTTCTTTAGAGAATCGTTGCGGAAATACTTTTCCAACATTTCCAATGTTCGCCCACCATTAAATCGGTTTTTTACGCAAAATTTAATACTAGTACAAGTTCGTTGTTGCAAATTTAAATGCATTTCTAAAATTGTAAAAAAGCCAACACACACAGAGTAAGATGTACTCATGGCTCCGTAACTTTTGCAAATGTCAAGCTATGATGCTAAGATTTAGAGGGAATGTCAACAACAGATTTACCAACTTAACGAAAAAAAAACAGAACTCAAATCGGAGCAATGGGAGCGCCACGCGGTGATGTCCCCCGGGAACTTTTTGATCAAGGTGGTATGATGGTTGCCTGAAAAGTTTCCGACCACAACATAAAGATAGCGGCACTCGTGAATAAAAACTAGTGAATGTTAGTTCTGCATCTTTTGACAGTTACTTACCGAAGTTTCAGTCATTTTGGATGCCCAGTTTTTAGTTGACAGTCATTTGAGTGAGTCGATATGAGTGTTTTTTGTGAAAATGAAAGAAATTGAGTATCGAGTTGTTATTGAATTCATGTTTTTGAAAGCCAATACGCCTACGCAAATCAACTCTCCACCATCATTTAAGTACTACAGTGAAATTTTGGGCAGCTGAATTTAAACGTGGTCGTAAGAGCTTGGGAATGATGAACGTTCGGGACGTCCAAAAACTGCAACCACTGACGATAACATTGCTAAAGTTCACCAAATGATGTTAGACGACCGCCAAATCAAAGTGAGAGAGATAGTAGAGATTATGAAAATGTCCAAAGAACGTGTTTGTTACGTATTAAATCAAGATTTAGGCATGAGAAAGCTGTCCGCGCGTTGGGTGCGTCGTTTGTTTACGTTAGACCAAAAACGTGTTCGAATGAACATTTCCAACGCTCTGTTGGCACAGTTAAGGCGCAATAAATCCGAGTTTTGGCGCCGATTAATTACTGTATATGAAACTTGGATACACCATCATACACCCGAAATAAAAATTCAGCCAAAACAGTGGACTGCAAAGGGCGTGCCTGCTCCAAAAAAAAGCAAAAACTGTTTTTTCGGCTGGGAAAGTGATGGCGACTGTTTTATGGGATAGTAAAGGAGTTATCTTAATCGATTATCTTCAAAAAGGAAAAACCATTACAGGAGCATGCTACGCATCATTACTTGCCAAGCTGAAGGCAGAAATTGCGGGAAAACGGCCACATTTGCAGAAAAAGAAAATCGTGTTTCACCAAGACAACGCGCCGTTTCACACTTCAGCGGTTGCCATGGCGAAAATCCATGGATTACGGTTTGAACTGCTTGATCATCCGCCTTATTCACCAGATCTAGCCCCAAGCGACTTCTTTTTGTTCCCTCATCTAAAAACTGCGCTCGGAGGACGGAGATTTTAGTCAAATGAGGAGGCAATCACCTTCGTGAACAATTATTTTGCAGAGAATAACGCCAAGTACTATTTGACGGGTTAGAGAGATGGGAGCATCACTGGGAGAAGTGTGTAGAGTTACAAGGAGACTATGTAGAAAAATAAAAAAGAAAATTTGAGAAAAAATGTTTTGTATCATTGTTCGGTCGGAAGCTTTTCAGACAACCCTCGTATGTTAAATTTCTGAAACTCACCTGACGACGTAATCGCGCGTGGAACTAAAAGGTTACCGTAACTACCACGCTCATCATCTATCGGGAAACGCAAGAGGCGGGTCATTCCTATTTATAAAAGACTGCATTGAATACTCTCTGGAAGCACAAATTGAACTTGACATATTTCAAATGCCCAGAGAGCGCGCTAAAAATAAAAATTACGCTTTTAGTACGAGTATATCCTCAATCTATTGCCAATCGCGCTGCAAAATAGAAAAACACTAATTTATTGACGTATTTAACTCTCCTGGACCAATCGTTATTACTGGTGACGACCTTAATGCGAAGCACACCTTTTGGGGCTCAAGATGTATCTCACAAAAAGGCAAAATTCTCTACAGGGCTGGTATGGAATGTGGTTGCCAATTATACTAAAAAGACAGACCGACGCACGTACTGGCCCTCGGTTGTCGCCAAAACACCCGATCTGAAAGACTTTTTTATCGGAAAATGAGAAAACGCTAGTTACGTCAAAGTTGAAGAAATCTTCGATCTTTCCTCCGATCATTCTCCAATTATCCTCTCTTCGTGCGAATCCTTGAATAAGAAACAAAGATCACCCAGATTATCCAACAAAAAAACTCACAATCTTCCAGATTTCCGAATAGAGGTTGTCGAAAATATTGAGTTAAAAGTACCGTTAAAAGAATTTGAACGGTTTGTTGAAGTCATACAGCAAGCGGCCTGGAATAACACTCCACGCGAATCGAACAAAGTCGACAGTATCGGCACAAGATACCCGCCGGAAATCAGGGAAATGATAAGGAAGAGACCGAGCACCAATTTGCCCGCTATTTCTCAGCAGAATCGTAGAAACTCTGTTTCCCTCTGAACATGACGGATTTCTACTAAGCGAGATCGGAGAACTACGTGAACACATTCCTGCCTTAACAACCGATGCAACCGCTACAATCGAGAGGGTAGAAGATCGGAAAGCCCCTGGTCCAGACGGCATACCAAATAGGGCTTTAAAAATAGCGTTGAAGGCTCGCCTAGACGTTTTCTTCAGCATGTATGTATAATGCGAATTATATGCAACAGACTACAGCCATGATGTACATGGATTCGCGAAATATCAATACGATCGACAATCGACGCGATTAAAGTAAAAAGTACCGCGCCGTGGTTACACTTGACGTGAAAAATGCTTTTAACTCGGCGAACTGGTCGCGTATTATACAATACCTCGAAAGATTAAGTGTACCGAAGTACATATTAAGATTGATCAGGAGCTACTTTACGGATAGGTTGCTCCTTTGCGACTCCGACGACGGGACGAAATTATGTGAAATTACAAGGGGCGTGCCCCAAGGATCAGAGTTAGGTCCCTTACTGTAGAACGTGATGTATGACGACATTCTACGACTCCCAATCACCAGGGAAGCCACCATTATACGAGTAGGTTTCGCTGACGATATTGCTGTTGTAGTCTTGGCGAAACGACTTGAATAAATCGAGTTGTATTGTAACGAAGCAATATCGCTGAAAAAAAACTGGCTACGCGATATGAGTTTAGACCTCGCGGAACATAAAACGAAATCCGTTCTCATTACGAGTAGAAGGGTGCTAGAGACGATAACTACATATAAAAGTCGGAGAGCACACAATTATTTCCAGCCCATTTATAAAATACCTGGGAGTGATGATTGATGCTCGACTTAATTTCAAGCATCACCTCGCATACGCTTGCAAGGAATCGTCGAAAGCGATAGGCGTTCTTTCGAGATTCATGTCGAATATCGGCGGCCCGAAACAAGGCAAACGATTCATTCTCGCGAGAGTTGTAGCCTCCATACAGCTGTATGAGGCACAAATATGGTCTGACGTCACGAATAAAAAGACACACATGAAGGGATTCAAAGCTGTGTACAGATTATGTGCACTGCGAGTTAGCAGTGCATTTCGAATGGTATCCCTCGACACGATATTGGTACCATCCTCTGTGGTACCACTCGATATCCTAGCTTTAGAAGCTAGACAACTTTATGAAAATCGCGTGCAAATCGGGCCATCTATAAACCAAGCGAAGAAATTCGAAAGAGGCTGCAGTATAGAAGCGTGGCAACAACAATGGAACGAGTCCCAATAAGGAAGATGGACGTACCGACTAATTCCAAGGATTGAAAGTTGGGTTCTTGACTGGTCACGGTTGGTTCCGGGAATATCTATTCAAGCGAAACCGTGATTCGAGTCCGTCCTGTCCTCACTGCGTAAACGCGGTAGAGAACGTGGAGCACGTTTTCTTCGAATGTGCGCGGTATGCAAACGAAAGAGCTATATTGTGTGAAGAATTTGGTGAACGGCCAACACCGGAAAACATAGTTCAATTGAAATCTAAAGATCTTTGGGCTGCGGCGAACCATGCAGCAGTACGAATAATGTGCGATCTGAGGAATTTAAAACAGCAACGGAACGGGAACCCGCTAAGCACCCCGTGACGAAGCAAAAAGCTCAAATTAGTCCCTAGCGAAGTAATACTTAGCGGTAGTTTCGCAGGGGATTCCAGATTCCGCTGGAGGTGGATTTAGTCAGTAAGAAGGTCTCCACCTTCCCACTCAAAAAAAAAAAAAAAAAATGATAACGAAGAGAGCGAAAAAAGTGGCATGAAACTCTGGCTCAACAAGATAAAACTTGTTGAAAAAATCGATCAAGGACTTCAATTACCAAGGTATTAATAACTACCTCGAAAGCTTCACAGCGACAAAAGATACCAATTACTCCATATGGAGAGCCGTTAAAAGTTTCGAAAGCCCCAAATACAAACACGTGGCGCCAATAAGAAGAAACCAGGATGACTGGGCGAAAGAGGATAAAGGAAAAGCTAACGTGACGATGAACCTTCCAATAGAAAAGGCTACACTTAGGGAGCTTAGACAAGTTATAGACACGCTTAAGCCCAATAAAATCCCCGGATATGACTTAATTACGGGAGAGATACTTAAAGCGCTACCGAAAAACGGTTTACTAATGCTGCTCTATCTTATAAATGCCAGCATTAGATTAGAGCATGTACCGCACCAGTGGAAGTTGCCGAAGTTATTATGATTCCGAAACCCGGTAAACCGCTGACTGAAGTCAAGTCATACAGACCAATATCGCTCCTCCCGATTATATCGAAGGTCTTCGAGCGAATCGTACTTAATCGTCTTAAACCGATTATTGACACATATCGCCTCTTGCCCGATCATCAATTTGGCTTTAGAAGCCAACACTCTACTGTTGACCGAGTGCATCGAATAACCGATGTAATAGAACGAGAAATCGAGTGTAAGTTAGTCTGTTCAAGCGCATTGCTTGACGTTTAGCCAGCTTTTGATAAAGTATAGCACAGGAGCCTGAAATATAAACTTGGACAAGTCCTACCCGAGCAATTGTTTCATATTTTAAGTTCATACCTAGATGACTGACTCTTCCGTGTCAGACACGAAAATTAATATTCCAATTTTAAGGCAATAAAGGCGGGGGTGCCGCAAGGAAGTGTACTTGGCCCTCTGCTATATTTGCTTTTTACCCACGACGCACCTTAAAGGGACGATACTGTTTTAGCCACATTTGATGATGACACTGCCATATTAGCGACAGCTAAAACCGTCGAAGAAACAACTTCCAAGTTACAACGTGCCCTTACACGGATTAACAACTGGACAAAGACTTTGCGAATCGCGCTTAATGAAAGCAAGTCTGTCCATGTGAACTTCACTCTCAAGAAAACTGACAATCTACTTGTGTTTATCTTGCCAAATATCTTGGTATGACACTCGACGCTAAACTTAAATGGAGAGCACACGTTAAGAAAAAACGTGAAGAGCCTGCGATTAAGTATAGACACATGTACTGGCTTCTAGGATGTTATTCCAAGCTGAATTTAGAAAACAAATTGCTGCTATACAATCAAGTGCTAAAACCGGTCTGGACATATGGTATACAGCTGTGGGGTTGTACATTCCAAAAAAAGTTCTTCGAGGTTTTATTAATGCACCGTGGTACATTAGAAACGATGGTATCCACAGCGACCTAAGAGTCGAAAACAATGAGAACGAAAATAACATGTTTGCACGAAAACACAAAAATCGACTACAAGGACATACGAATATTTCTGTTCAACAGATCCTTGACGAGACAAATTTATTGCGCCGTCTGAAAAGGACTAAGCCTCTCGATCTAGCGCGGTGATCAGCAGCGTTTAATTTTTAAAGTACGTAGAAATTTTCAATGGAAATCGCCTGCAAAATATCTTATTAAAGCAAAATAAAGCGCGAAAGAAGAACTGCTTGCTGAGTGGGAACTCAGTCGTAGTCTGTATAAGGGAGGTGTTTTTTAGTGAGTAAGAATCTTACACTACTATAAGCACCGAAGACTATAGTGTCTCTGAAGATTTCTCACCTACCCACGAAAAACAAAAAAAAACAATGTTCTAGATCTTACTGCCAAGCTCATACTGTTAACCTTTGCTTTTTTACCCGCAAGCCCCTCGATAGCAGCTCGATTTCGATCATTCTATCATTCCCATTGGCATGGATACAAGAACTAAACATGGCTCTAATTAGTAAGTCTCTACGGATGCTGCAAAAACCGAGTTTTGAAATTAATGAAAAGGTGGTGAGTATTGATTAGAACTTCTCGGGTGTTTTACCTGCCCTAATGTGGAAATTTGTAGACTTTGTAAACTAAAAAGAACACTAATATTGGCCCGTCAGGTATGTAATTAAGAAAATAGTTTGGAATGTTCACAACAGTTTGTCAAATTATGTAGTTTTGTTATACTCAGACTGACCTTTAATGTCATTATTAAAGTCGCACAAGTTATTTTGGTATACGAGATTCCTTTCTTCAACACTACAGGTGTCTGCGGTAAATTTATTCTACCAACATGATCTCTGAATTCTCTGGTATACCTTCAGTATATTGTTTCACGAGTAACATCTTTTAGTATCTTCGATTGTACGTTTCTTAAACTCGTGATTTGCGGTAACATTTAGCGTTGCTTTAATTCCATGGCCGGGGTGTATTGTTAGCAATCCATAACCGTTTTCGTACAACTCCTGTTGACATTCCTCATACTGACAATTTTGAATTTGCTGCCTTTAAGTATTTTGTATTTTGTTACGTTCACTCCTCTCAACCAAATGAGTCCTATCCACCAATAATTGAAAGTGCAGCATCTGACTGATGCTGCACAACCCGACGATACTAATGGGTCATTTTTTAAGCGTTTAGTTTTTTTAATTTTCAAAAAAAAAAACAAAGGAAAATATCAAGTGTCTAAAATCTTTATTTGAATTGATAAATCAATGCTTGTCATTTATATTTTAAGGATTATTTCACGTAAATGTTGACCACGGCTACGTTTTGGTGGTCCAAACGGAGAGTCCAATTTTGAATCACTTTTACGAGCATATTGGTTGCTATCTCTGCAACTGACGCTGGTTTATAGGCATAGACAAGTGATTTGAAATGTCTCCATAAAAAATGGTCTAAAGGCGTCAAATCGTATGATCTAGCGGCCTAATCACCCCGTCCAAAACGAGAGATAAATTGCTCGCCGAACTCAATTCCAGCTATTGCTGGAACCACATGTCGACCACGTTCAGTTCGTGCATGCTGCGTAAAAAAGTTCGAAATCATTGAACGATAGCGACCGCCATTGACGGTAAAGTTGTTCTCACTGTCATCTTTGAAACAATACGGGCCAGTGATTCCGCCGGACCATAAACCAAAATAAACAGTTCACTTTTCCAGGTGAGTTGGTAGCTCTTATATTGCCTGAGGTTGCTCACCGGACCAAATGTCGCAGTTTTGTTTATTAAAATACCCATTCAACTGGAAATGAGTTTCGTTTCTGAAGACAATTTTTCGATAAAAAAAAAGCGGATCTTCCTCCAGCTTTTCTAAGGCTCACTCACCGAAAATTCGACGCTGTGGCAGGACGTTCGGCTTCAGTTCTTGTACGAGCTGTATTTTATAAGTTTTCAGACGAAGATCTTTACGTAAAATCTTCCACGTAGTCGAGTAATACAATCCCAATTGCTCTGAACGGTCATGATTGGACAAATCATGGTCTTCATAAACACTGGCAGGTACTTAGTAGATCGATTATGACGACCGTAAAATGGTCGAAGTGCACGAAAAAAATTTTCCAGGGAGCACGAATTTTAATAACAAAATTCAATAATTTGTAAGCTTTGTCCGGGCGTAGGTCTTTCCATGATGAAATGGCAAAGCGTTATATACTCATATAAAAACGGCAACACGCGTGTTAATTTGGAACCGAAGAACCGACTTCAGCCAACTTAAAAGTCTCATTAGCAACATTACGTTTGAATTTATTGCTGAGACAACAAATATTGAACTTCCCCTATCAACATTTTAATCGTTAATTTTCTCCCACTTTGTCCAATCGGTTCCATATTCCTTCCAAAAGAACTGCTCGTCATCACATCTCCAGTAAAATAAGCAGTTGCGGTCTCTCGGCAACAGCAGAAACAAACTGCTGATTATGACTAGGGAATTCAGCCAATATTCGCGGGCTAAAAAGTAATCACTTTTCTGTATACGTCCACGTCTGTAAGTATAGACCAGCTGTTTTAGCACTTACTGAAACACAGGTAGATCCCCGTCCACACCTCTCAGATTACTCTGATCTGAAGCTACCTAGCTACGAACTAGTGCCGCTATACTTTTCTCATCACGGTCTCGCCATTTACGTGCGTAGTGATGTAGCTTACCAAATTCCACCACATGTGGTTAAAATTCCATCTTCGTAAGCAAATTATCCACTGCTGCTTTATTTACAGAAGCCCCAAACTGGACAGCAATTCGACTTTTAACGAGTTTGCAGCGCTGTCTGACTCTATTCAAAGAATTGTATCGCTGTATCCTCATACTGAAATTGTTATTCCGGGCGATTTCAATATACACAATTCTGGGTGGCTTCGACATTCTGGACAGATAAGTACATAGTTGATGTGCTCTCCCCTCTAGGCTCATAGGACCATTGTGTTCATATCAGCTAAATTCTCGTACACCCACCACACAGTTAGAGAAAAGATTCCTAAAAGAACCGTATGGCAATACGAGAAAGCCAATTGGAGCGAACTTAAAACCTTCTTTAGGAATATTAACTGATCGTTATGTTTCCTCGATAAAGACCTTCTTCCCCTCATTCTGAAGAGGTGTTCTTCCTCACTGACAAAACCACTACGTAACCTTTTTCAATCCTACTCTTTAGGACTCTTGCCGAGCAGATGGAAAACAGCATTTGTCCAGCACGTGCCTAAAAAAGGCGAATCTTCTTCCCTCTCCCTCTACAGACCCATTGTACTTACGTCCCTTCTTCCAAGGTCATGGAAACGCTGATGAAATATCTCAAAACACGAAAACTTCTTAATGACCGGCAGTATAGTTTTAGTAGCAACAGGTCCACTGGCGATTTGATGGCATGTATCACCGAAAAGTGGAACCAAAGCTTACATCAACCTGGCGAAAGCAAGATAGTTGCACTTGATATTTATAAGGCATTTGACGGAGTTTGGCATCAGCCTTTTTTATCGATGCCTCTCTTCTTCAATGGAATAGAAATTACTTTTCGGAACGTTCAATTCAAGTTGTCCTGGACGGTTTCAAGTCTGATATTCACAAAATAAATGCTGGTGTGCCCCAGGGCTCCATTCTGTCTCCGACACTTTTTTTAATCTTGTCTGCTACTTCTAATCCAATATATTCCTTTGCTGACGACAGTACTCTCTGCTTTTCATATTCGTTTCCGGACTCACGTCCGTGTTCTTCGACTGTAGAACGGGAACGCCAGCGTACATGTTAAGCACATTAAATTCCGATATTAGCAGCAAAACTAAAGGGGAACCATCAACATAGTGGAATTTAATGCTTCCAAAACACAACCGTAACACCCTTATCGCTATGAATGCTCATCAGCATACCCCCAAGCCCATTTTTGGACGTAATCTAAAATATCGTGATTCTTTCCTAAGCTATACAACTCGCTTATGGAATGCCCCGCCGATCTCTGTGTTTCCTGGTCGTTACAACTTACAAACATTTAAAAACAATGTACATCGGTCCTTTCTCTTTTCTTCCTTCCTAAATTTCCTTCTTCCGCGCTGTGTACAAACATTTTAAGAGTATAAAAACCCCTTGAGCGCGCGCCTATTTAAAAAAAAAAAAAATTGGATCCAAACTGGCGGCATCTCAGCTGAGGGAACATGTCAGCAGAATCCTAAGTCCTGGGCAAATTTCGCCAAATAATACAGCGGTTGCAGATGTAACTTTTTTTCTTCTTTCTGAAGTGCAACAAGTCATCAAGGATTCGCAAGTTCGAAAAGCTTCGGCAGACGACCGCATCCCCTTCGAATTCCATAAAAACCGCAAGAATGAATTCCTTGCTTCCCAATTCAACAACATTTTCCTAGTATGTAGCTTCAGAAGTGGAATTATTTTTCCATTGCGCAAAATAGGAGACTATGGCTCAAGGGCATATCTTTCATAAATACAAGTACAGTACAATACAAGTGTAAGCTGTTCGGAACTATTTTATTTAAAAGACTTATTCAGTGACTCTCTGATAAGAAAATTTCAAGCGGGTTTTAGAAAGAAATACTACACCATTGATCAAATTTCGCTGAAATTTACAAAAGTCAATACAAAAAGTTGTACGCCTTCATTGTCGATTTTCTGTGCAGTCTTTGATTCAATTCCCCGCGAGGAGTTATTT
This sequence comes from Volucella zonaria, assembly GCA_963966105.1. Lineage (NCBI taxonomy): Eukaryota > Metazoa > Arthropoda > Insecta > Diptera > Syrphidae > Volucella > Volucella zonaria. The sequence continues at coordinate 359,883,845 of OZ014530.1, read as the reverse complement.
TATAAACTCCACGCAGTAGGAATATCTAATAAAGTTATCAACATCTTAAGAGCAATTTTTTTTTTTTTTTTAAAAAAAGAACTTAACACTCAAGAGGGTATTACTACTCTTAAAATGCCGGTGCACGTGTTAAGTTTTTGGGAAAATTGGATAGAGAGAGAGAGAAAGATTTTTGGGCTCAGTGGTTATTTCGCCCCATGGGTGGCATCCAACATTTAATGGAGAGACTAAATTACTAGCGTAAATTGAACTTGATGTTATATTTAGGCAACCATTCATCTCACAAGATTTTAGTTGCCTGAAAAAAAGTCTTTCGATCACGGCTGGTATTGAACCCCGAAGCGTCCGATTTGGAAGCCAACACACTACCACTTGAGCCACGGCCACCCACAATGTACGACACCAATTTAGCTTAGGTCTGTGATGGCGAATTTATTTCTGATGAGTTTGGAACATCAAAGGGGGTGAAACAAGATTGCATACTAAGCGCGATTCTATTTATCCTAGTTAATTTATGTAATCATAAAATGGAATGCCATTAAAAAGAAGAAAACGGAAGTGAAGTCTCCGACGTAACTGATTTTGTGAGGGTAAGAATTGAATTAAACCAAGTAAAGATCCTTGCGCTTATAGTTGATGATAATCAGACTAGCTGAGCACTGCAAGCTATGGTACCTGAGTGTTAGTCTTGAAAAGTCGATGACAATGTTATTCAGAGATCAGAAAGGGCAAGGGACAAAAGCATAACCCACAGCTCAAAACAGAAAATATTTTGTGAATCATCAAAATCGATTCTTTTACACGAAGCCAAGGTGTGGAGTTTTATGTTTGTCGAATTATACCACCTTGATCAAAAATTTTCGGGAATTTATTTAGAAAATTAAAGATACAAGTTTATTCATCTAAATCTTTATTATCCCCTTCAAAATAATCCCCATCGACTGCAAAACACTTATGCCAGCGCTTGATCCAATCTTCGAAACATTTTTTATATTCGGTTTTCGGTATGTCATTCAGAGCTTCCTGCGATTTTTCCATTACTTCCTCTCGGCTACTGAAACGCGTTCCCTGTACTAGTTTTCTAACTCGATTGAACAGAAAGAAGTCACAGGGAGCGAAATCAGGTGAATACGGTGGCTGTTGGATGGTATTTGTTGCATTTTCCATCAAAAAATCATGAATAATGATGGCACTGTGCGACTGCGACGGTGCGTTATCATGGTGCAAAATCTACGAGTTTTCTGCCCACAATTCTGGTCTCTTTCGGCGAATTGCTTCGCGCAAACGCCTCATAACACCTAAATAACACTCTTTGTTTACTGTCTGGCCTTCTGGTAAAAATTCATGATGCACTACACCGTTGTAATCCATGAAAACCATGAGCATTGCCTTCTTTTTTGACTGAAAACAATGTGGTTTTTTTGATCTCGGTTTATTTGGTGAACGCCATTCACTTGCCTGATGTCTAGATTGCGTGTCGTACTCATAAACCCACGGCCACGTCTCGTCTCCAGTAATGATCCTTTTGATGAATATGGGATCGGATTCAGCCTCGCAAATCATAGCTTTTGCGACGTCAACACGGTCTCTTTTTTGCATGAAATTGAGGTCTTTTGGCACCAACTTTGCTGCTACACAACGGAATTCCAAAACATTAACCAAAATGTATTGGACGGATCCATGGGCAATTTTCAAGTCCTCTGCTATATCTCTGATGTTTAATCTGCGGTCATTGACCAACATTTCTTTTACTTCATCAATGTTTTCGTCGGTTTTCGATGTCGATGGCCTGCCACTGCGTTCATCATCTTCGATTGACTCACGACCACTTTTGAACCGCTCGTGCCACTGGTAAATGACCGTTTTCTTTAGAGAATTGCCGAACACTTTTCCAACATTTCCAATGTTCGCGCACTATTAAATCGGTTTTTTACGCAAAATGTAATACGAGTACAAGTTCGTTGTTGCAAATTTAAATCCATTTCTAAAATTGTAAAAAATCGCCAACACACACGAATTTAGATGTACTCTTGGCTGCGTAACTTTTACAAAAGTCAAGCTATGACGCTAAGATTTAGAGGGAATGTCAACAACAGATTTACCAACTTAACAAAAAAAAACGGAACTCAAATTGGAATAATAACACGGTTGTGTGGTGCGGAAACTTTTTGATCAAGGTGGTATGTTGCTACTGGGCTACCTTCTCTTTTCCTAGATGCTCTACGATTGCACTTTGAATATATATTTAAAGTAAACGAGATGGAAAAAAGCAGGCTACTTAAGCTGATGCTTAATCATATCATTTCAAAAGGAGTTAAACTTTATCGAAATTGGGGACGTTTAGCGTCTGACTGGGGTTTCAATTAACAGATTAACAACGGCCGATCAGACCAAAATTTTTCGCGCTATTGTCATCAATCGGACGAGATAGATACGAAAGATACGAAACGGTACTTGAAGTTCCCAACATTGAACCTACTACTCCCAACTTAGATATAAAAGATTTTAAATTAGAAATCGCAATAAAATTAGTTTTCACCACGCAATAGTTATATTCTTTATGAGAATCTTTGAAGTTGTCTATCTGGTAGTCGGTCAATAATGACCAAAACTAACTGGACTTGAAAACTTGGTATGATAATGTATCAACCTACCTTTTAATCAAATAAAAGCTTTAACTAATTAACTAAAACTAATATGCTATTCCAAGTTTATAATATTGTATTAGAGTTCCATGCAAATTTTTACTTTCATTTTCAACCCGATTTTGTCCCCGTATTAGTGCTTGGCTTTCTTTTTGAAATTAAAATGTTAGTGGCCTACATGTTGAAGAGGGGCGAGGATTTTTCCAAACTTCAATCTTTGAGTCAGTTATGTATGTTTAGCTGCCGTGCAACGTAAGAAAAAAATTTGAATCCGATGAATCCGAATCACAATCTAAAAATTCTTATCATAAACTCACTCTGACCCGAGGATCCATCACAATCCCATTTCATTAAAAGTGTAAGATTAATGCTATTTTATGATATTACTTCATTAGTCCCTTTTGTGTTTATAATTCTTTCAATTATGTAGTCAAACAAGTCTTGCAATGGGATTTGAGCTTATGTTTGTTGTCTTGTCTCAGGACAAGACTGCATTTTAGATTGTAAAATTTGTTTACATGTTGGAAGTATGTGATGGCCAATACATATTGATACTTTGACAACTTTGTTTGAAACATCAGGGCTAACGCTGTGTCGGTACTAAAAGCTGAATGGTGAGTCGAGGGCGACCAAGTAGTGGCAGCTTTTGTTCGATTTTAGGCAGTATACATAGTTGCTTTTAAATACTGCATTTTGATTTTTTTTTTTGCTCGAGCAGAGCAGTCATCAAACACTTTATTCGGTCTTCCATTTGACCGAAAGCCAACATCATCTTGTTTAAATCTTAAAAAAAAATTTCCTTAAGCCATTCTTTATATTTTAGAAGAAATTTCACTTTTATGTTACGAGTTGATTTATAAATTGTGTACTATAATTTAATGTGGTTTCAAATGTGGGTGCCCTTCTTGCAAAAAGTCGACTAGTGCTGAAAAGGAAATCGCACAGCATTTTAAATTACTACTCAACAGAAGTTCAAACGATAGCTTTGTTAATCTATAACAACCCAAACAACAGATTTTAGCAAAATAGCTGCGAAATTTTGACAGCTAATACCAGGAGTAGATTTCAAGTACTGTTTATGCATCACACACTATATACTTGCAGGCAAAGTGATCAAAAGTGTCATTTAATTTTCACATGATAAGGAGTCTATGTATTACATAAGCTTTAAAAAAAGGTCGGAACCAGCGTGGAGCAACATGGAGCTCTTTTTTCCTGAACCCAAAACCCATTTAAGGCTTAAGGAATGTAGCTCAAGTTAAGTGCCTTTGTTTCTGGATTGATAGAATATTTGTTAAACGATAATTTTACTGTTAAAATTATATCCAAATATCTAATTAATAAAACTACGTTTTTTTTTATAAACATGCGTGCTGCAGATAAAGAAAATAAGCATATCAAAGGTGCTAATAAAAACATTTAAATTTCGGAAATCTTAGAAGAAGAATTTTTATGTTAATTGTATTCCAGACCCAAATGATTTAAAAATAAAAACATTAAGTGTATTTTATTTACATATACAAGGTGGGGCAAAAGTTGTTACCCGATGTTGTAATTTTTTTCATGAATAAAGAACTTTGGTTATGCTTTTGGATTATGATTGCTTAATGTCTTACATTTTTTTCCATTAGGTCGAGAAAATGACATTGGCTAAGTGGTCGCCGCCAGAATTGATGACCACTTTCCATCACTCTTGCCAGAAATTCCGGCGATAGGTCCTCGCATCCTTTACGGATGATGCTTGTTGACATAGACTTAAAAAAATCCCACAAAAAAAATCTGGAACGACCGGCCAGTGAATTTCGGTTGTGGCTCCTGAAGTATGCGCCGTTAATCCATCCTGTCGGAAGCACGTATTCTCCAGTCTCAATTCATCCAAATGAGGAAGGCGAAAGTCGGTAAGCATAGCTCTGTAGTGCTCCCCGTCCACAGTAGTCGTTTGGCCTGCAGCGTTTTCGAAAAACTAAGGCCCTATGACGCCTCCAGCGTAAACGGCATACAATGCCATAATTTTAAGAGGGTGTAATGGCTCTTCGTGGGCTATACGCGGATTTTCGGTGCCCCAGAAGCGATAATTTTGCTTATTCACATATCCACAGAGATTAAAACGGGCCTCGTCGCTCATGATGATTTCCCTCGTGGTCGAGATTCAGCATGGCTTCAGCGTAGATTAATCGCGTTTGGTCGTCAAGAGATGCACTGCCTGCACATTGCAAGGGATTGATTGATGTCCAATCGCGTGGCACGTAGTCTGGTCAATACTCCGGGGTCCACCATCACTTCTTCAACCACAGCTACGATGTTCTCAGCAAAACGGCTGCTCTGGGACCGGCTAGACCTGGCAGCATCTCGTGTTGTCCCATACTCTTCTAGGCGAGCGGCTAAACGTCGTAGTGCTTGCCGAGTTGGTATCGTACAACCGGGAAATCTGCGCCAACACCACCGAAAAATTATTCCGCGTTCTTTAGGAGTATAGCGATTCATGTCTTGTTGACGTGTATCTGTTTACTTCACAAATTATAAAGTAGAATTGACATTTGCCGCCATTTGCAAAAATTATAGCATCTCCCGGTAGGGTGATGTATATGGCCTGGGAACCACTGTGCCGAAGCAAATTATTGTATGATACATAATTAAAAAAGCCCTACTCAATACCTCACCCCTTTAATACCTCCCTGGACCAAGTGTCCCATCTTCCTCACTCCATTAAACAGTTTTGTTAGTTATTAAGTCTAAATTATAAGTTTTTTGCTTACTAATAAACATAATAAAGTTGTCCGGGGTAGACCCGGGCCAATAATGATAATAATAGGCTGACGTGTGAAATTCATAGCATTCAAAGCTGTTCTTCCAAATATGTTTTCCTTTTCTCAGAGGTTAAGACCGCCAAAGATAATTTGTACCTCAAGTTTATGATTTTTCTTTCGTCGGACTGGATAAGGAATATATATTACCATCACTTATCAGCACCTAACAGCTCTCACCGATATCCACCAACATCCACCATTATGGTGGGTAGTAAGGCGCTAGTAACCGCTGCTTGATACTCTCGGAAGAAGTGCTCCATAAAATTTTGTATCACTCATGCCAAGCCTAAGTGTTTTTTAACAAAAGCGAAATGCCCCGTAACGACATCAATAATTTACAGTCCACTGAGGGATGGCAGGTAAATCGCTGACCTTGAAGAAACGTTGTGAATCATTTTGTTAGTCGGCCGGTATTCCGGACAATCATTCCGCCAATTCTAACACATTTTTGGGTCGTGAGCAAGCCTGAGCATTGGCTCCCATTGTTACCTGGGACCGGTATTTAGCCCTCTCTGCATTCAGTCATGAAGCCATGTACTGCAGCACTAGCGATGTGAGGATTCAGCAAGGCCTTAAGTGCAGCTCTACTGTGACTACGGACGCAGATACTTTTCCTCCTCTACTGGTTCTTCACAATATGTATTGTATATGCATTTCATTGTCCTCAGGGTTACGTATATGTATCTCCACTTGAAAGACACACGAAATTTTCTTAACGAGCAGTGAAATTTAACGTTTTTGTACTCCAAAAAACATTAGTACCCCATTTTAGAGCCATCCGTGAATACCTGACGAAATTCTGTTCTTTTCCGGAATCAGATTCTATCTGCAAATATTCCTGAGCACAACGAATGTCGGTTTTGTACTTAGGCTACAACAGAAGTTCTGGTGTCATTGCGGCACGTCCATAACACCACAGTCAAAAGACAGTCGGCGCGGAAAGTCATCAAAATGACAGTTCGCTTTCAACTTAAGAGTAGTTCTTTTTATCATAAACGACTTTAAACTGCAATTCATGATATGAATATCATCAGTGCGCCTTGAGCAGGGCCAAGCGTGTTTTCACGAAATCCACACGTTGCCGAGACAGATCGTTCTTTGCAGCTAGATGAAAGAAACAGAACCTAAAGCCATGCAGATTCAAAGGGCCCTGCTCGGTGGCAAGCCCTATGTTATGCCGAAAAGTCCTATACACTGCCAGAAAGCCGATAGATCTTTGTAGGTTTTCAATACGACATGTTATCCAGAATAGTACTTTCGTTAGAAAAACAAATCGTGATGGCTCTAACTACTAGATGAGTCGGGCCAGCCAGCTTTCTCTATCTTGCGAAGTGTATAACCTCAGTCTTATAAGGATTGAGTGAAAGCCCAGTTCTAGTGCACCAATCTTGGATTACGACAAGGGCTGCTTGGGTTTAATAGCAGAGATTCAATTAGCATTATACAACATATTATAGTGCTACATTATCTACATATGCCAGAGCATAGGCGTTACAACCATTGAGAGCTTTAAGCAGTATTAATTGTATTATAGCTCAAAGGTTTTGCAAAGGAGATAGAATTTTACTTGGTAGCGACGTTGTTTTTTTTCTCGTATAATATTTTTGTTCTACTGGAGTATACATATGTCACAGTTTTTTATCCGGGCCATATCACACTTCTTGGATGGCTGTAATATTCGGTTTACTGGAATATCGGCTCTAAGCGACTGATATTTGTGGCTTGAGACACTTGCATGCTAAGTCAAAAATGATTACTTTTGCTCCTTTTTTCATAACCTTAAACATTGCCGTGGTCGACCAAATGAGGTGAGCTCACCAGAAACGTTGAAAAAAATCCACAAAATCGATTGAAATTACGTGAACTAGTAGTTACGGTAGGCATTCCAAACAGTGCTGTACATCGCATGTTGACTGAAAAACTGGATATGACAAAGCTGTGCGCAAGATGCGTGCCGCGATTACTCAAAACATCGTCGTGAGGATGTTTCAATCGAGTGTTTGGCTATAAAGCAATAAAGCCGAGTTATTGCGCTGATTCATAACCATGGATGAAACATGGATCTATCATGTTTCGGGCGAAGGAGCAGCCAAAAGAATGGATTCAAAGTGGAGAACCGGCTGCAAAGAAGGAAAGGTCATAGCTTCAGTTTTTTGGAATGCGCGTGGGATAATTTTTATTGATTATCTTCAGAAAGGAAAACCAATCAACGGCGTGTATTATGCGAACTTATTGTAGCGTTGAAATAAGATGAAATCAAGAAAAAACGGCCGCATTTGGCAAAGAAAAAAGTTTTGTTTCATGAAGACAATGCACCAGTCGGATGAGTGATCCGTCATCGCGATGGCCAAAATCAATGAGTTAAAGCTCGAATTGCTTCCTCATGCATCCTATTCGCCAGATGTAGCCCCCTCGGATTATCTCCTATTTACGAATTTGAAAACATGACTCGGTGGTAAAAGATGTGCCAACACTAAAGAGGTGGCTTCAGCGGTTGATGGCTATTTTAAATAGCTTGACGATTCTCACTGCATATAAACAAGGTATCGAAGCTATTGAACATCACTGGGAAAAGTGTATTGAACTAGTTCTTTTAGAAAAGACAATCTACGTAGAGATTCAAACATATTTTTCCCCAATTTTTTTGTGTTTCCTAAGATGTAACAGTTCCGAGAGGAAGATGATTTTGTCTTCCAACATGACAATGCGCCCATTCATATTGCCAAAAAGGTTTTCGAATATGTTCGCAAAGAAAAAATTCATATTTTGAAATATGAAATGCATAAATCAAAATTGGGAAAAAACGTAAACCACTTGCGCATACGACGCAAGACCGACTCGCAAAGATGTCTCATCGAAAAGGTGGTAATTTCGGATATTAAGTTTGCACAATTGAATTTAGCTTTTAGTCTATTTGTACTTACCCTAAAAAAAAGGAGAGTAGTTTCTCTTTGCTGTTAATATTATTGTTTCCGTAACTTGTTTTACATTCATGTAAATAAATTTTGAAAAAATTCAGTAGTGGGAAAGTCTTTGTTGATAAATTTATATACACGGCATAGAAATTTATTTTTGCAACATACTGTACATGTTTACAGATACTTTCCTAGGTCCTAGCTCTATAAAATATGGTTCACTCCTTTCAATTCCTACTGGAATTATAGGCATTACTGTTGACTTGAACTCTTAAGATGGCATCTTACATTATGACAGTGCTTTGGTGTGAATATTGTCCTACCGCAGGGCTATTAGTTGATGCTTAATGCTCCACTTCGACCTGTCGACCATTAAGACCTTGACACCATAAGTCTTACAACTATAGGAGAGACCTAAAGATATAACATATACTTACTTTAAATAGGAAAAACTTTGTGTTGAAGTTCTTCTACGCAAAGTTGGACCCAGCTCGGTTTCAACCTGAGGAAGTGCAAGCAGTGAATCCCCTATTAAAAAATGTCCTGGAGTTAAGACCATTAAGTCATCTGGGTCATTCGTCAATGGACACAGTGGCCTTGAATTTAAACAAGATTCAATTTGAGCTAAGTCTGTACTCAATTCTTCATAGGTAAGTTTCTGGTCTCCGATGGTTCGTTTAAGGTGATATTTTGTTGACTTTATGCCATCCTCCCACAGACCACCAAAATGTGGTGATGAAGGTGGTATAAAGTGCCAGCGTAACTGATATTGAGCAAGTTGCGGGTGGATTTTCTCAATGAACCTCTGGTAAGTACTCCTATCCTCCTTAAGCTTCTATTTTCACCTACAAAATTGGTACCACAGTCACTGTATACGTTACCACGTATACCTCTCCTGGCAATAAATATGTTCAAGGCACCAAAAAAGGCATCCGCTGTCAGATCCCTTACCAATTCCAAATGGATGGGCTTAGTAGCGAGGCAAATAAAAAAAGTTGTATATCCCTTTAAAGAAATACGAACTCTATCCTTTGATGGTAATACGTTAAAACGATCAGCGTAGTCGACTCCAGTTGCTGAAAATGGTCTTGCTGGATGAATACGCTGCGGAGGTAAGGTAGAAATCATTTGCGTACAAAGTTTTGGCTGGTTCTAATAACATGTAATGCAACGATGAATTGCAGAACGTACGATATTGCGTCCATTTAAAATACGAAATCGTTTTCGAATATGGTTTAACGTAAGTGTTACACCACCATGCAGAGTGCTTGCATGACAGTATTCGACTATCAGATTAGTTACGTGAAGTTTCGCCGGTGTTTTTGATCCATGGACAACAGTGCATGCTTTAACCTACCACCAGGCCCTATAGTTTGCTCATCTTTGTCAAAGAATGGGTTAAGCAGACGTAATGCACTTTTTTTCGGAAGTAATCGATCTGATGACAAGGAATTCTATTCAGACGAAAAGGCCTCTTACTGTACTAATCGTATGATATAAATCACGGCCGTATTCAGCTCTTCCGTTGATAATCTTCCTGTTGATTGAGTACGCGACCATTTGTACTGTCTTGGAGAATGATGACCATTTTCTCAGGAAATCCTTCATATCCGACGTGGAATTTATGGAGCATAAAAATGTCTTCACATTTGTCTCTTCTTCTTTAACTGCTGAACATGGTTTATTATTTAATAATGATTCCGACCACTGATTAAATGGCAACTGAAGAAAATGCGCACCATACCACCACAAATCACAATCGCTGCGCCTAGAATAACTAATTCCACGACTGGAAATATCTGCAGGGTTGTTTTCTGAAGCGAAACGTCGCCAGTGTTCTGATGTTGGTTCCGCTTTGATTTTCTTGATTCGATTTGAAACGAATTGTTTCCATCGAGTGGGATCTCCTCGAATCCAACACAGAACAATAGACGAATCTGTCCATAAAAAGGTACTCGTATCACGGTTATCTATGCAAAACCATTGTTTGATGAATTTCAACAACTTGGCTCCACATAACTCAGTTCGAGGGATGGCAAGCTTCGGTTTAATTGGATTTACCTTGCATTTTGTCATCAAGAGATTAACTACGAATCGACTATCCTCCTTCTGTACTCTTAGATAAGCAGCAGCAGAGTGAGTATATTGAGACGCGACGCAAAATAGATGTGATTCACTAGAAACCAAATTCCAACTGCAGCCTAGCCATTACAGTTTATTTTACATTTAAATTCATCCGTGCAGGGATCCCAATACAAGCCCAAAGCCTTTAGTCTGTTGATTTAAGCTCTAGCGTGCCATGGATGTATCGATGTTCCGGAGGGATATTGTCCAAGAGTAGACAATGGCTACTTGCCCATTTTCGTAATTCAAAAGATGCGCTCCTTACCATGGATACGATTTGATGTTGTTTCTTCAAAGCAGCATCAATTAAGTCAGCACCAGATAAAATGTCGTCAACATACATTTGCTTTTTTTATTACTTCTGCCGCCATCTGATAACGAATTTTCTCATCGTGTGCTAACTGATGCGTAGTACGTATCCCCATGTACGGTGTAGGAGCACTCCCGAACATAACTGTCGCACAATAGTACTCTGGAATTGGCAGATTAGGATCCTCTCTCCAAAGTATCTGCTGATATTGCGCATCCTCTTCATTCATTTCTCTGCGCCGGAACATTTTTTCATTATCCGCCATAAATACATATCTAAGGATACGCCAGTTCGTTAATATAATAGATAAATCATTCTGAAGGTCCGGTCCTGTGGCCAAGATTTCATTCAAGGACTTTCCGTTTGATGTTCTTGAAGAAGCGTCAAAAATGATGCGAACTCTTGTGCTTGTGGATGACTCCTTTATGACTGGGGGATGAGGAAGGTAGCAGCAAGTATAACGTGTCGTCTGATTTTCTCCAAGAACTTGGTGTTGATCCTCCGTTGTAGTTACCGGCTTCAATTGCCCCAATTGTATATATTTGTTGACAGATTCAGAGAACGCATCTTTCAAGGGTTTATCTTTCAATAATCGCCTTTCTAAATGCTCAAATCACCCCAAAGCCGACGCCCTCGACCTTCCTATAAATTCTGTTGGACTGATTTTTATTTTAAGTGGTAATCGCACGAGATATTTACCACTTTCCAATCGTTCCTGTGTCTCAGTGTAGAATGTTTCGCACCACTGATTCTCTTCTGGCTGGTTAGGTGGCTCTGGCATCCCTTCCAGCTCCCAAAACTTTCTTAGCAAATGATCTATTTCCAACTGTGTACTCGTATATAACGATGATAGCATGGAGGAAGATGGTAATGATTTTTTTAGCAATAGGCAACCCTTGCCTGCCCTACGAGTATCATCCAATATGCAGTCATCATAAACATCACTGCCTAACAAAATATCAATAGTCTGTGGTTCAAAATACCTTGGGTCGGCCAGATCTGAATTCTATCCTTTTCCTTTCAGGAAAAGTACCAGCTACCTTAGGCAATACGCCACAATTTGGTTGTTAATAAGAGGGTCAAACCTAGATCCAATAGATAAATTTACGCTATAGCGTCCAGTCATTACTTTAGAACTTAATAATCCATTCATATTGATAAATACTCTGTCTCGATGAAGGCCCAGTTGTTGAACCACCCGTCCCGTCACAAAGGAAGCTTGTGACCACTGATCTAATAATGCCCTGAACTGATGTTACTATAGTGTCCCTCTGCCGACTTGATAGTTTTTCGGTCACACTCATCTCAATGAACCGCGAACATTAACGCATGGGGTGGTTAGCCTTCTCACATATAGGGCACGTTGCTGTCTTTTTAACAGCATGCATTGATTTGATCACCTTCTTCCCAAACGATGCAGTACCCATTGCTGTAGATTTTCTTTGCACTGTTGTGTTTTGCTTAGATGATGTTGCCATCATCAGATATTGTTCATCTTAGAAAGTGATCCCATTCAACACGAATTGGATTCGGTAACTTCTTAATTAGGAAGTACACTAAAATCAGATTTTGCTCATCGATATTGACACCAAGACTTTTAATAGAACTACAACAAAACGGCATGTCTGGATAAAGTGTTTTAATGATATGGGATCATCACGAACTACATCCACCTGCTGATCTAAGACGTCCATGTAATGTGCAAAAAGGGTGCGATTGTTGTCGTACTGATTGCACAACATTTCCCAAGCTTGCAGATAATTTGTTCCTATAAGCCCGATGTGTTGAATATCTTGTATAGCATCGTCCACTAACACCGACTTGAGATAATGAAAACGCGGGAGGTTATTTAAGTTCTCATTCTGATGAATCCGCTCCAAGAATATTGGTTTAAAATCAGGCCAATCGATATAATTTCCACTCAACGTGGGTAGCTTCACTTCAGGTAATGGAACACCATGATTCACTTGGCTTGTTGCAAAAAACGCAGTAGAATCATCATTATTTTCGAACTTCAGTTGTGTTACCTTTGTAGCAGCAAGAGAGTCCCGGATTGCATCTACAGCGTCGATATAATCTTCCCCGAATTCGTCACTGGCTGCGGCCAATATACATTTTTCTTTAATCACTTCAGCCTGAGATTGTCGAACTAAGTGGTTATGGCTTTTTCGGAATTCTGCTCGATATGATGCCAACGAATCCAGATGCGCATTGTGATAAGCTTCAGTGTTTCACATCACCGGATCCTTCTAGAAATTGCGTAAGACTTTCTGCACAGATTTGAGCAGTGCTAGCTGCTGTTCGACCACATTGCTTTAACCAGTTTCCTCCTTATCCCCAATGTCCATGATTTAGACAAAACGAACCAGACCACTAGTACGAGTATCAATGCACTCACCTCGTGTTACAATTCTCAGTGAAGATGTTCTGTTGGTTTACTGCTCGCCCCGGAATAACCGCTCCAGATCCACACAGGAGTGCTTGCAAAACCATTGCAAGGAAAGGAAAAGCTTCTTACATGCTGTCATCAATGTACTGAACATTGTTTTATAAATAGAGACTCTACTATTCCTGCTCATATGCCTTTTAATCGTTTCGAACTATCGGTATACGACTTTTGTAAGTCATCCATTTAGGGTTTGGCCTCTATTCCAAACTTGTGGGGGAGTAGAATCTGTACCTCTTTGAAAAGCTATGGCTGGGGTCCAGTTGGTCAAGAGTTTGAGATTTGGAAGCTGCGATCTATCTCCATTTGTATTTCCACATGATCAATGAGGTAACCTTGTTTACAGTGACTTGCGTGATGTATCTGGATTGCTTGTATAGCTGCCTCTTCTTGAATTGGGGTTGTTCTTATAGCCCTGATAATGAACAGACACGTACGCCGTTTAATTCAACGCAGTTTCGTTACTGTTGGTTTTTATTTGGTTTTGTCCCAGTACACTACCGCACAATAAAGTATATTTTGGGTTTAGGGCCCATGATTTGCCCGATAGCTGTTTTCTGGTCCATAAGTAATTCATAACCTCGATATACAGGGTGTCCGCAGAGGCTCCTTACTTTAACGACCTATAACTTGGAGGGGGGTGAAAATACACCCTACCTGAGTCGAACTGCAACTAACTTCAGACTGCTATAATTTCCAAACCGTTCATGACAGTGAGATCAAATTTTGACACATGACAGATAATTTTATTGTTTACAAGCCTTTAAAACGATTTGCGTTTCAGTTGTGTTGAAAAAATTTTATCGGCGATGGAATTAAAACGTGATAGTGTGATTGCTTTATATTTGGCTGGAAAACCACAAGTAGCTATCGTTAGAGCCCTCCAGCACCGCAACGTAAATAAATCATTTGTGTCTCGAACCATAGCTCGTTACCGTGATACTGGCAGCGTTGCAAAACGCCATCGGCAGAAATGGTTCGGAAAGTGAAAGCTCGAATTGAGCGAAATCCGCGTCGAAGTGGAAGAAAAATGGCTCGTGAGCTCAACATATCGTTGGAACGGATGCAACACATACTGAAAAATGAGCTTGGGCTCAAACCATTGAAGTTTCAAAAAGCACACGATCTTACACCGCAACAGAAAAAAGTTAGAGTCGAAAGAGCGAAGGAGTTGCTACGCTTGCACGAAAGTGGTGAGTTGCCGAATTTGGTTTTTTCCGATGAGTCGCCATTTGTTATCGAGCAATATGTCAACAAACAAAATAACCGAGTTTACTTGCCAGAGAAGTCCTCCGAAAATTGACACCTTCGGACGGCCACCAGAAAGCAGGCAGCACCGATGGTGATGGTTTGGGCAGCCATAACCGCCGATGGTCGCTCTCCGCTCGTATTTTGGGACCTTGGCGTCAAAATTAATGCGATCGTATACCGTGAGACAGTATTGAAGCTTTAGGCAAACAATCATTTTGGTCGAAGACCGTGTACATTTCAACAAGACTCGGCACCGTCTCACAAAGCGCGCGTCAACCAAGATTGGTTAAAAAACAATGTTCCTTCATTTCTTCGACACAATGGATTGCAAATTCTCCGGATGCAAATCCGTTGGATTTCTCTGTCTGGAGTATTTCGAAGGCGAAGGTTGGCACTAAAAAACACCACCACAAACAAGCACTTTGCCGGGAATGGACCAAAAAAACCGCAGAGCCACTTGCGTGCAGCGTACGATGCTTTCTTCTGCCGTCTCATGGCCATTATTTGCGCCAAAGGTGGACATATTAAAAACTACTGATACAAATTGAAATTCGATGTATTTTCCACCATTTTGTGCTTTGGCGCAATAAAATTTATCAAAAAATAAAAACAATTATAGCATTTTAAAAAGTTGGAGTTTGAGTCAGGCAAGCTGTAGATCCGCTCCTGCAATACAATTTTTGTTTGCCATAACTTCAGTAATCTTCAGCTATCAGGACGAAAACCTAAACTGGGACACCCTGTGTAGTAGCAGATGGGGTTCCGCAAAAATACTCTTTTAAGGCAAATCGATACACCTTGACAGAGGGTGTTTTCCTTACTTACGATATCTGTTGCCCTAATGGAAACTACCATATATTCTACCAGCGTTATCCATTCCTTCCCGTCCTGCTCCTTAAATACTTAGAATATACTTAAATATGAGCAGATACATCTCTGTAATTTTTTGTTTGTTCTTATCTCCCTTCGGAGTTCATAGTTACCTGTTTGTTACTCCACAGCTCTAACTCATTCCACCTTAATCCCAAAGGAGCAGATGACCATCAGAATTTCTATTACATTCCAGCTTTCGTGCTTATTGAAATGAAACCATAAATAGAGAAGGTAAACTACGATTTATTAGTTCCTAGATATTATCTTTTCGATGCTCCTATGCTTAATAGATAGATGTAGTTATCATATTTATTTTTAATTAATTCAAAAACAAATTCTAAAAAAATCATACTCACTGTAAAAAATAAATCCTAAGACTGCAGTAGCAGTCTTAAATATAGAAGAACAGCTCTTATTTCTTTATAATTAATTTACTCTCGAATGTATTGTTAATATTGAAATTTCTTACAAGTAACACGTAAAGATAGAGATAAGGTATGACTACAAAAATGTAAATTATCAAAATTTCATTATCTACTATTAAAATGCAGAAAAAAATAAACATTAAATGCATACCACACTTAAAAAATACATCACATGAAGCAACCAAAATACTGTAGACTTGAAGACGCTCCTATTTACACATTTCCATTTAAATTAAAAAAAAAAATACAATAAAAATGAAAAGAAAAAAATATTTACAAATTGTAAAGAATCTTATAATTAAGGTGTCATCTATCCAAGCTCCTTATTGCTATTGCTATAGTAAAGCAATGTCATCTGCTTCAGCATCGCCAGATCATTCTTGGCCTCTTTCGTGCGTTGATCTTGGCGTCCGCCGCCGTGTGTCATCCTCCTCTCTATCGGGGCGTCTCTTTAAAATATTCAAGTCATTAACATTCTCTAAAAAACAATTATGTCCTGACAGTGTCTTAGCGCTCTCCACATCCTTCTTCAGTTCTTCCATGTCGCGCTTCAGCTTGGCTCTACGATTCTGAAACCAAGTGATGACCTAATTGTAGAAGATTTACATCCATATATAGAAACCAGTTAGCAAGAGATACGAATAGGAGAATACTGTACCAGATACTTACCTGTGCATTGGATAGTCCCAAGGACGCAGCTATTTCATCACGATCTGCCGGTGATAGATACTTCTGGTAGAGGAATCTCTTCTCCAGCTCGAATATCTGATGATTGGTGAATGCGGTGCGAGATTTTCTTTTCTTCTTCGGTTGTGGTCGGTTAGCGAAGAGATTAAGATGCGTTTGATCTAAAAAACAGCAAAAAATAAATATGTACATTGCGGCTTATTAATCCAAAAAGAACAAAGCTAGAATATTTATTTTGCATTGAAGTTAGTCGGAACTTATTGTAATCCCAACCAACCGGCAATCCCACAGCAAAGATGCTAATTGAATGTGTTTATGTGAAAACATCGATCGGAACTTGAGTTTATGATATCAACATCGGGCTACGCCGACGAAATACAAATCAGGATTTAATTTTTTTTCCTCTTTTTTATGTTGTTCATTAAATTTGCCTTTGAATGGAGTGTAAATCAAATTGAATCAATCAAAGGTGCCGGTTAGTTTCAGCACCAACAGCCAGATCAAAAGATTTTTTAATTGCTTTTCAACGAATCAAAATGCCGACAATAATACTCATTGTTGTTTGCTTTTTTCCACGGCTGATGATCTATGGAAGGGAGATCGTATCGCTGGGAATCCTTTCAAGCAATGCAAATTTCTTTTTGATAAATGATAAGCTAAACATCGAATCGACTACAAAAGGAATTGGTTGTTTGTTCAAATTTTATAACTTGAGAATAAAATTCAGTTTCGTTTAAATGAATAGAGGCCTTCTAATTAAGGCCTATGGCAAGTTCGTTCTCTAGTTGTAGTTGGTCCCAAAGATTGACAAAACTGGAAAGATTTAACTTGCCTACCACATCTGTACAAAATTTGAATTTTTTTTTTCCTCTTACTAGTTGTAATTTCCTTTTAATGGAATTTTCAGTCTACCGAAGATAGACCAGTAAGCGGTTCTGTGATAAAGTGCCTACAGCCTGATGCGAGCAGTATATCTCCGCAGTGTCGTCATCACTTTCACAGCAAGCCTCGAAGGATATTGTACCACTTATACCCAGCACATTTAAGTGGTTAGCAAAAGTGGAATGCCCCGTCACGACGCCAGTAAGCAGTCTTTAGTTTGCCAACTGAAGTACAGCAGGAAGGCCAGTGACCTCTTAGAGAGATCGGAAAGCATTCGTTTGGTCTGCGGGCTACTTGGAGAATCATACCATCTGCAGTTTAGCTCATAGGAAACCCAACTGCCAACGCCACCCCTAACCGTGGACTCAGGCAGACCTAACTCAGGCTCGGGTCCTGAAAATATCTCATCTGAGCCTTGCCTAGCAAGTTCATCGGCGATTTCATTTTCTGTGATACCATTGTGACCTCGGACATAAAAAAAAGTCAGCGAATTTAGCCTTCCGACTGCGTTCAGTGAAGTCTTGTATTCTCGAACTAGCTTGGAAGTTGTAAGAGGGTTCAGAAAGGATCTAAGCGCAGTTTTGCTGTCGCTGCAGACGCAAATGTTTCAATGCCTTCATAATATGAATTTTCCCGTAACGGACACTTCTGTTGAGCAGACATATGCTTTGGGCGACAGTTTTTCGTAGACGGATTCTTTACCTTGGTCGGCGCGGACAGCAATATTCGCTGAAAATCATTCAAACTACCTTTCTCGGAAGTACGAGAACAAAACGATTTAACACAGGACAAGAACCAAAGAATATTCACGTCAATGAATACATAAATACTTATTTGTACCACTCGGTCCTTCAAGACCAACCCAACAGAGGAAAACCGAAAAAAATTTAAACAAGCCACGAATGACTGCAACGTCTTTATAAAAACGTGTAAAATTCCAATACAGCCAAAAACTGAAGCAAAAAATACCACAATGTCCCAAAGGCAGTAAAACTTCTTGGTCATTAGTCAAAAATATTAGAAATTCTGCCTCATCCTCCATGCCAACGCTCATTTACAATGACATTCCAGCTGTCAGCTCTTTGGATAAGGCCAATCTACTTGCCGCACACTTTGCGGCCAGCTCAACACTCACAAATCCACTTTCGCACTCGTGTAGTAGCAAGAGTACTTAAAGATCTCAACATGCACAAATCCGCTGGTCCAGATGGTATATCACCCCTTCTTCTGAAGAGGTGTTCTTCCTCGCCAGCAAAACCACTGCGTAAGCTCTTTCATCAATACTACTCTTTATGACTCTTTCCGAGCAGATGGAAAACAGCATTTGTCCAGCCCGTCCCCAAAAAAGGCGAATCTTCCTCTCTCTCCTCCTACAAACCCATTGCACTTACGTCCCTTCTTTCCAAGGTCATGGAAACGCTGATAAATCGTCAGCTCATGAATTATCTCGAAACACGAAAACTTCTCAAAGACCGGCAATATGGTTTTCGTAACAACAGGTCCACTGGTGATTTGATGGCATGCCTCACTGAAAAGTGGAACCAAAGCGTACAGCAATCTGGCGAAAGCAAGATAGTTGCACTTGATATTTCTAAGGCATTTGACAGAGTTTGGCATCAGGCTAATTTGTCGAGAATGTGTGCTTTTGGGATCGATGACTCTCTTTTTTAATGGATTAGAAATTACCTTTCGGAACGTTCAATTCAAGTTGTCTAGGACGGTTTCAAGTCTGAAATTCACAAAATAAATCCAAAATATTCCTTTGCTGACGACATATTCCTTTTCATATTCGTTCCCAGATTCCCATCCCTGCTCATCGGCTGTAGAACGGGAACGGCAGCGTATGTTAAGCTCATTAAATTCTGATATTAACAGCATAACCAATTGGGGAATTATCAACCGAGTGGAATTTAATTTAATGCTTTTAAAACTCAATGCTGTATGCTGTCATTAAAGCGAAATCTAAATACCCAGCCATTATACATGAATGGCAGTTACATCGTCGAAACCGAAAAACTTTACATTCTCGGTATGTGTGTCACTGAAAACTTACGTTGCAATGACGACATATTCGGTGTCGTCAAAAATGCTGCGAAATGTCTAGGTTTCCTCAAGCGATGTAAGAAATATTTCACCCCCTCTGGTCTGGCCTCAATATATAAGGCGTTTATCCGCCCGAAATTGGAGTACAATGCTGGATAGGATCGAAAACCGTGCGATAAAACTCATAGGTGATACTAAGATCACTCAAACAATAGACACCCTCGAAAACCAACGTAAGGTCTCGTGTCTCGCTCTATTTTAACACTATTTCCGCCACCAGTACGCGGAAGCTTTCCGCCCCTTCAAACCTTTAACCGTAACACCCGTCTCGCTATGAATGCTCATCAGTATACCCTCAAACCCAGTTTCGGACGTACTCTAAAATATCGTGATTCGTTACTAAGCCGTACAAGTAGCTTATGGAATGCCCTGCCTAGCTCCTTATTTCCTAGTCATTGTAGCCTTCAAACATTTAAAACCAATGTTCACCGGTAGCGCTCTTTCTATCCTCCCTGACTTTCCTTCGCCCAGGCTGTGGGCAAACATTTTAAGGGTACTTAAATCCCTTGAGCCCGCGCAAATTATAAAAAAAAAAGAAAAATCATATTTAGGTATGAAGGCTATAAAGTTGCGCTAATAGTTATGGCATAAGGAGTCACTGTGCAGTATGATGTACGAGTATGAAGATATTTGCATTTGAGAAACCTCTTTGTATTAATTATTTCTTCTCAAATCGCATGTATTGACGAGTAAGGAATAGAAATCAGTTTGTTTTCAACTTGCGATCCTTTAATATGGAGTAGGGCAACAAAGAAAATTGTATCGCGATATAGCTTTGCATAAGTGGAAAAAGTGCTGGCCAAATTTTTGAATTGTTGATATCACTAGATATTCGGATATTCGGAATGTTTGTTTTTCGGACTATAGACGCTTCGGTGAACTGTTAAAAGTAAAGGACAGACCAAGAAGAGGTCGCACATGTATCGTCCATACAAGTACGGTAATAATAGCCGTACGTTAACGAATTTGTAGAAATCCCCTTCGGAAGTAGAAATTCATTTCCAGAGACGAAAATGAACCATGTGGGAAGCCGGAAACGATAGTTAACGACGATGTTTTAAGAGCAACGGTGGATGCATACTCAACGAAATCAGTGCGAGAGATTGCACAAAGTAAGGGGTATCACCAATAACAATAAGTCGACACCTTTCTCTCATAGGAAAGGTAAAGAAACTCGATAAGTGGGTACTCCATGAACTGAACGAATCCCAAAAACTACGGCGCCTGTAAATCTGCGCATCGCTTACGTTAAGAAACCAAATTGAACCATTTTGCACCGGATAGTCACCTGTGAGAAAAAGTGGTTACTGTATGATAATCGTAAAAGATCTGGCAAATTTATGGTGACAATTTGGTGGGCATCGAAACGACCAATCCATTTTTCATTTCTTCAACCAGGAGAAACGATAAACGCTAGCAAATATTGTGAGGAAATCGACATATGATATTGCTGTAATTGGCTGTAAAGCAACCTTCATTGGTCATACCTACCAAGTAACGGAGCAAAAACTGTTGCAGCTGGGATTTGAAATTCTACCGCATCCACCGTACTCTCCTGATATTTCCCCAACGGATTACCATATTTTCCGCAATCTGGATTAATTTTGTCGGCAGAAGGTCTTCCGGAAGCTCTCTACAGAGTATTCACACGGAAGATTTGCATCTTCTTGAATACAAAGTTCAATATTGACTGAAGAACTAAAGTCGACTGACCACGCAAAGAGAGTTCGTTGAATGGATTATGGAACAACAGCAAGTGGATGCAGATTTTTGAAACAAAATCATTTTCGGCGATGAGGCTCATTTTAATCTTGATGGGTTCTTTTATCGTCAAAATTGTCAACTTTGAATTTTAGATTGTTGAGAAGCAAATATGTTTGAGATTTGGCAATACCCCATCGGCCAATTTTATAAATGACACCTGCTGCCACAACGGAACTGTGAAATTGTTTTTCATTCACATGAAATTTGCTCTTGCGAGCACACACACGTACTTTTAATTTGCTTGGGTAAATTGTAAAGTAAAGTTAAAAGGAATAGAAAATTTTAAATATTTTATGGTGCCCCCGCATTTCGGCTACATTAATCACTCACAGGATTTGCTAGTTTCCATTCCAGTTACATATATCATTTTCATCTTTTCTATGACTATGGCGAAGCTAAATATAAGGATGTCGGCGGTCAGCACCATTAAGAGGATTACCGAATGTGTTCACGGTGCCAACGTGAACGCATGCGACATCTCCCAGTTGAGTTAAGAGCTAGCACACAAGAGTGGGAGCAGCCAAAGTCAACGAACTACCGGCTCATGATCTGCTGTGGGTGCTAAATCAGAAGTTATTAGAATGAAAAGTATCTGCAACCAAGTCTCTAAAGTCATCCGAATCGACTCATATGAGAATGGATCCAGTTACAATTCGAAATTTTGACGGACCTTACGACAATTGGCTGGAGCACAAAGGTGTATTTGAGACACTGGTACATAATGCCAATTTCCCAGGTTTGTGCAAGGAATGTGCCGTTGGTTGGTGGATTATATACAGGTCTTTTCGACAATCAAAGGCTTCTGGTTGAAATTCACGTATCTAGGTTTATTAATATGAAGGCGGCGGAAGGCAAGACAGCAAAAGCTCTGCCAACAGTTGTGGATACGGTTCGGGAATCACTTCGTGCATTAAAGGTTATGCAGCTACCAGTCGACCAGTGGGATGCACTGGCTGTATCAATAATTGTGTCTAGGCTTCCTACCAGCAGAAGACGAGAATGGTGCATGCATTCAGATTCCAACAAAATTCCGACTTTAAAGGAACTTCTATGGTTTCTGGAAAAAAAGAGGGCTCATAGTCTTTCCACGGAGATTGGTCGAGTAGCATAGCGTCCGGAATCATCTTCGAACAGAACACAGTACCGCAGTCAGAATGTGAAATGAAAAACGATGTAACTGCAAAGGACCACATAGGGTGCCAATCCCTTATCAATATGAAACCAGAACAGCGCATCGATGCGTTGAAACATTTTGGTTTGTGTTTCAACTGCCTCTAGAATGAACATAACTCAAAGCAGTGCCCATCAGATGGGTGTCGACACTGTGGTCAGACGCACAATACAATGTTTTGCCGTGGAACTAGCAATCAGTCTTCAGCGTCTATGTATTCGTACATCATCAGCTTCGCAATCGAGAGACCCTTCAACAGCTGATGCAAAGTTGATCTTTATAACTAGCTGACCCTGTGATAATTTCCCTGACCCGAGGAGATCGTACAGTGCATATGCAATTGGAGAACGGAATGAACAACACCTCGTCCGTATATAGTACTTTGTGATCCTGGATCGCAGGAAGGTTTCATATCAGATCGAGTAGTTCACTATCTGCATCTCCACAGAACCAAGTGTGAGCTGGAGGTCGCTGGTACATTGGCTCAAACTCATACAAAGGGAAGCGTTTTCTTTGAACTCAAGGCAGTTTATGCAACATTTTCACTGAGCATCGATATGACTCGATGGACGAATTTAGATGGTCTTCAGCTGGCAGACCCGAGTTTTGGTACACCTGGTGGACTAGATGTACTTCTCTGGGCTGATGTGTGGGGTCTGAAAATCACAGGTGACATCATCGGTTGGAACCAAAATGAACCGCATGCTCAACGAACTGAATTTGGATGGGTAGTTTTTCGTCCGGCTTCGATTGTACCCACATCAGCAGGCCCGAGGTTAAACCGACTTTGGAGGAACTCGTACAAAACTTTTGGAAGCTTGAAGACATTCTTGGAGAAGAAATTAAATACGATGCTGACGAGTGTGAATGGATATTTTCAGCGGCAAACTCTCGTACCAGAGATGGCAGGTATGTCGTACACATACCGTTTTGTACTGACGTCAACAAGCTTGGAGATTTCTATCGAAGTGCACTGCGGCAATTTCACAGCCTCGAAAGTCAACTGGCCGGGAATGATGATTTGCGAGAAAGGTACGTAACCTTCATGCGTGAGTATTCTGCCCTCGGTCATATCGAATATGTTAGTCAACCTGTCGACCATTTAAGCGGGTATTTCATTCCACATCATGCAGTGACCACAAAGTTTCACGCTGTATTCAATGCGTCAGCTCGAAAAAGTACAGAAATTTCGCTAAATGACGTTCAGCTGATTGGTCCTACAACACAAGATTACTTTGCAAATATAATTCTCCGCTTTCGTCGTTACCTCATAGCTCTCACAGTGGGCATTGAAAAAATGTACCGACAGATATTGATGGTACCTGGGGTTGGGGTCTATGATCTGGCCACAGTAACGTATGGGATGACTTGTAGCCAGTTCAATGCAGTATGTACATTACAACAATGTACGTACAATTACGGTGAAGTGGCTGACTGCAATCAGGCTTCAGCAGCACCGGATGCGATTTTGAGGTCAGTGAAGCAGTACTGCTGGCTACGGACGTCGATAAAATTCTCTCAGCTGGTCATTTTAAACTTCAGAAGTGGAGTTCCAATAGTCTTCACGCAATTCGAGATATCAAGGGTAAGATGCAACCAGCATCAGCGTCAGAGCGACGAATTGCTCTTCAGCGTAAATCTCGTTCAACCTGTCAAATCTCCTACGGAGAGACGAGTTCTTAGTGAAGTTGCACAGTTGTTGGTTCCAATAGGTCTACTCGCACCTGTCATTATAATAGGCAAGATCTTCATCCAGAGTCTGTTGGTATCACTCGGGATGGCTCTCTACCTACGGAATTGTCTAAAGAATGGCTTACATTTCGGAATGGTCTCCACGCACTACATCATTTTCGAGTGCCCAGTTGGCTGGGCATGACTGATAGAGAAATAACAACAATCCACGGTTTATGCGATGCAAGCTCAAGGGCATATGCTGCTGTTCTTTACACAGTGGATGTTTCGCACTCACTGCTCGCGCCAAGTTAGCTCCACTAAATGGTGCTATAATTCGTCGTTTGGAGTTATGCTCAGCGCACTTGTTGGCTGTGATCCTACAGAACGTTTGCATTGCATTTAGACTGCAGAACACACCGCATTGTTTGTGGTCGTATTCAAACGTTATGCTCTGTTGGCTACGCAAGCATCCAGCAACACTTAAACCATACCTTTCAAACCAAGAACTTACATCTCCCGACCGATGGCACCAGAATCCGGTGGAACGTGTCACTGTTTGGTGTGGATTTTGGGCTGGAGGCAATGGTCCTCGCTATCGCGATAGAAAAATCCATTCTTTTTGTACCTAAATTTCAAGATATGGATGACTACGAGACGGTGCCCCATGCCATATAGTCCAAGAAACAATTCAATTAACACATAAGCAAATTTTTTTGAAGTAAGAAGCTTTATATACCATCACTTGTACAAGAATATGTATTCTATAAGGACAGTATAGCTCTGTATACATATGTATTTCCCAAGAAATGGATTCCAGAAAAACAATACTCATATTCGGCGGAATATGTTTCCTTTCTGAAAAGTTTATAATGAATACTTCCCTCGTAGCATTACGTAGGTACACTCCTTTTCAGTATAATGAGCTTTGCTCGTTTTAATTGGTTTAACGAATGCTAACTCGTGACTGACTTATCTTGTATCTCAAAACCCTACTTTCACGAAGCGACATAAAAATGAAAAGAAAAACTCCTTTAGCTGAAAATAATTATCGCTTCCTGTCCGGTATTACCAGCGGTTGTATCGTAAATTTCACCTCAAAGTCCAATTGTTCGCTAAATCCACATCTAATAATTAATTTCCAGAACAACTCCCTACTTACAGTGCCACCAATGCAAATCCAACATAACTTGTACTTAGCTCATATTTTTATTCGTTCTCGTAAATCTCAATTAAAATTGCATAATTCAGGAATAAATTTTCACCTAAGGCAAACGTGACTTGCCAGGTTCATGTCCTAATTAATTCTTCAAAATTAAGAATTAACCATGCACACCAACACACAGGTACGAGTATGTGGTGTGCATATACTCGCTCGCAACCGCCACTGGGTGGGTGCTGTTGTTGAAACGAAACGAATACGAGTTCCTAATGAATGGATACGGGAAACCAACCCACCTATCAACCCCCTTCAACCTGGTGGAACTAACGTGATGGATTACGAGCGTAATTAGAAAATAATATGTGCCTCTGTGGTGCCCAATTAGACACACACTTGACGTGGCCGCCAGTGTTGCCTTCGTCATCAATGAAATCTTCCCACTCCCTAACAAGCTTCTAAAGGCCCGATGGCCGAACCAGTTTGGAAATTGTCGGCGTTTGATCGAACAGAAAGAGGTGCTCCGCTGTCCGTACGGATAGTTTGTATACCGAAAAGACATTCGTAGCTGACAGAATTGTGTCAAAGGCAGCGCCATTGTCGCGCACGCAACGCAGATTCTAACTCTCGAGCGAGTACTAACATACAATGAGTTGTTGAATTTATTAATTAATTAATTAAAACAAATTTGCTGGGAGCACGAGAGCGTGCCGTAGCACAATGTACGCCATTTTTCGGATTCTTTTGTGTCTATTGTGCTCGTTGGCCAGGTATGGTGGTCACGCTTTGATGGCTTCCTCGGGTTTTAACAAGATAAATGGACTGACCACCGCGAGTCAGAAACGACAACGACAGCGGTGACAATGGGAATGATGAGGACGCCAGACGACGAGTCGTGGTCATTTGATTCGTAGTACAGGGGCTGCAAATGGACAATGGGCAATGGAATTGAGCATGGATGTAATAATATCATCAGCGAATCTAATTGTAGAGGTGTGTGCATGTGTGTGTGCCTTCTTAGGTGAAAGAGGCTCGTCCGACACGCAATTGAGCATTCCCGATTAAAGTGCACTGCGTGCCCTATCATCGTAAGATCGCAAAGTGCTGAGCTGCTGTTTAGACATTTGGTCGACATGTTACTTACTGGGAACTTCATGGTCACACATTAATTAGTTTACATATGGCAAACGTATCACCAAAAACAGTGTGGGAGGCTATAAATTAAACATGCTTCAAAGTAAAGATACATTTGCTTTTTAGACAAACTTGTGTATTTTGAAGGCTTTCTTCGGGCAGGAAAACATTTGTATACACTGTGTATCGAATGACCTCGAATGTAGCTTGACAGATATTTTGTAATTCAAAAATTCATAAATATCTTCGCTGGCGATCATCATTTCAAACGTTCAAATGCGCTACTTGTTGATCAGGTATTTTGTCGTAAGATTCATATGGAGAATATCACGAATTGGGTTTCAGCATTAACTAACTGTCTGTTGTTTCTGTTGTTTGTGCAATAAACAATTTTATTTATTTTCCAAGTATATGTAAATTTGCAATCATTAATTAACAATCAATGGGAGAATGTGAATGGCTTGGTTGCCAGTGATCGTGAAAGGAGACTAAGCCATAAGTTTATTCATGACTAAGTGCTTAACCTCCTCTCCTAGTGGTGGCTCCAAAACTATTACTTTTTCAAACCAGCCACCGCAGGTTGATGGGATTCCACCTCACTCAATATTATTTGACTGGCAATGTGTGCAAACATTTTAAAGGTACGCAATCCCTTAAGCGCGCAATAGAAAACTACTTAGCCTGATCGATGTAAGATTTACCTGAAGTATTTTGGATGATCAAAACTTTCAAGCTGCAAACATTTAATTGAATGAGGACATGGGTATAGTCAAGGTTCAGACGCGGGTATCTCAAATACCAAAATGAGGTAATTTGACGTGGGAGCAATGCAGCAGATGAAAATGTACATAAAGTGCTATGTACGACTGTCATTAGATTTATTCACTCTGACCATCGATTTAAATACTTCTATCAACTCGAATGACTATATCAAGACCTAAAAATACCAACGTGGCATAAGCGATTGTAACTCTCTATCCACAGAGTAATTAAAAGGTGATAGGTGACAACCTGAAAAGGAAACCAGCTTTCCTTCCTTTGCCGGTCTTTCCGTAGCAGCAAGGCTTAAGGGTCAGAGATAGTAACGTTCTGAAAATTACTCAGGTGAAACATCGAAGTAAGCGCCAAAGACGTCCAAACTAGATGCAGAACGGTTAAGAGTGTGAAGGTGACCCCAAAAGATTATACTCCAGGTAGTACTCGCAATATCGAAAATCCACCCGCGGTCTTTTCGACTGCCGCCGGAGTACGGATTCGGAATTCCCAACCAATATACTTCTACAATAAAACCCCCGCCTATTTCGGCTCTAACCCAGAAGCAGCTGGATTTCGACGATTCCTGTAGTTTTTTTACGACACGTTCGGTAGATTGAGTTGGAATGATGGAGGGAGTACCGGAGAGGCTTTTTCTGTTACGACTGAGCTCGATCGGAATAGACCAGTAGTTGGGCAGTGCACTGTTACTGACGGCTTGTCTCGGAAAACCGAAAAGGTGAATGGAGCTCCAGAAGAGCGAGTGCCAAAAGTCTCATTCTTCCAGCGGCGACGGAGAAGAGAAGCAGGTTGGTGGAAGTGACACCCACTGAAACCGACCAACCTTTCACATCTGAAACAGAACTTCATGTTCTGACCCGGACGGGGTCAAGAGGAGAAAGTTTTCCAGCACTACCTCTGTCTATGGATCTCTCCTCGAACGATGCCCGGATGAAACTGATGTTGCAACCAACAAAGGCTGCAATTCCGGTGGACGGAAATCACATAAAACGGTCAAACCCATCAACAAAAACAAAACTAGCGGTGGTTTCACATGTACACGATGACCGGACAAGGCCAGTGATGCAACCAGCAAAGGTCGTAGTTTTGATAGACGAAGTCGGCTAATGCGGCTAAATTCCCGCTGAGAAACAGCTCCAGTGGCGGCTTTCCCAATGCATTAGATCTGGCTGAAACCAGTGCTGCAACCAGCACACGTTGCAGTTCTAGTGGCCGAAATTTGGACGTCGCTGGAAAAGCCACGTCCAAGAAAACCCCGAAACGCTAAAGCGTACGAGACCGGCGCACCTATAAGGATGCCGCTATCACCTCATTGGCCCTTCGAATTGGGAAGGCTGGCAATGACAACTGTCTGAACAATACAGAGTACACACACTGTGTCGATCAACTGTGGCAGCTTGTCTAAGCAGAGAATGTTTGCATTCAAGCAGAGGGCTACGATATAGAGTATGGAATTCTACAGTGAAGAGCTCCACTCAACAAACTTGTGAATGGTCAACAAGTCTGCGCCGAAAATTCCACCCCTGGCAACTAAAACTTTTAAGGTCTCCAGACAGCCCAAACTGACGCGCCAGATGTTCTGATGTGTTTTCATACCCAGAACCCTGGACTCGACACTTAAAAAATAGAAAATCTATGTAGAAAGAATCGGGAAAACAACGAGGGCTCTTTTCTTCTTGAGGACATTGACTAAGCCCCTGTCGAGATCATTAAGTCTTGGTATGACTCGCGTCCCTATCTGCACTCAGGATGGCTAAATTTAAACTTCGCTTCCAAATGAGTGCAGGTAAGAGTACTCATCTACTTTATGTACTCAGACCAACTCCAACATTCGAAGTCTGCTACTGCATTCCTACTTATGAGGCTTTCCTACTTGAGTAAAAGACCTCACATAATATCTATATAGGAACCATGGGTGTGGAATAAGCGCATCTGTGGTTAGGGATTTCACGCCACTTTATGATGAGCGGACATGATTTAAGGAGCAGCTCGATGAGTACATAAGCGCTCCCACTAAACTCAGGATAAAACAAAAGCTAGAGAAAGCTGTTCAGAACCTGAACGGTACTCTCAAAAAATGTCTTGAAATGGTATGTCCAGCTAGTTAGCAATCCTGCAGATCGCCCGTTGCTTGGTGGGACGCAGATCCGCAGTGTCTTCGGAAACAAACCAGAAAACGTCTAAACAGGTCACTTAAGACTAATTTGGGGAAAGATTGGACTCTTTACAGATCGAAGCCAACCGAATTCAAGAAGCTTATTCGGATTTCGAGGAGTGAATCTTATAAAGATTTTTGCAAAAAGATCGAAACTGCAGGTGAAACCAGTAGGCTGGTCAGAGTCCTCAAAAGGGGAAGATCTACCAGGCTAGAACCACTCAGAAAATCTGGTTGTACTCGTACTTATACTGAGTCAAAAACAGAGGCTCATGCTTTAGGCTTACTTCCCCGGTAACTCAATTAGAACCAGTTCACAACCAACTCCTATTAATGAAGCTGCTAGTGAATTGAATATCATAATACGCCGTAGCTGGTATATTGCATCGGTTGCGGTGACGGATCAGCCCAGTAAACATGTTGTTGCTTCGTTTTATGGCTTCAAGTCGCCTAGCCCCGACCACATATGTATACCCAGTTATGTAGATTACAGAAAGGTATAGATCAACTGCTGGTAACTCCGAAGAGAATCTTCAATTCTAGCCTGGCACTGGTATACATACCGGAAACCTGGCGAACAGTGAGAACAGCCTTTATATCGAAAATCGGAACCATACGGTCGCCAAGAGCTTTTGACCTATAAACCTGACTTCCTTCATGTTGGAAAGCATGGAGAGAATGATCGAGATACAGTTCGCAAAACTGCTTTGCAAATGCATCCTCAGAATTGAAGCCGCACTCGACAAGAAGGAATACGCCTTGAGCATTTTCATCGACTTTGAAAGTGTTTTCTACACCGCAACTTGTGATGGCATTTGTAACTCGGTCAGTCAAGCCGGCGTAGACGAATCACTGGTTTTGTGGATAAAAGCGATACCGGTGAATATGACATTGATTGCGGATGCTGCCTGTGAGCAATATGTGTTGGCGGGGATCAGCAGGAGGCGTTCTGTTTGCACTGCTATGGTGCATGTTGGTCGACTGCTGAACGCGCTCTATAGTTCTGACGTCTATTGTACATATGCACAGGGCCCCCGCCCAATTACTTAGGCTTTGCCCATCAATGATGTTGTCTAATAAAAAGCGGGGGCAGAGCATATTACTGGTCTTATCGTAAACATCTTCAGATGACGCCTCTGAAGGTTGCTACGATTTGACCAGATACAAGTTGCCGGTCATAGGTCTTGTTGGAGCCCCCCGGATTTCGGTCCGGGCCTGACTTGTTGAGGTAGGCCCCCTTGTGGAAGCGTCATGATGGCTGTGGTTTAAACCCAAATCGTCGGAAGGGTCTTCCTGTTGGTTTGACCCATCGTAGAGTTGCAAATAAGTACTGGGTGCTGTGACCCTAAGAGCAGTAAGAGATTTTAGATCGGCCTCGACTCATACCAAGGGTGGGACTTGTGAGTCCAACACAGTTCCGAATTGGTACCAAAGTATTGGCGGAGAGCGATGGCAAGGCGGATCCTTGCTCCCATGGATGTATGGGCATCCCGTAAACATAAGTCTACATGGCAGGCATACGTTGATGATGTAGCCGTACTGTCTGTTGGATCGTGTCTGCTCAAAAGCGCAGGCAGCTCTAGACGTGATCGATGATTGGTGCACTAGTAATGGGCTTTCAGTTAATCCTCTCAAAACTGAGGCTTTTCTCTTTACGAGAAGGAGGAAGCTGCCTGATCTGAATCATCTAGTGCTTAAAGGTATCACCATCCAATTCTCCGAAAAAGCTAAATATTTTCATCATCCTGGATAGCAAACTTCTCTAAACATGTTACATTGAAAGCATGTAGGGCGCGGTCGGCCTTCTTGCTGTGCAAAGGAGCCATCGACATGGCATGGGGCATGTCACCGAGAAGGGCCCTCTGGATCTACATGGCTATAATAAGGCCAATTATATCCTATAAGTCGGTTGTCAGGTGGAATAAGCTCTCACGAAACACCTGTCTCTATTTCAGGCGCATTGATGAATCTCCCTCCCCTTTATATTCATACCATGGGCTGCATTCTCAAACATGTTGAGAAAACTTGCATCTAATTTCTAAGCGGCGATACCATATACGCAATCCTGATGACAAGGAACTACATATACTGTGAAGAAGTTGCGGTTAGAGCCTTATTGAACTCACTTATGACTTCCAAGCTAGTTTATGGATGCAAGTTATCGCTGAACGCGGTCGAAAGGCTACATACACTGAGTCTTGTCTGGGTCGCAGGTCACAATGAGAGTTTTTCAGAACCCGAACCAACGTTGAGTTTGCCTGCGTCCTTGGTTAAGGCTTCCAATGACAGTTGGGTTTCATATCAGCACAACTCCCCAGATTGCGGATAACTTACTGGAGTCTTAATTGTGCTGGGTATAAGTACAATGATACAACATCCTGTGAAAGTAATAACGACACCGCGGAGCACTACCTCTGTGAATGTGCGGCTAACTGCTCGCATCTGGCTGCAGGTACACGGCGTTGACTGATGGGTGTGTGCTGGTGCTGTAGGTACCTTATTACTGAAGCGCTTAATCATATTTCTTAGAAAGACAGAAGGATTTCATTAAAAGAAACTTACAAGTAGTACAATGGACTAGTACATTGTTTGAGTGCTTGTCAGATAAAGCGCTCTTGTGTTAGAAGAATCATATATAAAATCTTGTCTGACATACATTGTGAATGCCTGTAGCCCTTTATCAACTAACTGGCCAAATACATCCAACAAAATCTTCACTTTGCGACAGATCTTAGAACACATCCTAAACTTCCAACTGTTATCAATCATTTTTCCATTGGTTTTTAGGTCACTAGACGAGCGAAGGTTACACATAGCCGGCTGGAGATCCCCTTAGCTGCGAAGGTCGTTTGGTAAAGACTCTGGTCCCGTATAATAATCTTGAAGGGATGAGAACCTGTCTTAAACAGCTTGTTAGCGAGTAATATACGAGGTAAACTAAGGAAACTAAAAGTTTATTGGTTGGTGAAAATTATGAGGTGAAATTCTACGCAGTGAATATCTACAAATCGCCTTATTCAATCTGGACAAACAGTATTCTCCTTCTATACAAGTACCCCACATCATAGTCTTTCGAAGTTTGCAACAAACAATGCACATTATTCCAATGACATACACTTAATGTTCGATGCTAAGGACATAATGATATTCCATTCCAAAAGTTGACACCGCGGCTACAATCTGGAACTGCGAATTGTTTCTTGTGGTCGTTAATACCAGTCATTCCCAACTTCCACAACAGTATCAGCGGACTACCCATGCATCGCTCCGTAATCTAATATTTTAATTGAGAACCTACAGAAATAAAGATTAGAATAGACAGTTTATATCCAGAGAGCAAGTTCTTACTAATTTACGTCTTGTTACACCTTTCGGTGTTTTTATTGCGTCACCGATCCCTTGATTCCATTGTATTGCGCTGTTAAGTATGGAGCTGCTCCCTTTTCGAGGTGTGTTGGATAGTTGCGGTTGTGCTTATGAGTGTCAGATCGGCTTTCTGATAGAGGTGCATATAGAAGATACAATCGGGACAGAAAGTCGTTAAGACATTTCGAAGGTATCGGACACACGTTTTCAGATTTCTGATGGTCACTTGTTTGTGCTGCATGGTCAGACTTTGTCGGACCTGTTTATTGTAATTGCATTACTGCTCCATAGACTCCTTTCTCAGACGTTATTTTTACATGCTGTACTTGAAATACTTGAATACTACCTCGATGGCGCTCAAGGAAAAAAACTAGGCATAAACTAATAACGTCTTCAGTTTGCGCGGTATTTTGCTAATAGTTGAACACTCAAAGATGGCTAAGATTGCTTAAGATATTAACGGGGCGGCGAGTTTTCGCATAAGTTTTAAGAGTTCGGTAGAAATGTCGAAACTAGATGTTATTATGTATAACTCGTCCCTTTAGATGCAATATTATTACTCCTTCCCGTTGGGAGCGGAAGATTGTCTATTCCTTAAGCATGTCGATTTATACCGAGATAAGCTGGAATTATTGTTAGATCTTCGAACCGTAGCCTTACCAATTGGGCTCCTGCAATCATAAGATGATGATCACTTGGCATTCCTATACGAGTATAGTCCATTCCTGACGTTCAAGAGACCGCTTCTAAAACAGCGACACATGACAAAATGATATATTTAATACGAGGTTGCTATACTCATACTCGAATATCTTCTGTCCTGAAAGAGTATTAGAAAAGAGTTGAAGTATGATAATGGTTTTGGTATTTAAAGCTGAATGCATAGTAGAAAGCCATAAAAAGAATCTTTGGATCTGGTGAACCCTCATCGCAGCATTTTGATTCTACGCAAAGGGGCATTCTTTCAATTAAAAATTGGAAACTTCCACTACTCGTGTAAGAAAGCTCCTTCAATCTCCTCAATTCGACATGGGGCTCTTCCTATCACACCTGTTCTCTGTTTAAAAGAACACTTTTTTGATGACTTTTGAGAGCTCTGAAAGTACGAAATCGAGTGTGTAGGAATAGTTTTGGCCAAAATCTGCTCCAAGAAAGAAATGCGGTCGCCTCTTCAGGGATGGATATAAAATTGATCTACGATGAACACATAATTATATGATCTTAACGCTGACCTTTTCAAATATGACAGTAGATCTCACCAACTCTTAGATTTAACTGCAAGTTCCGCGTTAGCTGTTGTTAACGCATATGCTACCCGCTTCGCACCTAACTGTTCTCCAAGTCTGCTGGACCTTTTGTTGGTATCTGATCGGTCAAATGTGTTACTGCAGGACCAGTTGTCATTGGAAGGTGTCACAGACCACGATCTAATTTTCTGCACCTATAACATTGACTTATCTCGTACCTGATCTTGATGATCTTATTGATACTTTCTTATCCACCTCATTAGGAAGTACAACTTCTCTACCCAACCCTCAACATTTTTCTGAAACACCCACAGTTTTTGAATTCGAAGTTGTATCGGAAGTTGATGTCATTAATATCATTCGTTCACTCAAGTCAGATGCCGTTGGTGAGGATGGAGTTCCTATCCGGTTTGTCAAAATGGTATTAACCCACATTCTTCGTGTAATTATTCACGTAATTAATTTTTGCATTACGTCGTCATCATTTCCGTCTAGCTGGAAGCTGGCTAAAGTAATTCCTGTCCCGAAAAAACCACAACCGACTTTGGCTGCTGACTTTCGACCCATCAGTATATTACCTTGCCTTTCAAAAGTCTTGGAAAAAGTCCTTGCCAAGCAAATCTCAAGTCATCTAAATCATCATAAGCTTCTTGCTTCGGTACAGTCTGGCTTTCGAGCCAACCGTAGTTGTTCTACAGCTATGGTTAAAATTCTCGATGACATAAGGATCAGCTATGACTCGGACTTCCTCACTATACTTTGCCTTTTTGACTTTTCAAAAGCTTTTGACACAGTTAACCACTCAATCCTTTCTGATAAACTAAGAAGGTATTTTGGTTTTAGTGAAAGTTCGACGCGTCTCATAACCAATTACTTAAGTAATCGCTGTCAAAGGGTTGTGGTTGGTGACAAATCCTCTCGTATTAGGAATATACAAGCAGGAGTACCACAGGGCTCAATACTTGGTCCAATATTGTTTTGCATCTTTATTAATGACCTCTCCAAAGCTTGCTCAAACGCTAGTCTTCACTTCTATGCGGATGATGCCCAAATATACCTATCTAGACCTATTGGTCTAGTTGAGGATCTTGTTTGCAGGTTTAATGAGGATTTATCCGCAATCTACCAGTGGTCGCTACATAATTGTTTGACCCTCAACCCAGCAAAGTCTCAGCTGATTTTAATATCTAAGAAACTGCAAAATGCTGAACTACTGCCGCCCATTTACCTCAGCGATACGCAATTGCAGTTCGTCGAGACTGTAACCAACCTGGGTTTTAAGATAAACCGATCCATCTCCTGTGTAAGCCACATCAATTACACTGTGGGATGAATTTACGGAGGTCTACGCAAACTTTGGCTGCTCTCTAGTTTTAATCCTGTTAATACGAGGCTGAGACTTGTTAAAACCTTACTTGTTCCGTGTATTGATTACTTATCAACAGTGTACTGTAAACTCGACTCCTTATCTCAGCATAAACTTACTGTGGCTTTCAATGCTATGGTAAGGTATGTGTATGGGCTACGTCGGCACGACCACACATCCAATTATCATACAAATATCCTCGGTTGTACGCTCCAACAGTTCTTGCATATTAGGTGCTATATCTTCATGCACAAAATTATTCAGACCAAGTCGCCACCATACCTTTTTGAGAAACTTCAGTTCGCTCGTTCGCCTAGAACATACAGCCTTATAACTCCATCCTCGAACTACTTGAACTCCTCGCACCTTTTCTTCGTCTTTGCCACCAGACTATGGAATTCTCTGCCCACAACAGCAAAACAAATAATTGGAGCAATACAATTTAAAAATGCTATTTTGGAGCATATTCTATAAAAATGCAACAGCAGACTATTTCTTGTCCACACTATCCATCCTTTTGTTTTCCTTTCCTGATTAAAGTAAAGTATCTCTTACTGTTAAATATAAATATTAAACTAATCTTGTATATTATCCATATATTTAAGTACTATAAAAGACTAAGTCTTATTTGTACATCCTTAACTGAATAAAATTGAATAAAATTGAATTGAATTGAATTAATGCCCTGCTACTGCCTTTTTGGAGCACGGCAATGTTAGATTTCACTTCTCTTTAGAAAAACGTGCGTCTGTCTTCCAAGTAAAAACATACGCAATGCTGGCAGAAATGTCAGTCGGAAGACTGAATTCATTGAGCCTCGTTTAGATAGCGTGGTAGCGTGGAAAATGAAATTACTGTTAGACTTGCTCGACAAAGTTCAGAGGAGAGTTCGTCAAAATCTAAACCTGCGTGAGTAGTGCTTGAACTCTCATCAGCATCTTTCCATTCGAAAGAACTGTAGGCTCACTGTTATGGAAAGGGAACTGCCCTTCTTCTAAGTGTCTAAATATGCTAGGCAGAGTACTCAGCCGACTCGTATATTGGACTACAAGTTATCGACGCAGATATGCTGGGTTCTAACACTGTATGAACTTTATCACTTTAAGAATCCTTCAACTAAGGACCGACGAATTGCAGTAATGAATGCTTTGTGCTTTGAATATTTCAAAATACAGAGGGTTCACTCAATGGTGATGATGACATATGCAATATGAATTGTTTCCATTCATTGGTGTCTCACACATGTCTAGTGACTACATGTTACGCCTTTTCTTTGTTGATTGTACATCAGCTAATCTGTCATGCGTTCAGGTCCCTCGATCCCATTGCCCACCTTTCCACTTCCACTATATACCTAGCAGTTTTAAAAGTTTTGAAAATACTTGCAGCCATTTATACCACCCATTTCATATAACCAAACATGATATGCATACTCGTACATACTATGTATGTGTATTCTATCAGTCAATCCTATAAGATCAACTTATGTTGAGAAAGAGATTACATTCTCAAATGATCGTTAAAGTTTGATACGATCTTTGAAATAAAACTTTTTTATAAGCTGCGACTCACGAAATCATTTAAAAGCCCTTAAAACATACATTTCCAGTATTTACGGCTTTGATGAGAACATTTCTAGAGTTCCCTGGAGTTTCGTTGACGGTAGTTAAAGTTAAAATGCCATGTGAACTAATAAAATTATAACTTTTCAGTTTAATGGTGAGAATCGGTTGTTATTTGCTTCTCTGTTCCGCCTCTAGCCTTACATCAGAATTTATTTCAACAAACCAAAGCTGTCCACCATTCGACTGATACCACTCATCTACTTAGTCAGTCAGGCAAATACATAAAATCCGATTAGAAGTTAATAGCTGACAGTTGAATAGTTACGACTGAATCAATTAAGTCTACGATATATGCGCTAATTTCCTAACAAGCTCAACCATTGGCTTTCTAATGAGCGAACTCGGTTGAGTAGATCAACTCAAAACTAACCAGAAATAAAACTCACTCTATTCATTTGACAGGCTGCTACCTTAATTAGCTACCCCCTTATTTAATGCCCACTCAAGTTCTCCATAAATTTCCAATTTAGGTGCAAAATCATTAACCGAACATCACTGTGACACTGTTGACAACAAAGCAGCCGGACAAATAAAGCAGCTCAATTGAATATTCATCACCCACTAGCTACTCATACTACAGCCACCGTGGCTACTAATCGTAGCTTCCTAATCGAAAAATCCAATAAAATAAAAGTCATAACCATAAAAGTAGACTTAAGTCAAAAGAACATGCCACAGAGCACAACGACGCGACACCCGGAGCAAGGTTCGAACAAAAAATAACACAATCCAAATAGAACAAAAGTACGGATACAAGGCAAACCAAATAAATTGTAATTAATTGAGATTCTATCGGAGGCCATCAACATTAGCAACATCATCCTTGACAGCATCACTTTTGTCTGGACCACTCAACGAGAGATGAGCGAGCGCATATCTGCAGCCCGTCAATCTGAGCTCCCATCAATGGAATCAATTATGGTAATTAGCTCAAGTTGCTTCGCTTACGGATTTGCTCCGAAGATACGGATACTCGTACCCGTGCGTATGTACACTCAGATAGATGAAAAGGTCTCTGTGATCTAATCCGATTCACACGATAGCGACGATGTGACTACTGCGCGGTGGCGGCGGTGGCCGCACTGGCATTACTCTTAAGTGGATATGTATGCTCTATCGTCATTATCATGACTTTGTAGTATAGCTATAGTTGTAGTAGTCCGGGAGTCCATCTTAAGACTCAATTATCACACTGCGGTCACTCCAAATGGGAATTTGATTGAGCCCACCAGGAATGTTCTAATCACACTACAGACTGTTTTAGCTTCTGGATGAGTGCGGCACGACACTAATTCCCAAAGCGATATATGACCAGTCGATCTGTCTGGATTCTGGACTGAGATCGGGGCTGCGACTGGGGCTGGTGAAGGTATCGGGATACGGAGCGGATTAACCATTTAAAGGAAAAATCTTTGGCAGCCGCAAAACAAAAATGAAACACAGATTCGCTTCAACTTCAACTTCAACATCGACTGCGACTTCAGTTCGACTCAGGGGTTCACATCGCTCTCTAATTAACTTTTGATAGCTGCGGACCACAGATGAGCTAACAGCCTCGTCCGAAGGTGCTACTACCCATTTCCCATTCATCTTGTTCGCGCTCCTCTTTGTTTTTAATTTTGTTTCACTTTCGGTTTTGATTTCGAGTGGCCCGGCCGCAACAAAAGATATACCGCCCTACGCAGGTACGAGTACGAAAGTCTGACCTGAAGATTCGACCGAAATTCGGCTTTAGGCTTTGAAGTGGTAAACTGGTAAGCGCGGGAGACTCCTATGAAATTTATTTGGGATACGATGAGCCAAGTAACCGAGATATATGAGGATGCTGGTGAGCTCACCCAACATCGCTGGTCAAATGGAAGTACCAATGCCAGTGCCACTGAACTGGTCGCATTAGAGAAACAGGATTAAAATTAGTTTTTGATTATACTTTTGAGCTTCTGGACAACGCGATCGGATTAAAATCATCACAAATAAAAGACCGACACCCATACAGATAAGTTTGTTGGCAAAAAAATCGGTTAAATCTTTTTAGGAACCTCATTTGTACGTAAATAGGCGGCATCGATGAAGAGCTTCCGAGTAACTTCTAATGGCAGTAATTTTAGAAAACAATAAAACCTACATTAGCATGGATGCCGAAGTGGTTGATTGGATTTATCTTGGAAACGGTTTGGGAGATCTTAGTGGTAGTTACGCCTTTGGCTGACGTTTTGAATATATTGAATATTGATGACGATAAGTGACGACTAGATTAACTATCTATTATTTTAGAATACAACTTTTATCCAATAGAAAAAAAAGAATCGGTCCTCTCCTCGGGCCATAAGAGCTATGCTAAATTTTTTTGTTTTTAACCACGAATCTATAACTTGATTATTGAAATTGAATTTCCGTCACTGGTTTCAATGTCTACCGATTAAATGAGCAAACGCAGAAAAACTACCGCTTTGTTGTTATTTCATTTGTGATATCCTGCTGGGACTGCTAAGAACCGGATTTGGGTTCCGATATCATGGCAATGTACATTAAATTCATGTGCCAGTTCGGTAAGTTTTAAGGAAGTATGCCATATAGTAATATGCGTACTCGTATTCTACAAAAATACAACTTTTTTCGGGTAATTCATCCTGAATTCTTTCGTTTACAACTTACTTTACCTCAAAAACCACTATTTATTCAATCGGTTAGAAATCGAATATTGATCCCCTGGGTAAGGCTGGTTTTCCTGCGTCTTAGCTGTTTCGAACAACATTCTTCTTGCAAATTAGTCTTAGATATCTTTTTCTGATTCGAACAAGAGGTTCAAGCAGAGACTGCATCATGAAATTGGTTATTTTAGTGATGTCCACAGCTAGACGGCGCTGTCCTTAATTTAGCTGCATCTAAAAGATCATGACAGTAATTTTCGTACACTACTAGCTGATTTTGACATAATTCTTTCGATATTGACGGTATCTGAGGTTAATCTTTCACAATTTACTGGAGAAGTACTCACTTGAAATTAATCTATTTCCGACAACTTCTGTTGAAGGCAAAGGGAAAGCTCATTCTTCCATCGATTAGATATCGTATTAGTAAGGCCTTTTGTTACTTAAGTGTAGTTGCTACGACCTTTTCGGATCTAGCTGTGGCCAAATTGATTTGAACGCTATTCGCAGGTACTACAGTGGCAAAGGGCAATTAGAAAGTTTGAAATACGTTCTCTTTCATGATTTACGATCAGTCCAACAGTTGTACAGCTTTAAAAGAAATGCTCTCAGATTTCCATTCAGCAGAGCTTAGCTCTTTAAGCAATCGCTCATATCTTGGAGGTTTATATTATATCTAACAGTGGAGTCCTAGGTGACCATTTTTGTCCAGGATGAGATGCTCGTTTATAATTGGCTTTTTTGGTAGAAGTTATCCGCTATCTGGCTGTCAGTTAATTGGCTAAAGTCACTTTCCCTTTTAGCCAATTTACATGTCGAAGAGTTGGTAGCCGTTCCATTCCAATCATACAATTCGTCATTGCTGCCTCTTCTCTAATCACCGCCTATCCTAAACATCCGAAGAATTATCCTCTCAAAACAATCTACGATGCTCAGGACAAAATCCATGGCTCCTACCCGTAAAACTTACAGTCGTGTAAAAACTCACTTTAGTTAGTCGAGAGGAGGATTTGCTTATCCATTAAGAGAGCTATGAGTAGGAGACTGGTGCTATCAGTACAATTGACAGCGGAATCGGGGTAAATGTAAGATTTTCGAAAATGGCTCCTAAGTACCATCAAACAAATAGAAGAATCAAGCGCTCAAGGTATGGGAGAATGAAAATGAACTTTAAAAATTCTGCTCGAAGTTTCAAAGGACCGGCCCCACGTATATATTCAAGCATGGTGGTGGTCCTCGGTAACTGCCCGGTTAAAATGACAAGGGCATACCGGCCAGTAGCAATAAACCGCGCTACTCTGTCATAGGGCTCACAACCCTATATAGATGAGATTAAAATGTGTGACGAATCAACTAATGGCCTCGGATAAAAATGGACTCACTGTTGACGATCCTAGCAAACGTTTTAAGGATAGGGACCTTCGGATTTGCGATTCCAGCGATTTTCCAATTCTTGATCCCGTCCGAAAAGTAATTGTCCGGAAGGTCTGCAAAATACTCCTCCGTGGCGTCGATGATTTCCTCGCGTGAGCTGAATTTTTTATTGATGAGCCATCTTTTGAGGTTTGGGAAGAGATAATAGTCCGAGGGATTCAAATCCAGTTACCAATCGACGCCAAAAGTGCGCGCGATTCCGCATCAGCAAGTCCAAACACTCTTTCGAAGTGCTCTCGCGTTCGTGTTTTTGGTGAGCATTCGCGGCACCCAGCTGCAGGATAACTTTTTCATATGCAGAATATTGCCCAAAATATGGCGTGTGTACTCTTTGTGGTATTTGCTAGCTCACGCACCTTCGCTTTCCGGTCAGCCAACACCATTTCATGTATTTTTTTGACATTTTACTCTGTAACCGTATCGGAGGTCCTGCCGCTGCGGACTTGATCGGTAGTGGAGGTACGGCCACCACGAAACTCTCGAAACCAATATTTGACGGTGTAATCTGACTGAGCATTAGCCCCATAATATTTATCCACCTTTTTTTTTGTTTCCTTCGCCGTTTTACCTCTCAAAAAATAATATTTTATGAGAGAAGGAAAATCGTTTTTGTCCATACTCAACATGATGTCAAACACGTCAACAACAATCAGCTGTCAAAACAAAACTAAAGACAGTATCGCATTGAATATTGGCGTGTCTGCCTAAATATGAACGTACTTCAAGGCACCATAACCTTTTTTGCAGTATCAGCCCACTCTGGCGGTCAAGGATGTCACTTTTCACTCCATTTAATATATAATACGGTGATTGCTATAGGGAAAAGACACGGCGTTTTTTAGGATGCGGATTTGGAATCTGAAGTAAGCTTGAGCTTCCGACACATGAGCGAGCGTCTTATGGCAATCCGCATGAAGCACAAGTTCGCTAACATAAGCCTAATATGTGCCCATCCCCCTATGAAAGTCAAAGTCGACGCAACCAAAGAATGTTTCTACGAGTTCCACGACAAGATATATGGGCAATGTTAAAATCATACTAGGCGATCTTAAGGCCAGGATAGGAAAGGAGGACATCTTTGGTGGGACAATTGGTAAGCATAGCCTACACGACACCACGTGGCTTGAGGCTGATTAAATTTGCAGAGGAAACACGGTTTCCTCTTCTCAGTATACATAAGGGGTCATGCCGGTCTCCGGTTCATCAAACGCTAAATCAAGTTGATCATTTTGCGATAGACATAAGGCATTCCCCCAGTATTCTGGACATCCGAACCTTCTGGGGAGTCAACATTGACTTGGATCACCACCTTGCTGCAGCCAAGGTACGAGTACTTATTTTCCAAGCGCGACAACAAGGAAGAACAACTGTGAGAAGATATAACATAAAAAAAACTGTAATCGCAAGAGACCGCCAGAATCATCGCCGAACGCGTACCCCGAAATCTCTCAAAAATTTATACGCCGCCAGCCGCCTATGAACATCTGAAATCTTTCGCCAACAAGCTGATTGGTCCCAATTAGTGCGGCTTCAGATCCGGAAAGTCTATAATCGACTAAAGCCTTCACACTCTGGCTGATCTTAGAAAAAATTCCAGAAGTCCTAATAGATATCCACCATCTTCTCATAGATAACAGCAGTTATAGAGACGAGCTACGAGTATATAGTGCCATGTATAGTTTTGGCATCTCTGCCAGCTCGTACTTCTGTGCAGAATGACATGTGACATCTTTAACATCACACTTGAAAGAATTTTGCGGAACTCACACGTCAACATTGGATGCACAATCTTTCAAAAGTATGTGTAACTACTAGCGTATGCCGATGATATAGACATAATTTGGGGAACTCATTGGGCTGTCAACGACGCTTCTACTGGTACAGAAACCAGTGGTGACAAATTGGACAGAACGTCACGGTCGCGGTCCACCTCTGCAAACAACGCCTCAGCAGATATAAAACGAAGAATCACTCCTTCTACTCCCTTCTTCTTTGAGCTAAAAAGGCCGTTGAGTAGTAAG
The DNA here is from genome assembly GCA_963966105.1 of Volucella zonaria. Classification (NCBI taxonomy): domain Eukaryota; kingdom Metazoa; phylum Arthropoda; class Insecta; order Diptera; family Syrphidae; genus Volucella; species Volucella zonaria. The sequence continues at coordinate 359,840,839 of OZ014530.1, read as the reverse complement.
GGCCTATCCCGAAAAACTGAGGAGACTCTATGTAAGACCTTGATCATCGAAGTGCTACTTTATGGCGCAGAAACATGGACCCTATCAAAAGCGGATAAAGATATCCTTAGTCGTTGCGAGAAAAAAATCCTTTGAAAAATATTTGGTTCGGTTTGCATTGATGTTCTTTGGAGAAGAAGATTCAGCGACGAACTGTACGAGCTGTACAGCAACATCGGCTTAGTAAAAAAAACTGCGCGTCAGTCACCTGAGATAGCTAGGATATATAGAACGAATGGACCCCAATTCTCCGGCCCGCAGAGTCGCCGAATCCAGTCAGAGGGAAAACGCAATAGAGGAATACCTCGCTTTAGGTGGAGCGCATGGGTAAAAGGGGACTTCAGCCGATTTAGAGTGCACAGCTGGAGGTAGTTAGCTAAACACCGGACTAGCTGAAGAGGCTTATTATAACTTGCAGGTTCACCCCACCTAAGAAGAAGAAGACTGTCTGACTGGAGACAACAATTTATCAACTGCAATTGAAATGCACAATCATCTCACGTACATATATACATAAACTACGGGAATGGTGCTAATACCTGCGATTACTTCAAGGCGTTGCTATAGGGGTCAGCAAATCAGCCATGACTTCAACAACGAATGGGCTTAACATTGGACTTAACTTTTCAACCAAAGATTAACAAATTCTTCTGTTAAAACTAGATTGAACCCTACAAGTCGAGAAACAAAATGGATTGTTAATTCAGATGTTGCTAAACTATTCGATCCATTGGCCGTGATGGCTCCGGTAGTGGTTACAACAAAAATGTTCGTTCAAGACCTATAGTTATTAAGACTGTCATGGAGTGAAGCTGAACTACACAGGAAATGGATGAGATTTCGAAGTAATTTTAAGGGATTAAACTCACTTAATATGTTAATTCGAGTATTGCAAGCAGCCGATTTCGAAAAGGAAATCAGCAACCTAAGGACCTACAAGGAACTGAAACGAATAAGTCATCTCAACAGCCTCGCTCGATAAGGGTGTAATTAGAGTCAGGAATACTTCCATTTGATGATAAGAATCCAATGCTTACAGTAAACCATTAGCAAAGCGATGTAAAGAATCCACGATAAGAACATGCACTGCGGTGCACAGTTATTACGTGCTCATATGAGGCAACGATTTTGGCCAATTAAGGGAAAAGCAATGGTAAGAACAAAATTACACCAGAGAGACCCTTTTAACTATCGGAGTCGATTACTTTTCAACATTCTGGATCGCAACAAAATACGCGAAAAACGGCCTAATAAGGCTTTTGTGGCAATTTTCTGCAGTTTCACTACCAAGACTGTGCATATACCATAAAGGGGATTTTTCTCAAAGGTTTGGTTTTCAAACTGGCAACACTGTTTCTACAGATTGCCAATTTGACAATTAAAAGTTGATTTGTGGTTAGTACATTTTGCCATTTTACGGCAAATAGATTAGCGTCAGAACAATGTGCGGAAATTGTGCAAACTTTTTTTGAAAACCATGGTTCGGATCGCCAAATTTATCATGCGCTACGTCCATTTTACGGTCGACATAATCGTCCATCTGAGCAAGTTATTCGGGACACGATGAATCGTTTTCACACAACGTATACTCTAGTGGATCATACACATCCTTAAAGGCGACAAAGAGAAGAAATTATTGCCGTTGTGGAGCGCAGTGTTGAGGAGAATCCCAATGAGTCGATTCGCCATCGTTCACAGCAATTGGAGATATGCCCATCCACTTTGTGAACGATTTTACGGAAAGATCTTGGCTTAAAAGCTTATAAGATCCAGCTTGTACAAGTGTTAAAACCACGCGAACATTATACGCGTCGTAGGTTCGGTGAATGGGCCGAAAACATAATTCAGCTTGATCCTCATTTTCAACGCAAAATTTTGTTCTCCGATTAGGCCCATTTTTGGTTAAATGGATATGTAAACAAGCAAAATTGCCGAATTTGGAGTATAGAAAACCCAAAAGCCTTTGTCGAGACGCCCTTACAACTATTAAAACTCACTCTTTGGTGTGCTTTATGGGCTGGTGGAATCATCGCCCCATATTTCTTTAAGGACGATGCCGGCCAGAATGTCACCGTCAATGGAGAGCGCTATAGAAACATGATTTCTGACTTCTTCGTTCCTCAGTTGAATGGTATTGACATGACAGAGCTTTGGTTTCAACAAGATGGCGCAACATGCCACATGGCGCGCGACACTATCAATTTATTGCGGGAAACATGCTGGGCGCATAATTTCGCGTAATGGACCTGTGAACTGACCTCCACGATCCCGTGATCTCACACGTTTAGATTACTTTCTTTGAGGATATGTGAAGTCACTAGTCTATGCCGATAAACCAGAGACGTTGGACGATTTGGAAAACAACATTCCTCGTGTTATTGCTGATAGACGGCACAAGTTGCTCGATAAACTTGTCGAAATTTAGACTTCACGATTGCACTTCATTCGAGCTAGCCGTGGAGCGCATATGCCCGATGTAATATTTAACACTAATGTCATAGAATTATCTATTAAATCAAGCTAACCAAGGACATTAACATTAGCTTCGAGTGTTTCATTTCATATTGAATTTGTATATACTAAAAAAAAACACTCTTTACATAGACCCCTTAAGGGATCTGACTACTGAATTATGACTTGGAGCATTAGAACGATTTATCGGTCGCAGGGGACACTGTCAAAAACTATACTGCGATAATGCGACAAATTTTATTGATGCAACCGATCAATTGACCTAATTAGAAAGAGTTATCTACCCACAAACAGGACGCAGGAATGTAGTGATAGAGCTATTCAATTTCACTTCATTCCTCTCAGAGCAACCCCATTTTGGAGGTCTATTGGAAGCAGCCGTTAAATCAGCAAAACACCTGTTAATAAGGACTACATCAACAGCTTCTCTAAAGTATGAAGAATTGGAAATGGTTTGAATTGGAATTGAAGCTATCTTCAATGCAAGACCATTGACACAAATTTCAAGCGATCGTAATGACTTAACCGCATTAACATCGGGCCACTTTCTTATCGGTGAACCCCTTACCGCACAAATTAATCCCAACAAAGCACATACTTCTGACAGGAATTTAGTCACACATCTCAAAGAAGTCAAGGGAACACCTAAACGAACTCCAATATCGCCATAATTAAAAGGAATGTTCTAAGAATATTAAAATGGGAGGCATGGTCATCATAGAAGAAGACAATGTTCCAGCCCTTCAATGGCCGCTTGGCAGAAATATTAGGACTTTTAAAGGTGTTAATTAAGACCACTACCAATTGAGGATACAGTAAACAACAAAGTGATAGTACTCAATGCTTTTGGTCGATAATCTTTCAAATAAACATATTTCTGATGTCTAATTCCTGCTAAGCCTTGCTATTAAGTCATGTTTCAGGTTGATGATGAAGGCAAATATCATCGATGTTGTACGGCCACTAATCCCGTAGTTTCTGGAAAGTTTGCAAGAACAATTTTTTTTTTTTATAAATTAGTGTGCGCTCAAGGGATTAAGGTACTTTTGGGCGGATGAATGCCTTCTATATTGTGGCCAAATCAGAGGGGGTAAAACCTAGACACTTCGCAACATTTTTAACGGCATCAAATATGTGGTCATTTCAACGTAAGTTGTCATTTTTCGGTTTCGACCATGTAAGTGCCATTAATGGATAATGGCTGGGTATTTGAATTTCGCTTTAATAATAGCAGACAGCATTGTGTTTTGGAAGCATTAAATTCTGCTCTGTTAGTGTGCTGTTAATATCAGAATTTAATGGGCTTAACATACGCTGCCGTTCCCGTTCTAAAGTCGAAGAGAAGGGACGTGAGTCCGGGAACGAATATGAAAAGCAGAGAGTACTGTCGTCAGCAAAGGAATATATTGGATTAGAAGTAGCAGACAAGAGATCGTTGATGAAAATTAAAAAGAGAGTCAGTGACAGAACGGAGCCCTGGGGCACACCAGCATTTATTTTGTGAACATCAGACTTGAAACCTGAAGAAGAGAGTCATCGATCTCAAAAGCACGCATTTTCGACAAAAGAGCCTGATGCCAAATTCTGTCAAATGCCCTATCTTGCTTTCACCAGATTGATGTACGCTTTGGTTCCACTTTTCCGGTGAGACATGCCATCAAATCACCAGTGGACCTGTTGTTACGAAAACCATATTGCCATTGATAAGTTTTCGTGTTTCGAGATATTCCATGAGCTTGGGAGAAGGGGCGTAAGTGCAATGGGTTTGAAGGAGGAGAGAGAAGAAGATTCGCCTTTTTTAGGGACGGGCTGGACAAATGCTGTTTTCCATCTTCTCGGAAAGAGTCCTAAAGAGTAGGATTGATAAAAAAGCTTACGCAATGGTTTTTCCAGCGTGGAAGAACACCTCTCCAGAAGAAGGGGAGATATACCATCTGGACCTGCGGATTTATGCATGTTGAGATCTTTAAGTACTCTTGCTACTACACGAGTGCGAAAGTGGATTCGTCCTATTGTAGATTGGACGCACTTAAGTGTAGGCGGGGACAAAGCACAATCTGGGAGTGTTGAGCTGGCCGCAAAGTGTACAGCAAGCAGATTGGCCTTGTCTAAATAGCTTGCAGTTGGAATGTCATTGTAAATGAGCGTTGGGATGGAGGATGAGGCAGAATTTCTAATGTTTTTGACAAATGACCAACAAATTTTACTGCCTTTGGGACATTGCAGTATTTTTTGCCTCAACTTTTGGTCGTATTGGAATTTCACATGCTTGAGAAAGACGTTGCAGTCATTCCTGGCTCGTTTAAACTTTTTCCGGTTTTCCTCTAACGAATTGGTCTTGAAGGACCTTTGCAACTCGAGTCGTACCATGCCTTTTCTTTTAGTCTGATACTCTTCATCCGATGAGGGATAAAGCATCTCATTCCGAAGAGAATAGTGTCAGTGATCATATCAGCATTGGCATCCACGTCGCTATCGAGGAAACATATTGACGAGTTAAATCTCCTAAAGAAGGTGTTAAGTCCGCTCCAATTGGCTTTGTCGTATTGCCAATGCCAATGCGAACTTAAAAGAATCATCCGATTTGGCAATGTTCAATCAATTTGCTAACACACTGTACGGCACATGACAAGAGCTGGGTTTTATGTGGAATTCCTAGTACCTTCTCCTTTTTGATTTTTTACTTAAGACCTTAATTCAGACGCTCCTGCTTGTCAACAGCTTGTTGTTCTATATAGGGGTGGAAAAATACTCTGTACTCGCACTTCTAAAGGTTTCGAGAGAGCAATATTTTAAGAATGGAAACTGATGTACCAAAGTTTAACTAAATCGTCCTCCTGAATTGTAGAGACTTTTTGATAGAGAATAGGTGCCGCGATTCAATAATCAATATTCGGTCTTGATTTTCTGACAAGAGTGATTATTACATTTTGTTTAAAAATTTTCTTCTAATAAAATTATCTACTTCTGTAGATTCCTACTAAAGAATCGTTTAAATTAAGTGGGGTAAATTCAGGCTTAAGAAAATGACTTTTATTCGCCGGACTTAACGAATTCTTATGTAATAAAAATTTGTCATAAAACTGTTCGTAAAAATGTTTTTACGGAATACTGCTACATTTTTAATCGGTTTGTCAGTAAACAAAAGTAACTTCTCGTTGCCTCAAACATGCCTACATTATAAGTTTATTCGATAAAAATAATTAAGTAGTACTTTAAATCGGTTACCAACCATGATATTTATTGTTATTGATTTAAATGCCCATTATTGCCTAAAACATTTCAAAACGGCGTAAATAATAACATAACCTCAGGTGTTTCATAGTCTGCTTGTTCAACCGCCGTTTACCGAGGATAAATAACGACCGTTAAGACTACAACGGAACACCCTCAAAGCCATATTCCGAGCAGTCCGCACCGAACAGTGATGATCACCTTCAGAACTACTTCCATCACCGAAAAATGTGTACAATCAATGTACACATGTATGTGTAAAACATGTATTTAGGAATTTTATTACACGATCGTAAATTAGAACGCATTTATGCCGCCGTTTCTTGTTGTTATCTTTCATTGAAGTGAGTATACACTAGGTTGCAAAGGTAAAGTCTCACTCAGAAAAACAAAAAAATGTTAAAAAGGTTTCTTAGTTAAGGAATGTTTTACATCAAAGTTACTATGTAAATGAATTTTTTTAATAGGTACTCCTTTCAAAAATAAAATTTTCAAATACTGGTTTTGTTTCCTTATATTTTGCAAAATTGCTCGAAGGTAAATGATTCTAAGACACTGGAAAAAAATGATTAATAGTATAAACATCGGCTTTCGACTGTTTTTTTTTGTTCCAGCATTTGTTCTTTTCCGAAAAATTATTTAATATTTCCACGCGCTCGTTTGCCATGCGATTTTCAATGAGCTGTCTAAATCTATTCTGTAGCGGGCTTCCCAATTTTGCTGGCCAGCATTAGTAGAATACAAATCTTTGTGAATTTCAGTTTACAGCGCAGATTTTTAAAAAAATGTATCGGATCACAAACTTGCCAAAAATTTCTACAGGACACTATTTAAAGACTGCTTTTCATGGGCAAATGTGCTCCATAGACCTGCATAGATATCTCTGATTACTAACGACAGATGCAATACAATGATGTTTGGATTGGATATCCCCTACATTTTTGACACCTCCGTATCTTGAGATATTGTTCTTATCAATATGTAGAATTTTGTAAATGTTTTGATATCATACACATCCTATTGATTAAATGGGAGCTGTAGCGGTGACAGAAATGTGCAAAAACCACTTATGACAGAACAAGGCTCATCGACGAAGGACTACTACTTAGTTATAAAGGATATATTGGTGACTTTAAAAGATTTTAAGGTTGGATTGCAAACTTTTTCTGATAGCATGCCAGCCGAAGTGGTTTTGAAATTGAATCGTTATAGGACGAGTGTTAGTGCATCCGCTTACACTATGATTTGAACCAGGTGCGTCAAAATACGGAAATAAACTTAAATGTGGAGAAAGTGGATAAAACCTCGCCCCTAAAAACTAAATGGTATAATCAGGAAACTGAAAAAGCAAAGAAAAAACTTTCAAACTTTTAAATCTAGTTCCAAAATTTATCATGGCTGGAACATCTTTAGGGAATTATATTTAGAAGCTAACCAGCATTTCAAGTGCATCTGTTTGCGTAACAAGAATAAATATCTTTCTAAACTCGTGGAGGAGGCCTCAATTGTAAGAAATTCAAAATGTTTTTGGAAGGCAATTCGAACAATCAATGGCCGGTCTTTCCAACTGGTGTTCGATTACATCCTAATATGCTTAGGATGTTTTTGTAATTTCCTTATGAAAAAGGTTGTAGGGCTGATCCAAGGAACTACCGTGGTATTTCCTTTTTAAATGCGTCGTACAAAATTTTTAGAACGATACTGCAAAATTGTCTAACCGCCACCAATAATCTCTTCAAGGAATGTGTTTCCGGTCAGGATATTCCACTGTTGATCACGTGTTTGTTTTAAATAGTATTTCGTTATCACTTCTCTTGAGGAATAGGAAATTGCACGCATTCTCCGTTGACTTCAAGTTAGGTTTCGAATCAGTGGACCGCAGCGCGTTGTTGTATAAGCTCTTTCGCATGGGTATGTCACTAAGCTCGGGCAAGGGATTGAATGCCTGTATGCAGATACCAAGGCAGTTTTGTGGAATGGTGCGGTGTTATCAGAGTGGTTTCGATCGGGGTCAGGAGTGGGAAAAGGTTATGCTTTGAGCCCTAGCCTGTTTCTATCTGGAGGTATGGAGTATGCAGGTGTGCTGGTTAATCTCTTCTTTTTTGCGGATGATGTAGTGTTCCTTACATACTCACCTGAATCCCTAAAGGTTGCAATAAACAGACTGTTCAATACTGCAAAATGTGGAATCTGGTGGTTGAATGAACCTAAGTAAGTTACAAATAATGATATTCAAACTAGGTGGCGGCAGAAAATCCGCAAATGAAAAATGACACTTTAAATGGGAAATTATTCAACCTGTGTACCTCGGTGCGTACAAAGTTAAGTACCTCGGAGTGTACTTTACCAGGAATTTCAATATGGAGAGGCAACTAGAAGAAAAATTGTCGAAACCTTGCTTGGAGGAACTAACATATTTCACAAAAAAGTAAACTGCCCGCAGCTGCAACTTTAAAGTATAGGCAGGAAAACAATATAAGATAGTAGACAAACTGCTTAGGTTTTGTATGAAGTTAGCATATGTTGGAGACAGGCTAACAGGCTTACCACCAACCTTTGTAGAGTACGTCGTCAAAGTACTAAACATCTCGGATTATCGGTTACCAGCAATACGAAGTAGAACGGGAGTGGCTAGAACTAGCTAGTGGTTGTGGAATGTCGAGGATATGACGAGTTGGAAGCCCAAACTCTATAAGTTCATCTCGCGTGTGGATGAGCAAACCAGAGAAGAGTTCCGAGAAGTAGCATCAGGGTTATTCTACAAAGCTGTCTACAGCCGGTCATGCCACAATTTGGACCACAATAACTATTTTCGTGATCAACACATCATAAAGGAATTAGCGACGGTGCTGAAGGTGTATGGAGAGCTGCATAATTCAACACCTCACGGGGATAGTCTGCACCATGTGTAATTTGGCTGGGGGAGACTATATTTTTCAATTGTTGGGTGGTGCACAATTTTGCGTGGAGTAAGGAGCTCTGTGTTTGCTAATGACGTAATATCGAAGAACCAAGCCCATCAAATCCTTAATGAGATTAAGGGGTTAGACCACTTTAAAAGCCGTAAAAATAGGCTTTTTTTGGGATTTTTTTTTTCAGGAAAAATATAAAATAAATCGAGTTTGCAAAGGTAGAAGTTTATTGTACATGCGATTAACTGTAAAGCATAATTTTTATAGAACAATTTATTTAAAAATATCGGCTGTGCAGCGTTTCTCAGATGACCTCCCTTTTTTGGGAAGGTCTACGGCCGTAACAATAGCTCCTGTAAATTTTGAATTATGATAGTCACTAAATTTTTTTTTTATTGTACATAACAACGGCTATATTAATTCGCAAAAACAATGCTAAAAAATGCTTAATAACAAATGAACTATGCCATATAAAATCCTACGTACTTATTTAGATAATATATTTTTAAATGCCCAGTTACTTCAAATTTGTGAATTATTTAGTTATGGGTCCGGCCATATTGAAAAATGCAGTTTTGAGATAAACGAGTTTAAAATTTTAAGTTAAGCTCGCTGCCTACCTGGCGGCCTTGTACTGTACTTTGGAAAACAAGTGCTTCGAGTTACACTGGCGATCACTAGGATGAGGCCATACATTTCGCAATCGATTTTCACTCTTTATACCTGTTTGAAATTTTGTACCTGTAAACTTCTACTACCTGTGAACAAGTACATATTTTCTCAACAGGAAGTCACGGTGAACGATCGCCGAATCATGCTCAGGAGTCAGAATTACTGAAACGTCAGACATGGCCCCTTTGACTTTTTCCTATTTCTAAAAGTAAAGCGAACCTTAAAGGCCCGTGTAGTTTTACAAGCGTAGATGACACTAAAAGAGCATCGCTGGAAAAGCCACTGGCTATCCCAAAGATCGAGATAGTCAATCCAAGATAGGATTGGAAGAAGCGCTGGCACAAGTGCATAATATCTAATGGGGACTATTTTGAAGGCGACAACATTAATGTAGACGAATAAATAATTATTTTTTGCTTCAAAAACCTAAAATTTCCGTTATTATCTGAACACACCTCATAATTTGCTGTTGGGCTATAAGCAATAATCTACACGTTTTTGTCAAATGCTTTCTTAGTATAAAAATTAAAATCAAATTTAATCTAATCTACTATAATCTAGTCCCCGGATCGGATACATTCTGCCTCTCCTCTCATAGTCAATGACTACTTGGACAGTTCCAGATACTTGAAGGAAGTGCAGGCAGCAATCGCAAAGTCACAATCAAATAAAGCTCCAGCTGTTAATTTGAGTTGCATAATTGTTGTATAGAAGATGCACCTTCGTTGCTAACAAATGCTTATAATGATATTCCTACTCGAAGGCTTTCGTAACGCAATTCTGGTTCTGTTGTACAAAAAGGTGGAAGAAAGGACTATAGACGCATATACTTCTTGAAGTGTTCACTACAAATACTTTCATCAATTTTTTACGATCGATATGTATTGGGTTGACAGCTCTAACATACTGATTAACTTCCAGTAGGATTTAGAAAAAATCATCCAACTATTGATCAAATTTTTATTCGAACAAATTTTGCTTAAAGGAAAAGAAGAAAAAATGATATGCCTTCTTCGTAGATTTCAGAGTAGCGTTTGATTCTCTCGACAGAAGATCACTATTTTATAAACTCTCTGCCATGCGACTATCAACAAAGATGCTGAACATCCTAAGCCGACTACATATGGACACAGAATCTGCAACATAGAATGGCGAATTAGTTTCTGAATTATTTGCAACAACAATGGATGTAAAGCGGGGTTGTATTTTGAGCACACTTTGTTAATTTTGTTCTTACTCTTAGCAGAAGAATCAGAATGACAGAGTCGTGATTTCTGACTCTCCGCAAGAACTTAGACAATTGATTTTGGAGCTTGAAAAATATTATACAAAATGGAATCTGACTGTGAACTTATGTAAGTCTAAGGTTATGATACTCAGGAAGGGAGATGATAGTTATTGCCGCAATGAGAGCTGGAGCATTGCTGGAGAGGTAATCAAAGTCGTGAAGGAATATGAGACTACCTTGGCATGAAATTAACTTCAAATCGAAGCCTGAAGAACCATTTCGCCAAAAAATTAGAAGTAACCGAAATGTGTACCAAATACAAGGGAGGACCTACATGAGCACAAGAACTCTTAGCCCAAGTGCTAAGTTTAAAATATCTGAAGCTACATCGAGAGCGGTAATATTTTGAGCAGCCCAAACTTGAGAAAGTCGAAAAACCGCTGTGATTTTTTTTTGAAAAGACTGTTTTCTCCCCCATCTAGCGCTCCGAATTACATGCTGTTTCTGGAGACTGGTTTGTCTCCATTGATCGCTAAAGCTTCACTTCGACCACGTAATAACAGTAATGTCCCAGCCAATCAATCATATACTGCTACTTACAATGGTTCATACTATTCCCACAAAAGACGCAAAATTCCAAAAACTCTATACTATTTTATAAAAAGTGGAACCATTTGTCTCGGAAGTATAGCTTAGAGTTAAATGTAACAATGGACAATGTAGATAGTTTTAGAACTATTTTATACGCTTCCCTACAAAATTTAGACATCAAGCTTATAGATGAGTTCAAGGAGCAAGCCAGATCATTCTTACATAGAGAAGTCAACAACAAACTGAACTGTGACTTGGAGGAGAAGAACTATTTTCAAGATAAGAACAGCATAATAAATACGTGTATTTCAACAATTTTTAAAACCAGAGGTGAACTGTTGGATCTTCGTTGTAACCATATCCGTAGAGAGGACAATTAACATTTTAAATGGAACTATATAGCCAAAATAATAAGAGTTTCAGACTCATTTCCAAAGTAGAAACTGCAGCAGGAAGATTAAACCAAATATTTTTTGTTCTCAGACCGTCTTTCCAACCCAACAAATTAATTTAAACTTAATTTTATTTTATTTCCTTATTTAGAATGTACATTTTATTTGCCATCTGAAGTGAGATCCAATGCCAAACCTTGAACGATTGTTTACTTATACCTATATATGTAAATAAATAAGAATAAACAAATAGTTAGCATAAACATTTAGATTACCAAACAATTTGAAATTGGAGTGGATATACCTATCATTAGCCTCGAAACCGTAATTTTAAACTTGTCTATATAGGAAAGGTGGACAAATGGGGAGAGAATAAGAAACTGTTTCAAGAGGCCACCCGAATAGGGTGGTGATATCAGAATTTTTTTTTCTATTTTGCGGTCTATGATGTGGAAACCAAACTCAGACTTCTGACTTCATAGTTGAAGAACTGTGCCACGACCAGTTGTACCAAATTCAAATTCTAAAATACCTATGCACCTAAAGCTGAAATTGATAAGAAGTTAACAAAGCTGATACAATTACGTTTAATTCGAGTCATGCGACTTTTTTAATATCATACTCGTACATTCAAATATTGTAGGAAACGCACCTATCTGTCACTGGTACGAATCGAGATGATATTATCTACATCAGTTCTGACCTTAAGCAAACGAGCAACAAGTCCTTATCAAGAAACACTACTGAGGAACTGTCCTATGGGTCTTTTTACCCCAGAGTTTTTGGGTAGAGTCGACGGTTGAAGCCCAACAAGAGGAGACGTTCATTGATAATTATTTACTGCGACGTAGATTTTAGGTGATTTTAATACTAGAAGTGGAACGAAGGGCATCTTCACTATTTAGAGTAAATAAATGTTCGAAACGTTGAGAAAAACATCATCTCGTTTATAAAATATGGGTCTGATATCGTCAAATGCCACCACATCATCAGAGATTTTGCCGATCAATTAGGGTTAGTTAGCCCGGTCAGATGATTAAATCAGGGCCCATACACAAATAAAAAATAAAAAAGGTGAAAATAGCGATGCTTTATAAACAACAGATACTCTTAGTGCGTAGAAAACGGGAAGACACTTCTTTCAAAGGGTTCCGAATACTGTACTGATTTACGAGCTTGCGATGAGTAGTGCTCCGCGTCTCTGCACTCCTGCCGTCTGCTTCCTATTCTTTCCTTGTCGGAGTTCGTCTACCCAGATCACACAGCCACGTAACCGGTGACCAGAAAGCAATGATAGTTTTTGCAATTGTTATGTTTCAGCAGCTCTCAAAGTTACCAAAGACATCCAGCTTTCAAAATATTCACCAAGGTTTGCCATTTCATCATGCATCGTTTTACGTTTGCCGAACGTGCAGAAATTATTAAAAAATACCATATTATAGAAATTCCGGCTCAATTGTACAGTAAATATGCAACTTGAATTTCGTCGTGAGGTCGGTCGTCATCATGACTTCAGTGTGCAGGCAATTTGTCACATCGTGGAAAAGTTTGAGGGTGAGTACACTTTCTTCGATATTAAGTCATCAACCAGACAGAGATTTATGTAAACGAAGGAAACATAGCCACCGTAGCGGCCAGTATCGAACAAGACCCAAATATGTCGATTCGGCTCCGATCAGTTGAATTGGGCATAGCCAGAGAGTCAACTCGGGTTATTTTGTGGTTGAATTTGAGCCTACATCCATAAAGGATTGTGCTGACGCAAGAATTGAAGGCTGTCGACCGTAGACAACGCCGTGAGTTCGCTAATTGGGCTGAAAATGTTGGCCGAAGATCCGGATTTTGCCAAAAAAATCTTCTTCCCGGACGATTCCCATTTTTGGTTCAGCGGCTATGTGAACAAGCAAAATTGCCATAATTGATTGATTATTTTCTAGGGGGCTACTTCAAGTTCTCAGTTTATGCTAACAAGCCAACCACTTTGGATGAAGGTCAAGGACAACACTCGACATGCTATTGCCGGGATAACACCGTTCATATTGTACCGAGTCATAAAAAATTCGACCGACCGCTTGAAGGACTGCCAGCGAATGCGAGGCGGTCATTTGAATGATGTGCTATTCTACACATAATGACATGAATGTAGCTTCAAAATAAAGCCAGAATCAATTTTATATCTCACACTGGTCACGCTTTAGAAGAATGACGTGTGTAATTAACGTTAGTACCTTTCGTAGTACCCGCCAGCAGTCTGCTTAGTAATATTGTGACCCCGAAGCTCGTTCCGATACGGATTTTATCTCTAGCCAGAAGGCGCTAGGCAGTCCCAAGCATTTCACTGCTTCCTTGATTGTTATAATTTCGGGCCCGATTTGGAAGACAGAGATGGTCGGGATCCTCTTCTTGGCCAGAAGGATTATCTCAGTTTTTTTCTACAGCTAGGCTAAGACCGTGTTAATCCATCCATGAGTTCACCCGCCTCATAACTCGGTTCAGCTTTATTGGAGCATTCCCCACGTCTTTTGCGTACCCTACCAGAAAGACATCTTCAGGCATATTCATATGAAGTATGTCATCGTATTAGATGTTCCAGGATCGATCCCTGCACTGCTCCAGAAGTGATTTCCTTTCTTCGAGGGCCTTTCGTGGTGTCGATAGTATATTAGCTATCGGTCTTTGAGGTAGTTCATCAGCATTCACAAGACGTAAACTGGAATGTTGAAAGTATATTCAAGCGTATTTATTATATCGTTCCACCTGGTTGAATTGAAGGCATTTCGCACTTCCAGAGTTGCCACCTAGTGGGTAGTTTAGTCAGACTTTACTACTTGTATGATCGAACAGTGCCCCTTTCTGAAGCTATACTATTCCTTTGACAAGTTACTATGTTGATCTTTATACTGAATTTGTTAGCCGTGTTTTCAGCATTTTCTCTAGGTTTCTCTACAGTGTCCAGAACGCAAAGTGGTCTGTACGCAAATGGGGAACACGGATCTCCTTTACCTTTACTGATCAGCACCAAGCGTTTCGTCTTCCAACTCCTGAGAAAGACCCCTTTAAGGCTAACATCAGAATAGGGTATCGAGAGAATTAATTTTTGACTTTTTTTTATTCCTCTCTCTCTCGCACAAAGGAGAAGTCAGTCGTCGACAACATTAAGGACAAATTTAAAGAAATTCGAACTTACATATGTACTCGGACTTCATCCATGTCAACGATTGTTAAGCTACACAATTGTTTCCAAAATAACCTTCCAACGTGATGTTTGTCAACAAATGTCATTTGATAATATAGCAATGAGACCACATGTACCACATGTACAATGCAGATCTACTCATATACACTGAAATTCTTAATTATAAAATACCAAAATAACGCTTTTAATTTTTTTTCTCAAAATTCAGTGAACAGACTTTAAATATGCATAAATTGATGGTTAGATTTCATCCATAACAATGCAGCGTAGTCTCAATGAAGGAGCACATTGGAAGTAAATATTAAAAAAAAATGCTTCTAATGATGTGATGGTTAGAAAAGTTAGTATGATAGTTGCAGTGATTTAAGGCAAGGTTCGAACGTTTTATTTATCGTAACCATTTATGATTAACTTGTATATTCAATTCTTCGCTCTTACGAGGAGGTACCTCATACTCACAGCCGCCGCAAATGTGGAACGATTATTCCAATGGATATAAAAATGTGCAAGATGTCTTCAAGTTTGGTAAAGTTCTTGCAAATGTGGTATTCATATTAGGCCTGGGCATAAGAAATAGTGATCTTTGTCGCCATACAATGAATTTAATTCTGACAACTGAACAAAGAAATTAAAATTTCATTCGGTAGAGAGTTAAAATTCAATGCTGAAAGACAAAAATGCAGTAATTTCGATTTAACTTAAAGTGTTTGCCATCACTCACATTTTCTAATTGACAGACTTTATTGTGAAGAATGTCGCGCAATGAAAGCTGCCTTCTTAGAATGCAAACATGCATCAATATCCATCTCAGGTGGTAAATTGTTAAAAATGGGATGAATTTATTTTCGAACGATGGTTAACATATCGCGAATGTCCTGGGGGGCTTGACCTCTAGCCAGCTGCGCCCACACTCAGTTGGTTGAAGTCCCTCCCCACCTTAGATCAGACTTTTCTTTATTGACTTGTCCCACCATGGCGCTTTCATAGACTCTATGAGCTGGAGCATTGGTGTCCATGCGCTCTATATATATGGCCATCCATTCTCCTGTACAGCCGGTATAATCCTTTGCTGCACCGCCCCCTCAACGCACCTTCACGGGAGACATGACTATTGACCACTCGCACATTCCTTCGGTCAAAAGTGTCATGGGCTATTAGCTTTGGTTTTCAAACGTCTGTGTAACCCACAGAAGCAGCGGTGGCTAAATTACATTCTTCGCTTAATATTAGTGCTGATGTTAGATAAATTATATAAATCCTTTTAGTATCTCAAAATTATAGTTCTGCTTTTTGAAAACAGCTTGTGTTTTTTTTTGATTCCACTGACCGCCAGACCAATATTTGTTACGTCTGCTTCAACACTTACCAATACCCCAATGCCAGCTCGCTGAATGCTTTTGATTTTGTTAATGTCAGATTATGCGAGTAATTGAATGGATTTTTAATAAATCTTCTTCTCTAAGAACTTTTTTAACATCAACAGTTGCTTCGACTTTGATAGAGCAAATGAGCTCTCCATAGACCTTCTGCACAACTTAACGAGTTCGGCAAAGATATTGAAAACATGTTCTTCCACAAAGGCAAAACTACGCGTTAGCTTTTTAATCAATCCTACTCTCTTCGACTGTTTCTGAGCAGGTGGAAAACAGTGTTTGTCCAGACCGTTTCAAAAAAGGCGAATCTCTCCTACTACAGACGCATTGCAGATACGTCCCTTCTTTCTAAGTTCATGAAAGCGCTGATAAACCGTCAGCTAATGAAATATCTCGAAACACGAAAACTTCTTAATGACCGGCAGTACGGTTCTCGTAGGAACAGGTCCACTGGTGATCTGATGGCATGTCTCACCGAAAAATGGAACCAAAACATACATCAATCTGGCGAAAGCAAGATAGTTGCACTTGGTATTTCTACTCTTTTGTCGAAAATGTGTGCTTTTGGGATCGGCGACTCTCTTCTTCAATGGATTAGAAACTACCTTCCGGAACCTTCAATTCAAGTTGTCTTGGATTGTTTCAAGTCTAATATTCACGAAATAAATGCTTGTGTGCCCCACGGCTCCGTTCTGTCTCCGACACTCTTTTTGATTATCATCACTCTGATCAGCCCCAAATTGGAGTACAATACCCACATTTGGTCAGGTGCACCTAAAACCCACAGGTGAAACTAATAACACTCAAGCAATGGAGACCCTCGAACATCGACCTAATGCCTCGTGTCTCATTTTGTTCTATCGCTATTTCCACCAACAGTGCTCCATAGGAGTAGCAGTAGCATTCCGCCCCATCAAACTTTTAACCGTAATACCTGTCTCGCTAAGAATGCTCATCACTACACCGCCAAGTCCACTTTCGAAGGTACTCTAAAATATCGTGATTCATTCCCACGCAATGCAACTCGCTAATGGAATGCCCCGCCAAGGTCTCTATTTCCTGGGCGTTATAACTTGCAAACATTTAAGATCAAGGTACATCGGTACATCTCTTTTCTTTCTCCCTAATTTCCTACTCCCGCGCTGTGTGCAAATATTTTAAAGGTATAATAACCCCATGAAAGCGCGCTAATTATAAAAAAAAATAAGCAGAGCGGTTGAGCCATCGGATCCTGCGAATTTTTTTAGATTTGGGCCTACCTATAAATTCCTACTGTACGCCGTTTGGGCGGCTGCACTCGTATGTTTTGCTTGCGATTTTAGCAGAACGTGAAGGCATTGCCTTATGCGGATAAACTTGCAACCATTGACAACTCATCTGTCCATAGTAGTTTGTAGTTTTTTATGCTTCTTGAAACCTTTAATTTAAGTGGTTAAGCCAACAACTATTGACAATTAGGAAGTTGATATCAGGACTGTTATTCGCGAATTACAAAGGGTCGACAATTAGAGTGATTTTAGTAAAACGCAGATGAGGTGATAATATCTCCTAAATTGTACTTAAAAACTAAATGCCAACAATTTTAAAACATACTCGTGTACAAATAAATCATGGGCTTTTTACATTCTTCATGCCCCAAAAAAGCAAACGCTCTTTAGTTAAAAAACCATAAGCTTTATGGATACCAGCGGTCAAAATTAAGTTTACTTCTGAGCCTAAAGTCCAAAAAGGTCCGGGACTGGTTTAATATGGTAGCTACTTCAATTTCGAGATATGGTGATACCTGTGTAGATCTGACATCAGCATCATAAAGCTTGACGTCTTTAATCGTCATCATGCCATGCCATCATTCTCTAAACGTTTTTTCTTGCGAGTACTATTTGCGTTTTTTAAGGAGTCTTGAAAAATTCAGTTCAGCCAAAAATTTTATTTAAATCGTAAACATTTTCGTCCGATAATTTTTTACGATTTTATGATTTTCGACGTGGATTAACTCAACAACAGTGTGCCCATCAACTCGTTTCGGCTTTTAGTAATGAAGCACCATACCGGCCCACCACAGTTTGCTCGTTTTCCGAATTGAATTCGAGCCAGGTCGAATTTCATGAAGGTCACCCAAAATCGGTTGTTGTACCAGAAAGCATCGATGCTGTGTGGGAACTGATATTGCAAGATCATCATGTGACTTATCGTGAAATTAAGGCATGCTTGGGCATTAGTTCCACTTGCATACATTTAATATTGCATGCAAATTTGGCCGCCAAAAACATTTATTCGCGTTGGATATCGCGAAATTTGACAATCGCTCAAAAAAGCCTCATGTCGATTGATCCATAAAAATTTAGGAAAAATTCAACAAAAAAAAACGTCTACAAGATCTTCGCAAGCCACAAATTACGGGTCTATGCATATGAGTCCGCAACAAAGCAGCAGTCCACTGTCTGGGTTTTCAAACAAAAGTTGTTTGAGTACGAAGCACTTGGAAGCAAATGGTCGCGTGTTTCTTCGCAAAAACCAGGTGTGTCGCCAACGTTTTCCACTACGCGCCCTCACAGGTCGGCTTAAATAAGTGACTTTCTGACCAGTCAAATTTAATTGATGATCCATCTGCCGTAGAGCCTTGATTTGGCACTGAATGATTTCTTTTTATCCCCGCGCATCAAAAGCAAAATCTTAGGTCAACCTTTTTCGACACTTAGGCGAGCAGTTAATGCATTTATAATCCACGTTTTGGAGTTACCTCGTACGTAGTGGAAAAAGTGCTTCGAAAAGTGGTTCAAACACATGCAAAAATGGATCGATCTTCATGGAGAGTATTTTGAAAAGGAATAAAACCTTTATACTTATTTTATCAAAGCAACGACAGTTGCTAAAGTTGATCCAAGCGAATGGAACCCCTTCGCTTCCATTACGAAATAGAATGTCAAATGCGTGCGGCTCACTCTGTCTTCTAATTTACAAGACACGGTTAATATGTTGTTTGAGGACCGCCTTGACCACCAGAATGCGCTGCTACTGCAAAAAAGGTTATGGTGCCTTGATGTCCGTTCATATTTAGGCAGACATGCCAAATTTCAGTGTGATACTGTCTTTAGTTTTGTTTTGACAGCTGATTGTTGTTGACGTGTTTGGCATCATGTTGAGTATGGACAAAAACGATTTTCCTTCTCTCATAAAACATTATTTTTTGAGAGGCAAAACGGCGAAGGAAACAAAAGAAAATTTGGATAAATATTATGGGGCTAATGCTCAGTCAGATTACACCGTCAAATATTGGTTTCGAGATTTTCGTGGTGGCCGCAACTCCACTACTGATCAAGTCCGCAGCGGCAGGCCCTCCGATGCGGTTACAGAGTAAAATGTCAAAAAAATACATGAAATGGTGTTGGCTGACCGGAAAGTGAAGGTGCGCCAGCTAGCAGATACCACAAAGATTAGTACTGAGCGCACACTCCATATTTTGAGCAATATTCTGCATATGAAAAGTTATCCTGCCGCTGGGTGCCGCGCATACTCACTCCTGATCAAAAACAAGAGCATCGCAACCACGGCTAAAATCAATGACTTACGGCTCCAATTGCTGTCGCATCCACCGTATTCGCCCAATTTAGCTCCCTTGGACTATTATCTCTTCCCAAACCTCAAAAGATGGCTCATCAATAAAAAATTCAGCTCACGCCAGGAAATCATCGACGCCACGGAGGAGTATTTTGCAGACCTTCCGGAAAATTACTTTTCGGACGGGATCAAGAAGTTGGAAAATCGCTGGAATAAGTGTATCAAACTAAAAGGGGACTATATTGAATAATATGAAAAAACATTAAAAAAAAAATTTCTTTAATTCCCAAGGAGGTTACTTTTCACCCCACCTAGTATAAGCGAAGAAACCATTCACAGTCTTTTCAAACAGTGATACTTGTAAAACTTTCAATAAATGACAAATTTACAAAATTATTACGGACATGACAAATCGTAGTGTTTCCAGTATGATTCGTCTAACGATGGGAGGCCGGTTAAAGTTCACTACTCAAAATCAAAAGTGAAGATGATGATGTTTTCTTTTTCTAATTCCTTCGGTTTTATCCACGACGAATTGTCCAGTCCCGCCAGACAGTCAGCGTAATATTTAATAAAAATCTGAATATTTGATCGACCTTTGAAAAGGATACGCCGTGTGCGCCCGGGAATATACCGCGCGACCAACTGGGTCTTGATTTATGATAATGCTCCTGAGCATTCGTTGTTAGTTGGTTACCACAAAGTTTTTGTCGCTTCCTATTCGCTCCCCTGAACACTGCCATGAAAGGAGGATGTTTTGATGGCGTGGAGGCTATTCACTGAAACTGCTGCGAAACATTCCAGAAAAAATCGCTCGACGGATTTTCAAGAGCTCTGAAGATAATTTTTGAATAAAAAGTTTTGTCCCTGCTCGTTTTCTTCTTTTTTCAAAAAAAAGTGTCCTCATAGGTAGATAAATTTTTAGATTCCATGCTCTTTCGTGCTTTAAATATGTTCTAGCCGCCTTGGTTCCTTCGAATGTACAAACATAAGTAGATTCTTAACGACATATCCTTTTCTAATTGTTCTGGATCTTGATCTGAAAGAGCGAAAGCGGCGGGTTGCCATAATTTTAAGTCTGGTGTTAAGCCATATATTGGCATTATGAAAGTCAATATTTTTTTGATACAAAATCAGAACAAAAATTGAGCATGGTATGTGGAAACGCCTGCTTGCTTGCTTACAAAAGTTATGTATTGTTGAGTTATGCAAATATATCATAAGAGTATAGTGGACCCAAAATTCCTTCTTTCCTCATGCAAAGACAAATAATTCCATCCCATTCAAATGTTAAGTTTTTTTTTTCATTCACTTATCCTAACCCTTGTCCATTTAAACTAAACACATGGGGGAATCAGGAACCCTCACTTATGTACTCGTACATATTTTTAAGTAAGAACATGCGTTCCTTCTACTCCGTACTTAGGGTGGACAGAGCAATTTCAAAATGTGCTACGTCAACATCATGACCACGGGACTTAAACATAAGCCGAACTTCCGTACCAACACCTCATTATTACCATGGTCCGCGTCAATGTATTTACACACACACATGTATGGTATTCGTACAAAAAGTCAACCACTAAGTCCCTATAATGCCTGCCCTTATAATTTAATAATGAACACAAAAGGAGAACCTCATACACGAAACATTCTTTAACAAAGTGTCGGTGCGGTACAAAGTGGCGGCATCCTTTGATCAGAACATATAAAATACTGTAGCCACGCCTTGAAAGGTAGATTAAACGAGATGGCGCTCAATACGCCATTCAAGAATCCCCGTGCCCCGTCAACTGAGCTAAATGACCATAGAAGTACGAGTACGACTTTGCTCATATGGTCGAGTATGCATGTATGTTGTACTCATATGTCCATTTCCATTGATGATGGGCACTGAATACTGGAAACTGGACACTGAAGACACTGGCCATACACAAGTTTAGTGGCAGTGCGCACCGAAGATTTACCTGTTTCAGCTCCTTCTACTCAGACGACCACAAAACTCCTTGGACCGGTATTATTCTCTACTTCATCATTTTAATGTGGCGAGCCTTTAAGATTCTCAGTTGTGAGTTGGTCCTCTGGAATGGGCACATGCGGTGGGGTAGGGCACACAAAAACAACAAAAAAGGGGAACACGAATCGAACGAATCCAACAATAATGGTCATCATCATTAAAATGTGATCAAAGCAGTTTTAGCTCCGCGAGATCGTGTTCTGGAAGATTTACATTTTTATGGTTGAAAGGGGAAGGAAGACAGAAAGGAGCAACAATTTTGTAAACGGCAAGGCGAAGAGAAGCTGTAAATTAGGAACATATTTGGGAGAGGACTTCCTCTGACACACTCTCGTACAATGATGTAGGCTTTTGCGAATTTTATAGCTTTTGTCGTGATGACGTCGCTTACAAAGTATTGACGATTGGCTTAGTATGAGTAGTAGGATTTTATGTAGTCGTCTTTCAAGCTGTAATCAGTGAACTACATATGGAGCATTCAAAATCGTTTTCAAATTGAAATGCCATTTCTGCGGCAATGAAGCACATTTAGCCTTACACAGGGAACGTTTATGATCCTGGTTAGTTACTTTTTATCTTAGCTATATAAAATACATTTTGTTTTAAGCGACAAACAGATGAACAGCTTTGAAGAGTGTGAAAGAAGTTAATGGGAAACAGTCTTATCTATACGAAATACATGTATGTATGTTATATGCACTTAAAATCGACTAAAGCGATTAATTTTGAAGCTAAATAAGCTACAGCAGAAAGATACAATGAAATGTAATATTGGAAACATCATAAGCGTACAAAAGTATTGCGAGTTTTACACGCTTTGAAGAAATGCTACTTGACTTTCCAGAACTGTGAAAGGGAAGTGAACGGCCGAATACTGACCAAGACAACTAGCCGTAAGCTTCTGCAAGCAGAGGAAGATAACGTTCAAAAAGATCTTTCTTGTCAAAGTGGGAAATGCAAAGCTGCCTAGAATATCTTCTGCAAGTTCTTCGACCAAACGTATACGAATATCAAGACTTGCTATGGGTCCATTGTAGTGGGAGAGTTCCATAGAAACTTCTTGACGAATTTTTTAAGGATTGCGGCTGCAGCACCTATTGAAATAATTTGACATGGCACTGCGACCCATGATAGTTTGAAGGGATACATTCTCAAGCGCTTGATCTGTTCTCCTAGATTTTTGGCATAGTGCGCGACATTGTCACAATTTTTTGTGGTATTTTCACTGACATTTATGTGGCTGCAACATTGCATTTGGTCATCCTGTTTACGCATACGAAATGTACAAGGATATCAAAATTATATATGGCTTCGTTTGACACATCTCTACATCTGTTATGATACATTGTCTTAAAATTCAGTTCCTTAGTAAGTTTCGGACAAACCGATATTCCTCTCATGTCCTTGCACGCCACCTTTTTCGCTGCATGCACAATATTCAATTCAGCGATATCCGATGTAGAACGTGCTGGACTATCATGTAGCGTTTTTGATATCTTGCTGAAAGTGTCACTTATTGACATTTGCGACTAAGAATTGCACCAAACGACTTCTCAATAGGTTTGAGTGTTTAAATATGAGCTAGCAGTTTCCTGTAATTGTAAGCGTTCGTCGGTCAGCCTACTCACAGAACTTATCTAGTTTTAGAAATATGCTTATTCATATTTGGCTACCACAAGATAGCTGTATTGTTTTTCTGTCGGAAAGGAGACAAAGTTTGTGCATTGTACTCCTTTTAAATTCCATTTAGTGAAATATCTCAGCTTTCCGAAGAAGCGCTACAGTGATAAAGTGCCAACATTACCAACACCCACCGCGTCAGCGCCGAGTATCTGCAGAAGGAGCGCACAGCGGTGTAGTCATCACCCTCGCAGCAAGCGTCATAGGAATATGTGTCATTTATGCCCAGCACACATAAGTGATTAGTAAAAGTGTACTACCCCGTCATCACGCTAATAGTCAGCCTGCAATCTTTCCAACTGAGGGACAGCTTGAAATTCACTGACCTTTTAGAGACGTCGGGAATTCGTTTTATCTGACGGCAACCTGGAGAGTCATGTCATCTGAATTATGCTCAAATGAAACCCAACTGTCAATTGAAGCCCCCAATCGAGGACTCAGGAACACTGAATGCGGGAACAGGTCGTGAAAAACTCTCTTCTGTGCCTTGCCAAGCAAGCTCGTCGGCATTTCCGTTTTCCGTGATCCCATTTTGACCTGAGACCCTGATGAGACTAAGTGAATTTACCCTTCCGACTGCGCTCAGTGATGTCTTGCCCTTCTGTACTATATTCATTGCCATTAGATTTGCGTATATCTCCGCTTGGAAGACAGACTAAAGTGTTCCCAACAAGGGATAAAGTTGTTGTCCTCCAGACAATAGCGCAACGAATCGGTTTTGTAGCCATCCGTGAATACCAGACTATATTTCTTTTCTGGCTCAGATTCTAGTTGAAGCAATTCTTTGGCACAGAGAAAAATAGATTTTTTATTTTTTTTTTGCTTTAGGAGTTTTGATGGCATTCCATAAGACTGCATGTCCATAAAATCGAGGTTAAAAACGACATCAAAGTTCCAGTCCGTACTGTAACAAAGACCACTCCTTATGATAGGGAGTGGAAGGTAAATCTCAGTGCTTCTAGAGCAAACGCAGGCGTGTTAGGGAAAGCCGCCTTTGCAGCCCAGACATACAGTTTTTGACTCTGCTAAAAGGTGCAGGGAATTATTTTCATGAGAGCTTATTCCACTAGACAACTCACGCATGTTTTATTTGAAATTATCATAGCCTGTAGATTCAAGGGACCCTTTTCCGTGACCGGCCCCATATCTTGTCGATAGCTCGTTTGCACTGCCAGAAGGCCGACAGTACCTTGAGGCTTTCTTTAGAGGACTTGATGGTAATGCTTTTAAGTACAAGATTGGTCAGACCAAGCAACTTCGTCCTTCTCATAAAGAGAACAACCTCAATTTTAAGAAGATTGACTGAAAGCCCATTTCTGGTGCACCAACCATCGATCACGTCTTTGGCTTCCTGCGCTTTAGAGCTGACAGTCAGACAGTCAGCTACAGCATGCTTGTATGGTATGCTAGTGCACAGACTTCAACAAGCACCATAAAAGTGGTGACAGACCCCTACAACCCCTGTATACGCCCTCAATCACAAATTGGCCCCAATCAGCATACACAATCAGTGTCCTAACAAAATTGCTTTTATTCACAAAACTAGTGATTCATCTACACCTTGTTGTCTGGCCGAATTACAAATGCCGTCAAAAGTTGCGTTTTCGAAAGCACCTTCAATGCCGATGAAAATGCCAAGGGCGTATTCCTTCTTATCGAGTGCACATACAATTCTGCATGCCAGATTTTAAAGCGGACTCTCGCAAAATTGTCCGTGTTGGTAAGCATTGTGCATTTTAGACAGATGATGAGCACATGGAGCCCGACCATTTTTTCCATACTCTTCAACATTAATAAAGTCAGACTTACAGGTCTGAAGCTTTTGGCGAGCGTGTAGTCCCCTTTCCGATTCACGATTTACGGTCTGCTCCCATTGTTCGCCAGGGTTTTGATGTATGTATTCCAGTGCCATGCTAGCTTTAAAGATATTGTTCATTGTTATCAGCAGCAGGTCTATATTTTTTGTAACATAACTATGTATATGTCATCGATGCCAGGCGACTTGAAGCAACAGCATGTTTAGTGATCTCATTTTTTACCACAACCGATGCCATATACTAGCTACGGCGTGTTTTGTTTTTCAATTCACTAGCTGCTTCTGTAATAGGAGCTTATTGTGATCTAGTCCTGATTAGAACATCAACGACGTACTTATCAGGGTGAGAAGTTAAAAACAAGTCCAAAGATCTTCAATCTTGAAACAGAGATTTTCATCCCAAAGCCATGGCATGCGTGTGCACTTTCACTTTCACAAAACTTGCGACAACTTTCCAAAGGCATCAACCTATCTCAGGGTTACAAGGCTTCACACGCAGCCAGTCTTAAGAAGACCTTGGTAAACATCCCACCTACCCAGGTGACTCAGTTGGACAATGTTGTTCGTGTAGCTAACGAGGATTCTGGTGCTCAAACTGCCACTGTTGGTCCGTGGATCGATGCTGGTTCACGACCCGAAAACGAGCAAAACAATGGTGTCGCCTATTTCTTGGAACACATGGATTTGGAACTTGAAGTTGAGAATATAGGTGCCCACTTGAATGCTTACACATCCAGGGAACAGACCGTGTTCTATGTTGAGATTCTCCCTGATATCATCCAGAACCCAAAACTAGGGGAATCCGAAATCGAACGTGAACGCTCGGTAATTCTGTGCGAGATGCAAGAAGTCGAAAGCAATTTGCAAGAGGTTGTGTTGGATCATTTGCACGCAACCGCCTACCAGGGAACTCCATTAGGCCAAACCATCTTGGGACCCACAAAGAACATTAAGTCCAATGGTAAATCTGACTTGTTGGACTACATCAGCACCCATTAGAAGGCTGCCCGCATTGTTTTGTCAGGTGCCGGTGGTGTTAACCACAATGAACTCGTCGGTTTGGCCAAGCAAAACCTTGGAAAATTACAAAACACCTACAATGGCAGGCCACCAGTAGTCAGCCCATGCCGCTTCACTGGCTCTGAAATCCGCGTTCGTAATGGATTTCATTGTTCATTTCCATTGACTCATGTTGCAATTGCTGTTGAAAGCTGCGGATGGACCGATCAGGATAACATCCCACTGATGATTGCCAGCACCTTGATCGGAGCTTGGGATCGTTCTCAGGGTGGTGGCGTCAATAACGCCTTCAACTTGGCTCGCCACAGCTTCCAGTCATCAACACCTACTACAAGGACACCGGTCTCTGGGGTATTTACTGGGTTTGCGATCCACTCCAAAGCGAGTTCATGCTCTACAATTTGACAAAAGAATGGATGCGTCTCTGCACAATGATCACCGAAGCTGAGGTCGAACGCGACAAGAACTTGTTGAAGACCAACTTGTTTCTTCAATTGGACGGAACCACTCCCATTTGCGAGGATATCGGCCGACAAATGCTCTGCTACAACCGTCGCATTCCACTGCATGAACTTGGGCGTCGTATTGACTCTGTGTCGGTGCAAAACATTCGTGATGTTGGCATGAAGTACATCTAAGACAGGTGTCCAGCTGTTGCTGCCGTCGGACCAACTGAGAATCTTCCTGACTACAATAGAATCCGTTCCAGCTTGTACATATTTCTTAACCAGACTCCTGCTGTTGATGTTAATTGAACCCAAAAATAGAAACGTTTTTAATTTATGTGAACGAATACACGCCGAAGATCGAGGCGTGTATTCTTCGTAGCCGAGGGGCTCCTCTGGATCTTCCTCTGCGTGTTGTATGTTAATGTCTCAAACATTGGATATGCCTAGTCGAAGTCGTTGTCCTTTTATCATTTACTGGAATTCTCAACAAAAATCTTGTTCATATCCGAAGCTTTTTGTTGCTTTACAATGTGTACTTTTAAGGTGACAGATCCTTTAGATGGTGGCTCCAGCCACTTAAAATAGGAGTATGACCGCTATCTTTGGCTCGCTCGCATCTCCTCCATCGCAGGCTTTTGTTCTATATAATGGTTAGATGTCCAATATGAACAGAATGAAAGGTGGCTTTAACCTATATACGTAGACAATCCGACCAACGTATCAATATGCAAACAAATTTGCCTGCACAACCATCTCAGTGAAGCAAATGCTAAATGTCTAATTTGAAATACTTTCACGGCCTTTTTTGTTGACAAAAAATGCGAGACATGATTGAAAGTCGAAGGCTCTGCTATGTAATCAAGTACATTAACTTCGGCTCCGCAGTGCAAATACACTCCTGTTTCGCTTAATCGGCGAAGCGCTATTCCTTTGTTGATCTACATACTCGTATGTATCTATCTCTACTTGAAGTGCATTTTAAAATACTTCACGATTTCAGTTTATTGACAAACATTTTGTCTGCATGTATACTCCATATTTAACGAGGTAATGGACATCATTCTCAAGTGAAGGCAGTCATTATCTCTTCAATTGCACAACATCATCCGAACCATTTAAATCCAATTTGTCTTTTAGATATAAACCATTTAACGATCAAACGAATCCCGAAATGTCATAAAAGTCCGCATCTCAAGTACTCGCACTCCGGTGTTCTAATTATCCTTAATTACAGGCAAACAACAGCGATTTCGGTTAAACAAACATCCAACGAATCATCATAAAATGCAATTAGATCGAGTGCAATGCGCCGCGATATGATTTAATGAGATTTCGTCGGAGGATGACTTCAATTGACGACCGAGACAGACGCCACTGTACTTCCAGTCTCAAGTGCATCAAGTCATAAACCAATTGGGGACTGACTGGTTACATTACGTGGGTATTTGCTTAAAACCACTTATCACACTAAACTCTGTCGGCCGACGATGATGATGGCTATGGCTACGATGATGACGATCATGACGATCATGACGACGCCTGCAATTTATGAGCCTCTAAGATATGGAACCACGCAGACGTCATTTTGCTTTAGCACCTGCATTCTAAGTGCTTCCATTCTACTCGTATGAGCTCTATTCTGTCCAGTTCTCTGGCACACCAACAGTAGACAGCAGCTAATCCAGGGTAATAGAGATCTCCACACCCAAAAACTATAGAATCGTCAATGTAGATAATAAATAGAGATTTTCGGTTACGTTCCAACTTACAATCGATTGGTTCCACTCAATTTGAAGCCTCTGTCCGACTTAGCATCCACGTCATTTTGAATTCGAACAGGAATAAGAAACACCAACACAATACACCGCCAACAACAATAACAATGGTAAGAAAGCAACAGTGAAGGACTAATTTCCATCGAATAGATCATCATCATCATTGTTGCCATAGAGCAGAGCCATCATTTAGGCTTTTGTGTGACTTGAGTGGGCAACAACAGCGCCGAACAATGCTCATGCGCATGCGTGCAGCACAACAACAATAAGCTGATGGCTCTTGGCTATCTTGGCCATCGTCTTCTATTGTTTCGCAACAATAGTCCAACAATTGTTGTGAACATGATCGAAGACGAATGTTGTTGCCAGCTCGAGTACTATGTAGTACCACCAACGAAGAGAGTGCTGACACCGACGTGAAAAGTGATGCGTTTCACACTTCGTCGTTCTTCTAAATGGGTGACCGTGACAAAAATGTGAGATCCAGGTGAAATTTTTATTCAGATTCAGATACAGATTCAGATCCAGATCGTAGTGCTCTTAGGTGTTAGGTGCTGAGTTCGTTGAAAGAGGGGAATCATCACCTGGTGATTGGCCTGTACTCGTTTACGCATAGCCGTTCTAAGAATGAAAAAAACCATTAAGAGATGATTGATTCGGAAAGTGGCAGATTTAAATGATACAAGTACAATTGGCTATACGTAGTCATTGGACCACTATCTTCGAACGATCAAGAAATACTTCTATTCAATGGACACGATTTTTTCCTTCAGTTTAACGAAATCGTTAATTTGAATCTTGTGTTACAAGCATTTTGCTTTGGCGGCAGCAAAAGTTTCTTTGAGGAGACATGTTAACTGATGCCACATTCATCATTTACTATTGCATGTCGGAGCGCTGTAGTGACATCTTAGTGAGAATGTTATAGGACCAATAATTTGTATGGCATCTAAAGCTACAGAGGAGAAAAGGAATGTTTTCAAGCGTCTGTGAAAGCCATTTTCCATTCTAAATTATGTAATCTTTTAATATTCCATGTTTAAAAAAACTATCTTAAAATGGTTACAAAATGGAAAAGCCAGGTTGTTCCATCAAAAGCGTCAGGCTCAATAAACAAGTGTTGATCTGTAGGTATTTGACCGAGTAGCAAGGAGAATCCATATTCCTTTGTTCAACTTGCGAGTACATATTATAAGTTCGTTCACGAACGCTCTATGACGCGTTTAAAAATAATCTACGGCGATGACTCCGTATGCACATATGTTCAGTTGGAACAGCCGTTTATTTAAGGAGCGAAAGTGCCCATTACAGTCACTCGGACAAAAACCGTATCGGTCAAGTGTTTTACAAAACCTTTGGAATTGCTAGTAGATATAGATACAAGTACGTTTCTTTGAGATTTTATGCCAGGCTAAGCCTATTTGGATAACTACATTTATACACAAGTATTCAACACTAAAGTCTTAATAACAACTGGTGCTACGCTTGCTCTCGGGGTACTAAATATAGAGACCTGCATACACTACTGATTTTATTGCAAGGTAGCGCAAAAGTTGTCACCCGATGTTCTTTGGCTGTAATTTTTTTTATGAATGAAAAACTTTAGTTCTACTCTTGGATTATGTATCCTTGTTGCCTTAAACTTTTTTCCACCAAGTCAAGAAAATGATATCAGCTAAGTGGCCGCCGCCAGAATTGATAACCATTCAAACCCGATTTGTGGTATTTTATTTCACTCTTGCCATAACTTTCGGCGAGAAGTCCAAGCATTCTTGACGGATATTTTCTTTGAAGGCATCAAGAGTCTGAAGCTTATTAACATAGACTCGTAACTTCAAAAAACTCCACAAAAAGAAGTCAGGAACAGTAAAATCAGGCGATCTTGCCGGCCAGTGATCCGGAAATGCAACCCTCAGAATTTCGGTTGTGGCTCGTGCACTATGCACCGTTGCCCCATCCTGTTGGGACCACATGTTCTCCAGTCCCAATTCATCCAATTGAGGAAGGAGAAAGTTGTTGAACATGGGTCTGTAGCGCTCGCCGTCCACAGCAGTCGTTTGGCCTCCGGCATTTTCGCAAAAATAAGGCCCGATGACCCCTCCAGAGTAAACAGCACACCATGCAGTAACTTTGAGCGGGTGTAATGGCTCTTCGTGAGTTACGAGTACAAGCGTATTTTCAGTGCCCCAAGAACTATAATTTTGCTTATTCACAAATCCACAGAGACGGAAATGTGTCTCGTCGCTCATGATGATTATGTGGGTTGGTGTTGAAGGAAATAGAGTTGAAAAGGGTCGATAGAACCCAAGAGGAGTCGATGAATGAAAATAATATCAGAAATATTCCAACGTTCTTCTTCTTGAGAGTTTGAGACGGTCCTGATAGAGAGTTAAGATTAAAGGGTCGGCACGGGGCAGACCACGGAGAGCAAATCGGAGGAATCGACGTTGAATACCCGAGATTCGGGAACCATGAACCCGGTGAAAGGGGGACTAAGCTTGATTTTTATACTTAAACAGAGGGCGAACAAATGTAAGATAGGGAGATCTGGTTACGTATGGGTTAGAAAATCCTTGAACCACCGTCTAGGAAAGCCTTTTTAAAGCCTTTAAAGATGTTATGGATTATCTGGGCGATATGCGAACGGAAATTAAGCACCCCGTGACTGAAGCAGGGGAATTGGTTGACCATAGAGATAACAAAGTCGGGGAGGAGACGGGTAGCATTTAAGTGAGCAGGTTATAAATTGGAATTTGGCTATATTAACTTTTAAGCCGCTTTTGAGGCAACAAATTGATAACCAATCGAGGTCTTCATGAAGAAAATTTGTGTCGTCAGCGTGAAGGGGCAGGGAGAAGTGCTCGATTACCCTCTGTAGATCGTTAGTGGTCAGAATGAAGAGAAGGGGACTAAGATGGGTGCCTTGTGGAACCCAGGATTAGGCCAGGAAAGAAACTGGATGGGAGGATCTAAACCGAACACTATAATATAGGTTTACTAGGTAAGAAGATATCCAATTTAATAGAAGACAGACAGTCGGCTATTTGAAGGGAGTCAATTGAGAAGATATCTCATCAAAAGCTTTGGAGAAATCGGTTGCGATTTCTTTGCCATTTTCTAAGGCTGCGATAGCAAAAGACTCGAATTCAACTAGGTGATAGCTGATCTGCCTTTTAAAAAACTATGTTGTCTGAGCAAAATAAAACACTTGCATTTGCAGCTTAAGGCTTCGTATAAAATGCTTTCAAAGAGTGTGGCTACATGTGAGAGGTTAGCAATGGGTAATTTAATGACTTCCAAGTTCGGGGGAAATTCTGCCTGTGTAAGGGATAAACCAAATAGGTTGGGAAAGGTAGAGGTAGAAATTGATCTTTGGGTTTTAGTAACTTTTCTTCAAGAACTGCAGAATCGAAATTTTGAGTGAGAAAGGGACCAACTGAGAAATTTGGTAGGTTATTGAAGTAAGAGGGAAGGAGTCGTTGACAAATGATTGTTTAAAAAATGTAGCAAAAAAGTTGGCGATGGTAGGAGGCTCACTTGATGATTTGGTTTCGAAAGCGAGGGAGGAAAGATAACCATTGGTCTTACTTTTACAATTGACAACTGGGGTCGTACATCAGCAATAATACGGCGAATGTTGACTTCCACTTATCGGAATAGACTAGTGACTTCAGGCTCAGAAAATGTTTCCAGCAATAAATGGATGGCAACAGGCGCCATGTAGCATGTTGCACCATCTTGTTGAAACCAAAGCTCTGTCACGTTAATGTCATTCAACTGAGGAACGAAAAAGTCAGAAATCATGTTTCTATAGCGCTCTCCATTGACGGTAACATTCTGGCCATCGTCCTTAAAGAAGTATGGGTCGATGATTCCACCAGCCCATAAAGCACACTAAAAAGTGAATTTTAATAGTAGTAAGGGCGTTTCGACAAAGGCTTCTGAGTTTTCTCCACTCCAAGTTAGACAATTTTGCTTGTTAACATATCCATTTAAAAAAAAATGGACCTCATCGGAGTACAAAATTTTATGTTGAAAATGAGGATCAAGCTGAATCATGTTTGCGGCCCATTCACCGAATCTACGACGCGTTTAATGGTCACACGGTTTCAATCTTTGCACCAGCTGGATCTTATAAGCTTTTAAGCCAAGACCTTTCAGTAAAATCTCCCACAAAGTGGATGGGCATAGCTCCAATTGCTGTGCGCTATGGCGAATCCACTCAGTCGGATTCTCCCCAACACTGCGCTCCACAACGGCAATAACTTCTTCTGTTCGCACTGTTTGTCGTCTTTGCGTATGCGTATTATCCACTAGAGTGTACGTGGTACGAAAACGATTGCTCAGATGGACGATTATGTCGACCGTAAAATGGACGTAACGCCCGATAAGTTTGGCCAACCGAACCATGGTTTTCAAAATAAGTTTGCACAATTTGCACGCATTGTTCTGGCGTTTGTCTATTCGTCGTAAAATGGCAAAACGTACTAACTACAAATCAACTTTCAACTGTCAATCTGGCAATCTGTAGAAACAGTATTGCCAAACCTCTAAAAAAACACACCTTACATATTCGCATAAATGCTACCCAGCAACAAGAGGGCAGTTGGTTCACCAGCATTGTTGGTAATGATTGTAGCTAGACTAACTGAGAAAGTACTACAGTTGGATGTATTCGTATTTATGGTCTAATACTATTGCGGCTTCCCTTCCTGAGTTATTTCTAATGATATTGCAGGACGAGCGTACTTTTTCGTAATCTCGTCTTTGATAGAAAGCATGTTGAGGATTTTTTAATTTTTAAGGGTACTTAATAGGGCTAATCGCTTTGCATGCGAAATAATTGAATTAAAATTCTTTAATATAATATTCATATTTGACAAAAAAAAACATTAAGGTGGCGCAAAGTTAATCACCCTATCGGAAGATGGTATAATTTTTCAAATGAC
Organism: Volucella zonaria; assembly: GCA_963966105.1. NCBI lineage: Eukaryota > Metazoa > Arthropoda > Insecta > Diptera > Syrphidae > Volucella > Volucella zonaria. Next base: position 359,807,466 of record OZ014530.1, on the reverse strand, counting down.
GTAGTACATGAATCATATTTGACAATTGTGAACTAGACAACTGCAGTATATAAACAGAAAAGCAATGGAGCGCTGTACTCCGCAAGGGCGTGGAAAAATTGTTTTTGACCGATAATCGGTCGGTGGTGTTAGCCCAGCGTGAATTTCGTCGTCGATTTCCGAATCGTGTCACGCTACTCGACTCGAACAGAGTGGAACCACAGGACTGGTCATTCGGCCGAGAATATCGCGACTGTGGCCTCCGATGTCGCTGGGGAACGAAGAAACATCAACCACACGACGGGCCATGCAATTGGACATCAGCAGACGGACCCTACAGCGAATTTTAGTGAAAGACTTACACATGTTCCCGTATAAACAGTGTCGAATATCATCATGAGCGACGAGGCGCATTTCCACTTAAGCGGTTACGTCAATAAGCAAAATCTTCGTTTCTGGGGCACTGAAAATCCGCGTGTGATGCACTGTGTGGTGCGATGTTTACGCGGGAGGAGCGACTGGGGCGTATTTTTTTGAGGACGCCATCGGTAATACGGCCACTGTTACTGGTGAACGCTACAGAGCCATGATAAACGATAAACAGTTATCATCGGAAATCTTGGAAAATGCGATAAAACGGGCACAAATGTGTATTAACACTGGCGGATATTATGTTTTCCACTTAACAGAAGTAATTAGAAGCTCCAAGTAAAGGTTTCCATCACTCAAAATCATTTTTTTTTATTTAGTAAATAACTAATTCAAGAACAAAATTGGATGATGAATTTTGCGCCACCTTGTACAAACTCCAAGTACTATATATGAATATTCTGTTTTCTGTTTATTGAATTTGTCTGTATTATGGCCAGAATTGCCTTATTTTTTACTTAATGAAATGGAATTTTGAATAGAATTAGTGATACCTACAGTATGATTTCCTGTTGCCTTTATATCAGCTCTGTTACAATATTAGGAGATTTGAGTAGAGATGCATACAATCCGTCTGGATTACCTATTTTTTGAGCTGCATTAAAGATAACTTGCTTCATATTACTAACAACTATTCTTTCCTTCCTTTTTCCTTAATATTCTATATACGAGATGTCTTCAGAAAATAATGGGAATTTAAATTTTTTGAAAAAAAAAATATTTATTTATTTGTCTACATAATGTTGTCGCCTTCAAAATAGTCCCCATTAGATATTATGCCATTGCGCCCAATTATGCCAACGCTTCTTCCAATCCTCGAAACATTTCTCAAACTCGATCTTTTGGATAGCCCTTAGCTCGTTCAGCAATGCGCTTTTAATGTCATCTACACTTGTAAAACGACGGCCCTTTAAGGTTCCCTTTATTTTTGAAAATAGGAAGTGGTCAAACGGATCCATGTCTGATGAATATAGAGGCCGGGGCATCGTTACAGTATTGTTTTTGGCCAAAAGCTCACGAACAAGCAATTTGTGGTTTTGGAACAAATTTTGCTGCCACGCGCTTCATACCCACAAAATTCGAAAAATTTCATCTCATGATCCAATCGATATGCCATCATCATTAGCGACTTCTCTGATTGTGATTCGGCGATCGTTCATAACCATTTCTTTCACATTTTGAACGTTTTCATCGGTTGCTGATGTCCTGGGGCGTCCGGGCATCAGGGGCGTTCGTCATCTTCAACGTCTTCACGGCCATCTTGGAAACGCTTATACCACTCATAAGCTCTTGCTTTACTCATAGTAGACTCACTATAGGCCTTTGTTAACATTTCACACACTTTGTTACACTTTATTTAATTTTTTTACGCAAAATTTGGCACAAATTCTTTGGTCCGTTTCTTTTAACGTAAGAAAATTGGCGGTTGACACAGACAAAGTAAACAATGAAAGCTAAAAATTGTATCATACTCGTACTTCAGGGGCATGTATACCAACATAATAAGAAAAAAATTTGATAATCGGACTCTCCAAAGCCGCGAAATTTAAAAATTCCCGTTATTTTCAGAACACGTCTCGTACTATGGACATTCTATGAAGTTAGCTGCGTGACCTAGTTGGTTACTTTATCCATCTGGGTGTTGCAAGTTCAGTATTTTTCTCTTTAAGATTCTTGAATTAAGAATGCAAGTCTCAGAGTCGTGATTATCACCACAGAAGACACAGCGGCTATGTAAGGACAACAGTCACACGTATGGCCTAACTTTTGGCACCTGTAGGACCTAACTGTAGACGATTTGAGCTTCCTATCCAGAAAATCCTTTGATACAGCAAATTTGTGTTTCTTGTTAAATCTTTAATGGACTCCCCTACTTCTAGCTGAATAGGAAGCCTGTTTACATTAGTTTGTAGTTGTTTTGTTCTTGAGGTGAAAATAGGCTTCATTTTATTTATTTTAATATTAGGGCTTGTATGATGGTGTGTCACTATCAAATCGTTGAAAAATTACGGATTACTTTTTCGTATCTGTAGTGGGAAATAAATACGCCTGTACACCTGTATCGCGGAGTCTATCTCTAACCATTTTATGAACACTCACATCATTTATACAAGATATCCTATGTAGGTTTACACATTTATAATTTATATCACTAGTATTGCATTCGGAAGCGGGTAATTTAATTAACTCAGAAATGGTATTGCAATATATATCATGTTGGGGCTGCTTACATGCTTTTCTGTGTCACGAACTGTAAAAGGATTGTTTTACAGGTTATTTATGATAATTATGGTGGTCCATTCAGCTATATTAGGTGCTCGTTGGCTCTCTGTATTTCTGTACGTTTCTCTAAACTCATGATACGCTACGCGAATCTTGACACATATGGTATATCATTACTTCGGCTATTCTCACCCTTTACATAAGAATACTTGTAAATGAGGTGTAGCTATGTAGCAGCATGTAGCTATGACTAGTATGATTTCTTCCAGCTCTGTTGATTTAAGGCGCCCAAGTAAAATACAAAAATCGAACGTCGCGGTTCGTAAAGTTCGTCGTTGTATCCTCTCCTCCAAAGCCTGTCAGCGCAATCGGACCAAAGGTATTTCAAAGGATTTTTCTCTCGAAACAACAGAGGATACCTTCATCCGTTTTCGATAAAGTGCGTGCTTCAGGGCCATAAAGTAGTGCTGGGATGATCAAGGTCTTATATAGGATACCTTTTTTAGTACGAGATAGAGCCTTTCTACTCAACTGCCAACGGCGATTGGTAAGGGTGATTCTCCGTTTTATTTCCGCTAAGGTGTAGTTGGCAGAATTTATAGCAGAGGCAAGGCAGATAGAGTCCCTTAAAACCCTAAATGTGTAATTGTTGACTGTGATGTTCTGTCCAATTTGTTGATGTTGTGCGTCACTTTCTGTTGACAGAATATAACATATGTACTTGGTTCTGCTCTCATTCACCGTCAAACCCATTTTGGGAGCTTCCTCTTCAATACTGGCGAAATGGTGACAAATTGGGACTTCCGATGATAAAGAAGCCACATGACAGCTCGTTCCCTAGCCTAAAACCTTTTTTGACATCAAAAGTTTCGGTTAGGTCGTTAGCGTATTTGAGGGAGTAGCGAGCGTTCTCAATTGTCACTATGCACTGATGAACAAATTTTCCATACACGCCAAAACTAGACATTGCTCTGCATAGCTCGTCTCTCTAAATTCTATCATATGTTGCCCTAGAATCGATGAAAAGATGGTGGGTATCGACTTCTTTAAAAAGAAACAAATACATTTAAGTTGCTGGAGCTAGATGATTCTGAAGTGTGAAGATTTGGTCGATTGTGGAATTTCCTGGTCTAAAGCCGCAGGAAACCGCAACCAATTAGGTTATTGGCGAAGGGTTTAAGATGTTCACACAATATGGCAGATCAGATCTTGTATCTGATGTTGAGAAAACTTATGTACACATCTATAATTGGTATAGTTGAAGGGGTCTCCCTTTTTGTGAATCGGGCATACGGTGCTGAGATTCGATTCGTCAGGCATACACTCTTCTAACCAGATCTGAGAAATAAGTTGATGCATAGTTTCCACAAAGTCATTTCCAGCAGCTTTGAATACCTCGGCTGATAAGCCGTCAGGCCAAGCGGGTTTGTTGGTTTTCATATACAAGAACTTACATCTCCCGAACAATGGCACCATATTCAGTCGGCTTAGAATCTAGCGAATTGTGCCAGTGAACATCGGGACAGATGCACTTTTAAAACATTGCTTATGGCTGCATGGACCGGGGTGGCTGATGGACAAACCACTCATTTCACAACACAACACTATACTCTGCGAAGAAGCAATTTTCGCAGTGCGAAACGAGGAAAGGGCGTCTTTCAGTACATTGGTGGCCACAATTGCCCCCAAAGGCGAGATGGGGAAAGCATTCCACTGACACGGCGACGCTGAATGCCGACACATGATGGGAACTTCTGCGAAGATTGGTAATTGGTCCTGAAGAGCTGGATGAGAAATTCTAATTCGCTTGGTAATGACATACTTAAACTTCGGGATGCTTCTAGATTATTGATGTCGAGTCGACTACTCTTACTTAACCCATTCTCGGACGACTAAGGTATTCTCCGAGTTGGTGGTCGGATTAAAAATGCACCTGTACCCCATGACTACAGTTTTCCAATTATCCTGCCAAAGTCTGGGGCTCTAAGTTGGCTACTCATTCTGCAGACGCACGAAACAACGCTTCACGGCGGCACACAGATAGTGCTACAGACTCTCCGCTGTACGAACATTTCTGCACAGCTGTACCATTTGTCGACGTCATCGTGGTGCTATTCTTGCGCGGCCATATTACCAAAGCATAGGGTAACTGCTGCTCAACCTTTCAGCGCGTCAGTCGTTGACTACTGTGGCCCATTTGCTCTGCGTGCTGAAGCAAAACGTTTCCGGTTAACCATCAAGACCTATTTGGCTATCCTTATTTGTATGGTTACGAAGGCTGTACGTATAGAGGTCGTGGACGAACTTACTTCCCAGGCGTTTCTAGTGGCCTTTACGATATTTATCAGTCGGCGCGGGCCTTTCGAGATCTACTAGAGCTGTTTGATAAGTACCCGTGTTCGAAGATAGGTGGCGCTCCTGAGCCAAAATGAGTACACCATCATTTAGTATAATTTCTTTTAGCCCAGCTGTCTAAATTTGGTGACAATCCAAATAAAAAAACATTTCAAAACGCCGTGTTAGTGTTTCTTGCGACCAAGAACAGTATCGCTCCATGATCAGATTCTTGTTTTTGGGTGGCAAAACCTGCGAGGAAATCAAGCCCATTCTCGATTGTGTGTATGGGGCCCATTCACCTTCCCGTGCAACCGTTTACAATTGGTTTGCAGAGTTTCGCCGTGGTCGGTTTTTGATGAGCCGCGACCAGGTGGCCAAAAAACCATAGAGGAAACCGTGGATAAATTCCATGATCTCGTATTGGCGGACCGCCGAGTGAAAATTCGCGAGCTTAGATAGCAGTTATCTCAACTGAATGCGTTGGCCATTACTCGCATGAAAAAGCTGTCCGCTCGATGAATGCCGCGTTTGCTCACACCGGAGGACAAGCGCAATCGTGTGACCACTTCAAAGGCGTGGTGCTTAACGCTGTTTAATCGAAATCCGGAGAAGTTTCTGCGTCATTTCGTGATCATCAATGAGACATGGATTCATTGGTACACACCAGAGACCAAAGAACTATCGAAACAATGGGTTTTACCCGGTGAACGTGCTCCAAAGAAGTCGGAAATCGTGCTTTTGGTCGGAAAGGTGTAAAAACAAAACTAAGCATCGGATTGCCACCAAATTTTGACAGGCAAGCTAAAAGAGGTTATACTAAATTATGGTTTACTCATTTTGGCCCAGTAGCGCCACCTATCTACCAACACGTGTACTTACCAAACAGCCCTCGTCAGCTCCTCAAGCTGGACTAAGAAAAGCTGCGATGAAAGCGGCTAAACGTCATCTGGTGCGCCTAGTTGTCGCCCAAACTCTATAATATAGTTAGTTACAGGTGTTCTTAAATTCGCGTTCACTCATACTCATGCACGACCACCCAGACGACATCCTAGCGCTGAAACCTGGGCATTTTCTTATCGCTGTACCCGAGCCAAATCTCACCGATGTTCCCCGTAATCGACTTAAGCTTTGGCAATGGCTGCAACATTTTCACCAGAAGTTTTGACAAATATGGAGTGACGGGTATTTGCACTCATTAGAAACTCGAAGCAAGTGGTAACGACGCAAAGAGGAGGTACAAGGATTTTTGAGATTAGGACATACCTCATCGGCCAATTTTATAACTGACACCTGCTGTCACAACGGAGCTGTCAAATTGTTTTTTTTTTCATTTGAATTTTATTCTTGCCAGCACACACACGTGCTTTTCATTTTCCTTGATTAAATTGTTAAAATCAGAATCATTGTTAAGTAAATTAAAAAAAAATAGAAGCAATTCTAAACATGTTGCTATCCTTACTTCGTTCTGTTCAGATGGGCGGAAGTTTTGGCTATCATCGTCTAAGTTGAATGATATATTCCGCCTGAATGCCGTATGTTCCATATTCTCAGCACAGACAGTAGTTCTTCTTTTTTGTGGCGCTTGGGAGATCCGCATTCGCACCTTGGCTTTAAAAATGTGGTGATCAGAGTCAATGTTGTCTTCCTGAAATTTTCGGACGTCAAGAATACTGAAGGCCTTACGTCTATCGCTATGTGATCAATTTGATTTAGCTTTTCACTATGCGGAGGCCCATGCCCCTTGTGTAAATGGAGATGAGGAAACTGTGTACTTGCTTTATTCATATTTTTTCCCGCCCAGGTCAATAAGCTTAATTACGTTTCCAGACGTGGCGTGTTCACTAACTGTATTACCAAAGGTGTCCTCTTTTCCTATTCTTGCGTTTAAATCGCCTATCGGCCAATCCCATCGAATTTCCTGGATGGCGGTGCTATTTATGTGACAGTCATATCACCGCCGTAGAATTTTCAATTTCCAATTTTCTCCTTCTAGAGGCCAACATATCTCATGGGAGAATTGAACAGATCTATGGTTTTTACATATATTCTTTGTTTATCACATCCGGTGACGCCATATTTTTCAAAATTCGAGTACTTCCAACACGTCGCTTATTTTATGCTTACGATCGCCAATCCTATAGACGAGTTCACATCTCAATCTATCAACATATTCATTACCTCACCATTTAACCCAGCTAACTACATTGTAATCCCCAATTACCTCTTTCCATTCGACAATAAATGACAAGACAGCCGGACAAAAGATATTCCATTTCGATTGCCACAAGTAAAAATTAATAAGCAACCGTCAGCAGGTATTTTCCCATAACAATCAATGGAATCGGTTCAATAGCTGGCGGCACCTTTGCATCTAAACAATGCCATCGACGACAATGGACTTATTAAAACTCATACCCAATTTACTCGCTCCCACATGTCCAACGTCCAACGTCCAACGTCCACCATCGAATTCAAGTCAATTACCGAACTCAGAATGTTGGTAGCTACAACCACACGATAATATGAATCATTACCTGACATCGTTTCAACTGAAAATATAGAAAAAATTAAGAAAAAAAGAAGAAGAAGAAAACTGCCAAAGAAGGTCATGAACACACAATCGATCGTTGCGATGGGATATTTTGACAAACCTGTCAAATTACTCATGTAGGCAGAGGAACAAACGCAATAATCGGCATCCAATTTGTTGCGATGAATAACGCACACCTGATCAGTTGAACGAAATTATCAGATGGTGATACTGATGGTGATGGTGATCGCCTCTCTCAACCTCTTCCTACCCTTGTCGGTCGCCGTTTCACTCATTGGCACTGGTGGTCATAATACCCGAAACCGAATTGATCCCAATTAAAAGAAACCAACCTGCCACTGCTACACAGCATCAGCATCAGCATCACCATCAGCATAGACTCAACAAGAACTACCTGAGCTCTCCGAAGTAGCTGATCGCCTCTATTTTACACCTTTGGCATGCAACATCAAAGCGGATGAACCGTCTTGTATGCCTCCCTCTCTCACGCCAACTTTCATTATAGAAATTTTTTTGAATCTCTGTTCAGAACCACTCATTCCGACTACTTGCGGTGTTACGGACCAATTTCCATGACGATTATGACAGAGATCAAAGAAATTCCTCCGATTATAATCGTCATCGGGTTTTCGGATTTTCTGATTTTCTGATTTTCAGATTTTCAGATTTTCGGAAACGGACTTAAGTCCAGTGAAGACGACGAATGTCGACGATCTGAATCTGAACTGGCCAGCGACTTAACCATTGTGTGGAAGTGGTTACGCGTTTGAAACCGTGCTCCCAATCATACCATTAGATCCAAACATAATGACCCGCAGAAGGATTTTTAATTAAAACCGATACACTGACGCGCTCTGAGTCAAGCCGATCCCATCTTCTGGCATAAAACGCGTTACTTTATTTTTTTTTTTTTTACAAATAATTCGCATGGTGTAGTGGCTTGGAGTTGTCTAGATTTGGCATCCTGCTGCACTGACATCTTTAGATATCGATCCAAGCTGATAATTTCCCATTGAATGGTGACAATTTGGTCCAATGGAAATGGCCATCAGAGAATCAGAGATATGTATGTACATGTGTACATATTCGTACGTAAGTAGTATGGGGCGTCCAGCTGTGCAGCGGTGGTGACAGGACGGCGGCAGGACTGAAACACCTATCATAAATAAACGTTCAAATTAGTTTTGCATTTAAATTGCCGCTAAAGTAGCTGAGTGAAACTTGTTGGCGGGTTGTCGCCGGTCGATAAAAAATATTTAACATGACAATTCGCAGTTTGGCGATGTGATTGTGCACGATTTTGCATCCTGGCTTGGTGGTGTCGCAGTGCGCAACTGTACGTTAGGAGCAAATTGGAAATCGCTAAATGGCTGCGCGATTCAATTTGTGTTTATTGGTTCTGTGAATAACAAGAGGAACTTATGTCAGAGAGTATTGTGGATTTTTAGTTTGCTGATGCCAAAATTGGAAAGTCAGGTGGGAGCCGATCCCATTTGGATTATGAAATCTTGGCTGTTATGGACAAGAGTTATATAACTGGAAATGGACATCGTTTAATATAAGTTAAGGCTCTTGCATCCATTGAAAATTGTACGGTACCATATGTCTGTTGGTAAATTAAAACGATTTTCTTATGATGTCATTGATGAGGTGTAATTAGGATAAGCCACAATAAAATTGAACCATGTTTGTAGTGACAGACATTACAATGACCCGTGAAACCCTCGCAAGTCATTTGATTGAAGAGAATGATAAATTGTGAAGTGCAATAACAAAGTTATTAAGCAACTTTACGTTTGGTATGCTTGAATTGGCGTTCATCTTTTTGTAATCATGATTATCATTGTTATCAAATAAATCAGATTTTTTTCGCAGCAATATCGTACCAATGATTCAATATTTCTGAGGGTTGGAATAAAAACAAATAATATTTTAAGGAACGGAAAACATATTCGAGCAGTGGATTCTGTTGCAAGTCGAATGCTGCCACACAATATAACCAAGCTTTCAGCATCGGTTTAAAAAGAAACCCATCGTGCAATAAGAATTTTGAGATCGCGGATCGATTATAAAGTTTTATTGGACAATATTATTTAGTAAAGGAACATCTCTATTCCTTTCAAGAGGATAAAAGCGCAAACCAACATAACGGAAGGTTTCCTAGCAAAATTTCTAGTAAAATATCTAAACCTTAGATCTTTGATACGCTAGATTGGCTTGCCTACAGGTTCGACATTCTAAAGAAGATTTAGAAGACCGGATTATTGACTACTGCTCATAATGGGATGTTAACAAATAATTTTAGAACAAACGCCAAAAATGGATTTCCATAGACCAGTGACAAATTCACGCAGATGGACATTGGGTCATGAACACCCCTTTAAAGCCATCACCTAATAGATCGTCTTGTCGAGGCTCGGAGGATCCATTTGCCAGTTATTTTTCGCAGTAAAAAAGCATGCTGAATTAAATGAATCAAATTGAGGAACAGAAACGCATTTTTGCTATTATCTCCGTGCCCTGTGGCCATATTCTACTTAACCTACCTAAGCTACTTAACCTAACTTAACTATAATCAGGGTGGTGAGTACCCTTAGCCTCTCCGCACCACACTAATTGCGATTTCAGGCGCCTAGCATTCGTCAACATCGTGCACAAACATCACCAAGATGCCATAAATCATCGGTCACGCGGGCCTAAAACCGAGGAGCTCCTGAGCATTGGCAACATACCCGTCGTAGATGAGCCGGAATACCATCCATGCTTTGCACTAATCCTTCAGCATCAATATGGAGAAGTGCCCCTGGTGGGATAAAGCCTGATAGAAGTGAGTTCTCGTGATACTTTCATTGTTGGTCATTGCCCTTGCAAAGTGTCTTTGAACAACTTTAATCAGGAAATTGGCAATCCTATTCAGACTAGTGCCATCGTACAGGGCTGAGACAGGTCCTAAGACACTGCATTTCAAACACCCGAATCCGAATCCGAATCTTACACGGTGCTGCATTGAGCAACACGGGACAAGCATACGCGATGACTGGCATAATTAGGTTCACATAGCATATGACCTTCACTCTGGAATTAAATTTACTGATGTGAAACAGCCTTTGTAACAGAGCTATATGTTTGTCAAAATACAAATACTTGTCGAGCCAGATACCAAGGTATCTCACTACGCTTTTCACCGCTAATGGCAGTCCATGCTGTTCAATTATGGCCAAACTTCGCCAGTTATATCTGGTAACCCTAGAAGCCCATCTCGATGGAGTTCTAAACAAGATTATTTCCGACTTTTGAAAATTGATCTTCAATTTCCAATCGTCGCAATATGCCTTAATATAATCGAAATCACGCTGCAGAAGTGTATTGATGACTTCCATTTTTGGACCTGATCTATACGCCACTAAATCGTCTGCGTACGCTTTGACGTAATTGAGAGAGCCTACTAAATCACTTGTGTAAATGTTGAACAGTGGTTATTAGCATATTTCGCTCAATGGGTGGCATACAATATTCAATGGAGTTTGTTATTGTTTTCTAGTCAACTTAATTTTAGTTGGCTGAAGAAATGAACGTCTTTCGGCGGTTAGGATTTGATCAGATTTGGAGGCCACTTGAGCCACGGCCACCCAATCTAAATTTCGACTTTCGATCTGAATATGTTTCAGTTTAAATTTTGTTTTTAATATTATTATTAGTATAGCAATTACCTTGTAGTCGTAAATACCGATTCTGGATATACTCGTACAAAAAGAAAATGAATCCCTCATCCCAAAGATTGATAGTACAGCCTTTACATGCCTTGAGAATGCTTGTTCTATCCCTGTGAGTGTAGCGATAACAGAGGTAACATATAATTCTCAACTCTATGTGGAGTCATATCTTAGCTGTTATTTACGTAAACAAATACATAAAGCCTGACATCGATTTGCGGCAGACCAAACGAATCCTTCCCGACGTCTCTGAGAGGTCAATGGCTTTCCTACGGCTAGACATAAGAGATAAAATGTCCTGCGATACTTGCTGTGAATGTGATGTCGATATTGCTCAGATCTGCCTCTATGAATGTGTGGCTTACGCTCGCATCGGGCTGCAGATACTGACGTTGACGATGTGGGTGCTGCTGCTATGTTGCTGCTGCCACTTTACGATATAGATAGCGGTTGTTGTTTAAAAAATAGACAATTGAAGAAAGTACAAACCTTATAAAGTTGAAGTTTGACTACGCTATGTCGGTTAGTATTTATTCGGCAGCCATCAATAGTGGACGCTCTCAATGAATTTTTAAATATGGAAAAAATTGGTCATCGTTATGTGATACAATACTTTCATTTGAAAGGCCTCAATCCAACCAACATCAAAATGGAACTGGATTCTACTCTGGGAGAGTCTGCTCCTTCGTTTACAACAATAATATATTGGTGGCAGAGTTTAAGCGAGGTCGTACGAGTTGCCAACACGAACAACGCAGTGGTCGACCAAATGAGGTAAGTTCACCAGAAATGTTGAAAGAAAATCACAAAATGGCATTGGATGACCGTCGGTTGAAAGTGCCTGAACTAGCAGATATGATAGGCATTTCAAAAAGCATTGACATCGCATGTTGACTCAAAAATTTTACATGAGAAAGCAGTCCGCCAGATGGGTGCCGCGATTACTCACAATGGAACAAAAACAGCGTAGTGAGGATGTTTCAATCGAGTGTTTGGCGAAGTTTCACAGCAATAAAGCCGAGTTTTTCCGACGATTCATAACCATGGCTGAGACGAAGGAACAGTTAAAACAATGGGCTCAAAGAGGAGAGTAGGCTCCAAAAAAGGCGAGGACAGTTTCATCTACAGCAAGGTCATGGTGTCAGTTTTTGTCCTTGTTAGGTCGAATACTTCTGGGATTACCCTCGTAGCACCGAAACGTTTACTCATCTTTCTTCGAAGGTGTTCTTTGTGTCTATTTCGACAGATGCGGAAAGGGATTTGAAATCACCTTTGGCCGGCGAAGCGGTCCACACTACGGGCTCACGGTAAATTTTCTAACGTGAAAATATGAAAACAGGCACCTATGTCGAAATATGTGTATAAATTCAAAACCGACTCGGCTTTATTTGGCATTTGAAAGTGAAATAAGGCCTAATTTCACGGCACCAGTTTATGGTGTAACGCTATCAACAAATAAACGTTCTCCTGAATGACCCGAAAGGATTTATTTGCGCTCGCTGTCGACTTGTGTCCAAAAAATGATATATCAGGCTCACATAGAGTTTACACTAGTGTATGTACGGAACAGAACAAAGTTGATTAGTTACTGCCAAGATAGGACAAATATACGAGTCATTGATGTTCTTGACGACGCGTGTCTCCCAATATCAACCTACCACGAGTTTCATAAGCTGAGTGAATGCTTCAACTTACTTCCATCCAAAGTATGAAATACGAATAACTCAACAGTCTTGGACATAAAAAATTCTTACTCAAAATATAGAATTATTTGACAATTTTGATCAAAACATGATTTGCAAATTTTAAATTAAAAAAGCAAAAACATCGGCTTTAAGAAGTCTGAATAATTTTTCAAGTCTTTACATCCTTTACAGAAGCCAAAACATTTAAAGGCCACTTTTCACTGTTGAGCAGGTTATTCAGGTCGTATAAGTGTACAAATATCGCACATCAGAGGACGCACTTATTCAGTCAAACTTCATTAACCGCCCTCTATCAATTCATTTATATAACGCTTTCCATTAAGAACAACACATTTTTTTTTTTACACGTGAACGCACTCTTAATGTTCTTTCGGGGATCATCATTACTATTTTGCTTGTCAATGTCTACCATTTAGTATTGGTTCAGTACTCGAATGGGCAACGTTTTCAAATTATTAAAATTTATTACCAAAATTCGGAGTCGATGAAACCAACTTCAATTTATAGCCGTTATAATCGCCGCACCCGACTCGCAATTCGTAATTTGGTTAAAAAATTTGAGTCTAAACTTTCGTTGCTTAATATTCCTATGCCAGAAATCCAATGAGTGCTGAAAAAAATGAGTCCGTAAGTCCATCTGTTGACAATGACCCAAATCAATCTATTCGACGCCGATCGCTGGAATTCTGGATCGCTCAAACAACGTTGTGTCAAGTTTTGCGAAAGGATCTCAGCCTACATCCATATACCATAAGATCAAATTGTCTTAAAAACAAAAGCAGGATAATCAAAATTGTCTTCAGTGATGAGGCTTATTTCTGGCTAAATGGCTATGTCAATAATATGCGCTTGGGTTTCATGAGACGTCACTACATCCACAAAAATTTACTATTTGGTGTGGCTTTCCTACCGGCGGCGGCGTGATATGATGGCCCCCACGTTACAGTTAATGGAAATCGCTACCGAGGCATGTTGGAAGGTTAATTTTGGCCGCAATTGTATGGCTTCAACAGGATGGTGCCACTTGCCACACAACGGGCCAAACAATCGAGCTATTGAAGGCAAAGTTTGGTGTACGTGTTACCTCAAAACTGGACCAGTCAGTTGGCCTTTTCAGTCGTGCGATTTGATACCTCTGAATTTTTTTCTTTGCCGCTACGTCAAGTCATTGGTCTATGCTAATAAGCCAGAGACGTTAGATGTGCTCGGAGGCAAAATTGAACGCGAAATTGCCGAAATCTGTGAAAGAGTGGTCGAAAATTGGCCCAAAACATGGTGGACATCAAGTCCTATTCATAATGCTGCAAAATGTACTTTAATGAGAAATAAACGTTTTTCCATAAATCAACTACAGGGTGAATGACTCGAACTCCAACTTTTTAAAATGCTATAATTTTTTTAATTTTTTGATAAATTTTATTGTGCCAAAGCAAAAAATGTTGGAAAATACATAAATTTTCAAATTGTATCAGTAGTTTTCAATATGTCCACCTTTAGGGCGAATAATGACCTTGAGACGGCCGAAGAAAGCATCGCACGCTGCACGCAAGTGGCTCTGAGGTATTTTGGCCCATTCCCGGCGAAGTGCTTGTTTGAGGTGGTCCATAGACTTTGGTATTTTTTAGTGCCAACCTTTGCCTTCAAAATACCCCAGACAGAGAAATCCAACGGATTTGCATCCGGAGAATTTGCAATACATTGTGTCGAAAAAATGAAGTGTGGAACACTGTTTTTTAACCAATCTTGGTTTACGAGCGCTTTGTGAGACGGTGCCGAGTCTTGTTGAAATGCCCACGGTCTCCAATCGGAATGATTGTTTGCTCAAGGCTTAATTACTGCCTCTACTCGTAAGACAGTTTCACGGTATAAGATCGCATTAATTTTGACGCCACGGTCCAAAAATACGAGCGGAGAGCTACCATCGGCGGTTATGGCGACCCAAACGATCACCATCGGTGCTGCCTGCTTTCTGGTGGCCGTCCGAAGGTGTAAATTTTCGAAGGACCTCTCTGAAAAGTAAACTCGGTCATCGCCATTGCTCGATAGCAAATGGCGATTCATCGGAAAAAACCAAATTCGGCAACTCACCAATTTCCTGCAAGCGTAGCAACTCCTTCGCTCTTTCGACTCTAACTTTTTTCTGTTGCGGTGTAAGCTCGTGTGCTTTTTGGAACTTCAATGGCTTGAGCCCAAGTTCATTTTTCAGTATGTGTTGCATCCGTTCCAACGATATGTTGAGCTCACGAGCCATTTTTCTTCCATTTCGACTCGGATTTCGCTCAATTCGAGCCTTCACTTTCCGAACCATTTCTGCCGATGTTGCTGTTTTTTTATGACCATCTCCATGGCGTTTTGCAATGCTGTCAGTATCACGGTAACGAGCTATGGTTCGAGACACAAATGATTTATTCACGTTGAGGTGCTGGAGGGCTCTAACGAGGCTACTTGTGGTTTTCCAGCCAAATATAAAGCAATCACACTATCAACTTTGAATTCCATAGCGGATAAAAATTTTTCAAAACAACTGAAACGCAAATCGTTTTAAAAGCTTGTTAATAATAAAATTATCTGTCATGTGTCAAAATTTGAGCTCACGGGTTTGGAAATTATAGCAGTCTGAAGGTAGTTGCAGTTCGAGTCATTCAGTGTGTAGTTTGAGTTTTTTCAAAAAACAAAAATGCTTAAGGACTATACCTACATAATTATAAGTTCCAGATACGTCCTATCTACAGCGGTACAGTCTGTGCTACAGACGTAGCAAGAAGGTTCTATGAAAGAAGTGCCGATAGTTTTGAACAACCATACAAATAAGAAACAAATAAACAAATAACTCAAAAGAAAAACACTTGGGTGACCAGATAGTAATGATAGTTTTTTCAATTGTTATGTTTCAGCAGCTGTAAAAGTTACAAATGACATTCAGCTGTCAAAATATTCAGTAATATTTGCCATTTCGTCATGCACCGTTTTGTGATTGCCGAACTTGCGGTAATTATTAAAAAATATTCTCGTAATTCTGGCTCAGTTGTCAATACACAACATGAATTTCGTTGTGAGGTCGGTAGACATCATGGCCTCAGTTTGCAGATAATTCGTCGCACTGGGGAAATTTTTGCACGTGAGTACACTTATTTAGATCTTAAGCCACCAACCAGACGGGGACTGGTGCGAAATGGCGAAAACATAGCCGCCGTGGCGGCTAGTATCGAAGGAGACCGAGAAATGTAATTTGGCGCCGATCAGGTGAATTGGGCATCGCAAAACTGATGCTAGAAATGATACCCCGAGATCCGGATTTTGGCAAAAAAATTATCTTCTCGGACGGAGCCCATTTTTAGTTCAGCCATTATTGGAGCAAACACAATCCACATTGTTCAGCCAAGCATCAATGCATCCACAAATTTTGACTGTTTGGTGCGGTTTATGGCATCATCGTAACTTATTTCTTTCGAAATGACGAAGAAAACACCGTTACCGTTAATGGGCTCGGGTATAGAGCGATGTTGATCGACTTTCTGTCATCAGAGCTTGACAACATCGATATATGCGAGCTGTGGTTCCAATAAGACGGCTCTACATGCCACGCGACCCAACGATCGAAGTTGTGAGGGAGAGCTTCGACCATATATATGTATAGTACAGAAGAAGTGCAATTTATGACCGAGTTAAAAATAAAATTTTTACGGATTTCGATAATAAAACAGTATCTGAACTTTGGCAATAATTTTTAGACCTTAAAAGATTTCCTTAGTAGTAGCTTCTAGGTTATACTCTATACCTGCAGTACCATCAAATGATTTGCTTTGTTTATTCAGAATTGTTGCTACAAATCGCCGCTGGCCCTTCTACTTGTATGTATCGTACATTTCTGCTAGATATGTTGGATTCAAAGGGTTTTCATAAAGCTGAGGATATAATACTCGTATATATGACGAATCCAGTGATCAAAAATTCGCAAGGGCCGTAGGTAATCAAAATGATACAACTAAGTGTTCAACGTTAAGAATATGTCTATAAAAATAGCACTGTCGATCTACAATGGATATAAGGAATTCATCTGCAGCGAAATTTGTCCATTGATTCGCTTCAAACTTTGAAGCGCAATGTATGGTCAACTATGAGGGTTATTATTTTCCATTCAAGACTGTCTTCCCACATACGATTATAGAACAGATTATCAAGCTTATTAATATGATACAAACATTTTCGGCCACTATGATAAAGTACCTTGGATTTTATGCAGAAATTTTTCAAAGTATTGACCGGCTTATAGTGTTCAAGACACTACGTAACGAAAAACAACTGTTCGGCTACCTTCCACTTTTGAGTACCAGGTGACAGCATCTTGGCCGTTGTTTTGTCACGAAGAAGGCCTAACTAAAGGAACCTACTTTAGTCGATTGCCTCCAACTAAACACTCTGAAATGGTTGAAGTTGTCCTCCTCGTTGCCCCTCCCGGATGGGGTCGTAGACATTCAGGGCGAAGCGTTAATATTCATTCACTTTACATACCTACTCTATAAAAAGTGACTGATATGCACTTTTTGAGCAAATTGATGCCGGTTAATAGTTCATTTGATTCGCTGATAAACTCGTGTTTATTCTTTTTGGCCTAGAAAGCAATCAAGGATTTTCTCAACGTTCGACAAAATCTTATTACTCAATCGCCTTCCTAGGCCTTAGAAAAGCTATTGGAAATTGTAAATTCTCGTTTTATTTCTGACGTGGTGTATTGAAGGTATCAGATATAATTATGGAGATTCGATAAAAAAAAAAAATCCTTACTACCTTAAAATTATAGCTGCTGTTTCTTCGATTTTCATTGTCCGTTCTTGTTTAGATCATTTACATAGTTCTCCTTTATTCAAATCAAAAACTCTTCTGACGTACAAATGTGAGAGCTCTCGCTGCTTCATGCAAGTAATATTAATGGCATCAGCGTATGCATGTTGTTCCACGGACCTTTAGAAAACTGTGTAATCGAGGTGGATTGCGAGTTTCGTGGAATTTTCACAAGTATTATGTTAAAGACGTCACATAAGAGCGCATCACTTTGTGTAAGCTTTTTTTAACATCAATTGTCTTGGGAAGCTTCCTTTCAAAGCATTTTCTTGTGAATCGCACAAATGACGCTGAGGTTCCATTCGTCAGTCATAGCGAGTCTCTGCAAGTTCGCCATCAAGTCAACTTCCGATGCTTTACATTTTTCGGCATATAGTCTCGCCTGTCGACAGCTTACCCAATCTTTCACATGTTCAACTCATGTTCTCAACTCATGTTCTCAACTCATTTCAATCTACATTTTTTGTCCACTCACATATTTACCAGCTTTATAACGCGTACAGATAAGTTTAGCATCATTGATCATGTGCTTCCAATTATCCAAACCAAAGGCACCGGCAGCAACAAGCTTGGCTTTACAAAAAAGAGATTCGTTTCAAACCCGAAAGCTGGAATATGAAAATTTCGGAAAGTAGCCATTCATTTCAGTGGTCCAGTCATATCAGTTTTTCGGACTAAATTCACCTTTGGAAATAGTTTATAAAGCTGTGAAGTTAGCGGTTATATCTCCTGTTCCGACCGCCACCCACATACCCGTTTATGACTAAAACCCTGAGCACTTGATGAGTAGAGCGGCGGTATTTTTTATAAGCTCTAATTTCGATTTTTGAGCGCACAGTATTGAATTTATTTAATTTGCCGAGCTTGGACCATTATTGTTTTTCATTTGAATAGCTAGGCTCACCTTCTTTATATTCAGAGGGGTGATTGCTCTTCATTTACTGGATATTCAGTCTTCTTATTCTATTATTCTGTCTTTATGATGCCCATTTAGTAGCTGCTGGAAATACTTCTCTGTGCATTAAGACATGCTTCGCCATCATGAAAAGCATGTGTCGAGAATTGAACTGACACAGGTGCCAAGTTTCTTACGTTCTTGTATAACCCTCTAATTCTATATCGATAGCGGTGGTTGTAGATGTCTCTGAGCTGGAATGTATGTATAGGTTCTATGCTTTCTACCTTCGGCTTGGTTTACTATTCTTACTATCTCGTACTATTTGTGAACTGTATTTTTCCCTGATAGATTTTCAGTACCAAGGATAAAATCAGCTTCGATTTTGGAACACTGGGAATTGCCGTGGATCAGTAGAATTACGATTTAACCCCAACACGATACCCAAACCTAGCACCATCTATGCCCTTATGAATTTAATCTGCATGACCAAGCGGTATTTTAAGGGAAAATAATTTATAGAAATTCAAAGTTTATAATTTGTTTTATTTTTTCTATCATATCCAAGGCCGAGGAGTCAACATTTCCATTCTGAAATGGGAAACATTTAACCAGTCAGCAGCCCCTTAGAAACTATTAGGAGATACTTTTTAATTTATTCCAAACCCAACCATTGAAACCCAATCTGACGCTTCCTTAAAATAAAGATTGTCTTACCCACGTTTATATTTTTACAACTTTCTTCTGATAATCTTCTTACTACGTATAATTTAATTTCTCCAAAAAATAATTAAGCTTAAGTCTTAAGTTGAAAATTTTATACGAGTATCATCGACATCAAATAATTCTCTCATCAGTGCTTCTTCGATTCATTTAGTTAATCCGCTCAAGACTACGGAAACTCCCAATTATACTCGTGGCCAACTTTTGTCAATTTCATGCCCCTTACGAAAACAAAATCCAAATGCATGTGCTTAGCACCTGTAGGCTTAGCATTAACTGTAAAGGACGCACAACATGCGTGAATTTTAAATACGCGCAAATTTATTAATTTGCTACAATGCCAATTACCAACCAACCTCTGCACTAGGCAGAAAAAACTTATCAACGACATTCCTGTGGCCCGCCGCCTCTACAAGCTCAGATAAATTAGCGATTTTATGCTCGGATTTGGAATTGAATCGATCCAGTATCTAAGTGACGGAGACTGAGAGAACATGACTGGACACTTCGTGGTCTCATTTGAATAATCGAGTCATGAAATTGTGGAAATTATCGCATGAGATATCCCATCAAGTATAGGGGGCACGGCTTGCTGCAAAAGACTAGTTAACAACATGTTCATGTTGATGTTTATCGTTTGCTGTTTTAGGAAATTACGCCAAGTTGCAGATACTCTCTGCTGCACCTGTGCGGTTATGGGACACAGCACCTAGATGATGTTAGTGGAAAAGTTGTTTATCACATTTGGCTTAAACATTTTCTTTTTGAGTTTTTTTTTTCTAATCTTATGAAATTTATAAAAAATGTGATAATAAATTTCATTTCGATTCAAATAAGACGAGAGGTATGAACATACATATGGTATATATAGAGGGACATCTACGAAGAGGTGTCATCTTAAATTTCGGACCATTATTGAACTGTCAACACACAACTATCATTCCGATGACTTTTGATAAGTGAAAACTAGGGGGTTATTAAATATGGATCGATACACACTTGCACAACGTGTTGAAATGGTGCTAATTCACTACAAAAACGGTGAAAATATCGCGAAATTGTTTTGTAAAGCTCAGACTGATTTTGGTCATCATCAAGCGCCTTCTCGCACAGATATAGTTAATTTATTCGATGAAATTGAACGTCTCGAACAGGATAGTAATGTAAAGACTCCAACTCATGTTTTTCCGGCAAGGTCAGCTAAAAACATCGCCGCCATATTTGAAAGTGTGACTGAAAACCTAGGTGTGTCCATTTCGATATGATCACGGGAATTAGGCCTATCCGCAACCACTTTGTACCGCATTTTTCATAAAGATCTTGGATGTAAGATAATGTCCAGTTGACACTAGAATTAAAAGCCGGTAGACGACGCACAACGCCGTAATTTCGCTGATTGGATACCGGAAATGAATGAACAGGATCATGATTCTTTGCACAAAATTATTTTGAGTGATAAGGCTCATTTCCATTTATCTGGGTACCTAAACAAATAAAATTGTCGCATCTGGGGCGCCATTAACCCAAGACAAATAGTGGAACAATCTCTCTATCCACAACGAGTGACAATTGGGTGCGGTTTTTAGGCCGGCGGTGACATTGGGCCACATTTTTTGCGAAATGATGGTGGTGTGAATGTTTCAGTGGATGGATTGCGTTACCGAACAATGTTGACTGACTTTTTTTTATTTTCCGCAGGACAGCGCGACATCTATTGAAACAATGTCTTTATTACGTGACAAATTTCCAGGAAGTTTGATTTCACAATATGGAGACTTCAATTGACCGCCGAGGTCGTGCAATTGAACATTATTATGTTTTTATCCTTAAGACTATGTTAAAGATAAAGTCTAAGCCATTGCTCCACCAACGATGTACCAACTGCCGCAATTATGCGAAACCGTGACAAAAAATTTCATCCAAAGACTAACTATTTGTAGACAGAGCCGAGGCGGATATCTGTCAGGTATGCTATTCCATTACTAATCTTAGGATTTGTGCTCTAGATTATAATAAAAATACAACCACTGTTCATAAAAATGTTGCATTTTATATTGATTTAAAACGACACCTCTTGTTACCACTCTAATAACAAATAGCTCTTTATGTGGTTGATAGAAAATTATTGAGTTTTAGAAAGAACTCTAGCACTGACCAAGCAATATGGAGGGCCAATGACTGACCAAGCATCTACGAATGCTAGTTCACATTTTTAAACTTAAAATCAAAGTGAATCCGCAGTCTGCAAATAATCAACTCCCTGTAGGTGTGCTTGACTCAAGCAAATCTTCTAATTTTCCACTTCCGGTAGGTCTATGAATTTAAATGCATTCTGTGTCTTTAAAATTCCGGATAATCCAGAACTAATAACCTACTTCAAGTACTAACGGCTCAGCGGGCTACTTTCTCGTCTAGTTTCCGTAAAAACAAAATTGTTGTCGCCAGAGGGCTCTGAAGGCTTGTAGAAGAGCTATTATATATCTGATGTTTGGTGTCAATTTGATTTCGCCAGTGCTGTGACACTTCGTCCGTTATTTCTTATTATTCGATTGCGCAACCTTTTGTACGGCAAACAGAAGACAGCGATTATTCACCAAGCGAGACTGAAAGTGATTCCGAAGATTATAATAGTGACAAGAGTGATGCTGATTTTATCGGACAAGAAATGCGTTTGGAAATCGCTGCTGAACCAGACAACGCTCTCAAGTCGAAAGACAAGAAAATTCAGTATGTGCGCGATCCAATGCCACCATGCCCATCAGTCTTGAAAATACGAATAGATTTCGCTTCTCGTCAAGGTTTGTTTTGAGTTTTTTGTTTAGGCGCTTTCATTTGAAATTTTTGCAGGGCCAACAGTGACTGCGTATTTGCTTTTTATCGAACGAGTCGAGAATATTGTGGTACAAATGACCAATTTATACGGTGTTCACAAGCATGGCGTCACGTGGAAGCCGGTTGATGTGTCTGAAATGCACGCCTTTTATGGACTTTTGTTGTTGGCTGAGGCATATCGTTCGAAAAGCGAAGCAGCTGATGAGCTTTGGACTGCTAAGCATGGGCCACCAATTTTCGCAGCGACAATGTCACTTATTTGCTTTCGAGCCATTAGCCAATCGATACGATTCGATAACCGAGAAACTCGGCATAATGTTCCGCAGAGTGTATGCGATAAACTGGCGCCGATTCGCGATTTGTTCGATCTGTGGGTCCAGCGCTTGAAAGTTATGTATGTTCCTAGCAAATTTCTGACCGTCGATGAGCAACTGCTGCCATTTCATGGACGATGCAGTTTTCGACAGTACATTTCATCTAAGCCTGGAAAGTATGGCATCAAACTTTGGATTCTGGCCGACGCAGGATCGTTGTATGCCTACAATTTTCACGTCTACGTTGGCCGTGACAGAAACTGTTAAGCAGAAATCAAATAAGGTCAGTGTGTTGTTCTGGATTTGTGACAAGGTATTTCTTCTTCGTGTACATGCCTTTATTTTTCTCTGATCTGTGATTCCTTTCCATTTTAGGAATGAACGGACGCAATGTCACTTGTAACAATTTTTTTACATCATACAGTTTGGCACTCGAGCTGAAGAAGAAGCAAATTACGATTGTCGGCACCATAAGGAAAAGTCACAAGGAGATACTGTCAGCGCTGATTAACATGAAACAAAAAGCAGTGTTGCATACCGAAATCGTCTACAACTATGCAGATCGTGTCACGATGGTGCCATACGTGCCCAAGAAAAATGGCTTCGTAACTTTGCTTTCGACGTGTCATGCGGCCGTCCACTTCGATCGAGCTGATCAGGCAAAAAAGCCCAACAGAATTCACTTTTACAATAAAACGAAGGCTGATGTCCACACTCTCCACCAGATGGTTGGCACTTATCGGTGTAAATGCAGGATCAACCGATGGCCACTAACGTTGTTCTACAACATTCTTGACATTTCGGCTTTGAATGCCTTCTTGATCTTCACTCAATTGTTCCCGGAATGGAACAAGAGTAAGAAAAGTTTCCGCCGACGATTGTTTTTGTTGAACTTGGGCGAGGCTTTATGTGAAGACAATATCAAAGCTAGGGCACGAACACCACATGGTATACATGCGGCAGAAGTCTTTCGTCGTGTGCTAGGTCCAAGTTCGTCCATTTTACCGTACTCCTCTTGCTTGAATTCTCTATCAACATCATCACTAGCATCAGCATCGGTCAACATATTGATTTATCAGCCAACCACAAAAAGCGGGCTAGATGTCACATGTGCCCTCGAACTCCGAACGCAAATGTTTACAGTGTTCACTGTGACATGTGCGTGAGACCAACTTGTACGGAACATCGATTTATTCTTTGCGAGAAATGCGAATTACTTCATCGCAAATGAAATTCCAGCATTCTCCATTCGATTTGACCTGTCCTTTTTTTCCTTCTTATTATATTTGTAGTTGAACTGTTTTTCTTTTTTTTTTCTTAATAAAAATAACAAAAATTGAAATTTTCCGCAACAAACCAGCATATTATAGCTTTTTTTGATTCTACAATCGGCTCTATAAAACCTTGTGTTAAATTGACACCAAACATCGGATTAGCATCGCAAAACTAAGTATGGACTAGTGTTAAAACGACACCTCTTGTTGGATTACACTATACCACTCTGAAAACAAGCAACTCTTTAGATGGTTGATAGAAAATTATTGGGTTGTGGAATGAATTCCAGCATTGACCAAGCAATATGGAGGGCCAAAACACCTGTGAATGTAAGTTCACATTTTTAAACTTAAAATCCGCTGTCTGCAAATAATCGCCTCGATGTAGGTGTGCTTACCTCGCGCAAATCTTCTAATTTCACACTTCCGATAGGTCTATGAATTTAAATGCATTCTGTGTCTTTAAAATTCCGGATAATCCAGAACTAATAAGGTACTTCGAGTATTAACTGTCTTAAAATCGGTTTCCCTATGGAGTATCTTTCAAGCACGGAAAGAGTGTCAAACTCTGTCAAGTTAAAAAAATTTGCAAACAAGCGGCAATAAAAGATATGCAGGATCATATTTGGCCATTAATGAAACAAATTGAAATTGAAAAGAAAATGAATTAAAAAAAGTGCATAAGGGGCGGATATTAAAGCTCCTTAAAAACAGCACGCAAAGCAGATAAGCAATAAATAATACAATCACTGAATTTTTTGAACCACTCTACTCTTCAAAACTAAGCCTGATACAAACACAAACTGAAGTAATATAGACGAGGACGAAGGAGTAGTAAAATGATAAATGTTTCGGAAATGATAAAATAAAAGCTGAAATGCTTATAAAATAGGAAATGGTAAAATCGTTCTCAGCCTCACCAACCTATTTATCTGTGTCTTAAACACTGAACAATTTCCAACACAATTTGCTTTGCCCAAAAATAGAGACATAGCAAATATAAACAAGGGCTGACCAATCAGCTTGATATCGGTCATATAAAAGGCTTTCGCAAAATGCATTTTCCAAAAATTCTAAAAATCTTAGACGAACAATCACCTAGAGAGTAAGCTGGCTTTTGCCAAGGTTTTAGCACTACGGACCAACTGGAAACCGTCAGTTAAGTAATCGAAAAGTGTAGAGTACCAGCAGAGCTTAAGTTTGACATTCTTAGATTTTAATAAGGCATACGATACAGTTGAGCATGTTATAATCTGGAAATGACTTAAAATTGAAGGCATATATAAGAAGGATATCAGGATAATTAAAAATATTTATACAAATGCAACGGCTAGCGTATATTTAGAAAGCAAGAGAAGAATATTCAATTTAAACCGAGGACTTCGACAAAGTATCCACTCTCAACCGCATTTTACTCTGCAGTGTTAGAAAACATTTTCAGATCAATGACATGGGATTCTTTAGGTCTTAAAATAGATGGCGAATATCCTAATAATCTGAGATGTACAGATGATATCGTTCTTATAACAACAGCAACAGCAGAAGACGTGTTCAATTTAGAAGAAGGTTGCATCACTGCAGGTCACATGATACAATGTCTATACAATACGAGTACGTCGATGATTACATTTATCTAGGCCAACTAATTTCCCTCGAAAATAAAAAAGGAAAGACCGCTGAATTTCAGACAACTGGAAGCAGTTTTAAAGACAATAATTTTGGTTTCGAAACTTATGACTCACAAACGTAGACCGTATCGGCTAGAACTGTATGGGAACTAACAATAACACAAAGAACAATGGAAGGAACATATGTATACCCGCGACAGCGAGTCCAAAATGAATCAATTCGAAATATAACAAATTTTTCGGATGCAGCTCCAAGGGCAAAGCAACAAAAATGGAACTGGACGGGTCACGTAGCTAAAATAAAAGACAATCGATGGACCCTGAAAGCAACACAATGGATTCCTAGACAAGAAGAACAAGAAAACAAGTAAAATGTTGGGGGAATGATACCTGGAATACATGGAAAGCATGCAATTTAAATCAAACTGGTTTTCAATAAAATCTAGAACTTCTAATCGAAGTACATTTTCCAATCATTAAAATTAAATTCAGAATTTTATACAAATTAGCTTATACCAGCGTCGTCGTTCGCGTTGGTGTAGTGAATAATTGATTAAAGATCTCTGATCGTTGACCAACGAGGAGGTGAATGTTACATAGGCTTTTGGATACAACATAGGCTTTTAATGAATTTGGCTTTTAGTTAGTGACCGTGGCGCAAGTGGTAGTGCATTAGCTTCACAGTCGTTCATAGATCTTCGTGGAGAACAGATATATTTCGGCCTATGTTTGAGTAGTGATAACAATAAAAAGGACATTTGGCGAATTTGAGTGAGGGAAGGAGTGCGCTCAATGGCGTCAACAGTATCAGAAAGACAGCGACAGCTACCCACATGTCTCAGACGGCTATGAAATTATTTAAGAGACAACAGCTTCGTCTGATGATGAAGACGAAGAGGAAGAGTCCTTAAATGACAGGATCAAAACGGTACAACAACGAGTACTGGCCATACAAGAAAAACAAATGGCAGGAAGGAAAAGGAAGCAGCAAGATCACCCTGAACAACAAAAACTTCAGCAGATGCAGCAAACCTAACTGCAGCCCCAACACCATCTCAATAATCCAGAACCACAGCTAAAAATTAAAACGAACACTAAAATACAGGTGCAACAACATCACTAACAAAAGCATAAGAAACACCAGCAACAACAACAAGAGCAAGAACAGCAGACACAACGTCGACTGATCCGGAGGATCTCCTTGCACTTCTGAAAGACAATTAGTGCAACGACTTCAAATTCATGGGGGTTAAGCTACACACAAAAGGGGAAACTATCGTTCTTCCTGGTTCAGCTAAGTCCCTAGAGCAAAGTGGATGGCCTAAGGAGTATCGAAGTCCTAGACTACCAGATTGTGGTATGGAAAAGAGTAAAAAGAAGCGACAACATTTTACATTGCGTTCGCTGCTAAAGGTTCGTGCAAGCTGCGTCGAACTGCGAAATACAGCCTCGATGAGTGAAGTGCGGAAAGTACCACAAGTCGGAGCAATGCGCTCCAGTTCAGGACGGAGCGTCAGAAAGAAGCCAACTATCTTGTGCCTTTTGCAGAAACGCTGAACATATTGCAAACTATCGGGGTTGTCCCAAATTGCAATGCATAAAAAGAGTAAATCTGGCTCGGCAGCAGAAAGTGGAAGTTAAACGTCCACTCGTGCAGGCACAAACACCAGCTGTTACTCCCCACGTTATCTACGCCCAAATGACGGCAGGTAGGGGAAATACGGTACAACAACAAAGGTAGCTTCTCAGGTCCCAGCGCCTAGAGCACCGGAACCTGTACCTGACATGCTGGCTATCTTGCTCTCTATTCAGGGACAGATAGCTCAACTTCAGCGTCAAATACAGGAACAGACAACGCGGGTAGATCAAATATACGCGCTACTGCCGGACCTAACGCACCTCCAGTCGTAATGGATACCCACATGGCGGCGCAAACCTTGAAGGTCCTTGCAGTGAATGTGAATTCACTGATTAGATTCGAACGAAGAGTCGCTCTGTTTAAGTTGCTTAAACACCAAGCCCCTGATGTGCTTTTGGTTAGCGAAACTAAGCTTACCAAAAGACACAACATTAGGCACAGAAGATATAAAATATTACGAAGAAACCGACCCAACTCCATTCAAGGAGGAGGTGTTAAAATATTTGTTAGAAAAGGACTGCGTTTCAAAAGAGTATACAGTCGTGTAATACGTAGGTTTCAGGTGTTGGAGGCATTCATAGTGTACATCCCTCTCCGTAATGGAAAGCGGTTATACATGGTGTCTGTTTATGCATCTAAGGCTACTCAATCCACTTTATTCATCTCAGAGCTCGAGACACCTTTTCGATTTCTGAGGCTGGAATTGAAAGACAACTATTTTATTATCAAGACTAACAACCCTGTAGAGAGAGTTTAAACCCGGAGATCATGACATAGAAGTCGTCGATTAAAAACCACCAGATATTAATAAAGGAAAATTACAGAAATTCTGTAAGTTTGTATTGGAACAATAAAATTCGGGCTGTAAACACCAGCAACCCGAGTATGTTCCCGCAAATAAATAAAATATTTCGGAGAAAAGATCAAAACGAACTTTCATGTCTTAAAATCGCCCGAACGACGGACAACGAGAACATACTCATAGCAGCAGGCATCGATCCAAATGAGGCCGTTGATGATGACAACTTCTTTGTGATCGAGGATCCACAGGAGAAAGTAGAGGCTATAGGAGCGACTTTCCAGGAAGTGTACAAGGCGAATGACATCATTGGCCCCAACCACGACCTGGAAAATCGAGTCCTTGTGCACAATTTCTACCTTCGAAACGAAATAGTGAACTGGCGATTCGAGAGCTCGGGTTTCACCCAGTTCAGTGACGAGAATATGGCAAATAATGCCATCGCCGACGATAGGGTACTACCCTCGTTCATTTCGAAGGAAGAGCTCCAAACGATCTTCGAATCACTTAGAAGTAAGAAATCAGTGGGAACCGATGAAATACCAAACATTGTGCTTCGACATCTCCCACTAGAAGCGATGGACATTTATACCACCCTGTTTAATAATGCAATGAATAATGCACATTATCCAGCGCATTGGAAAACTGCGGTGGTACATCCCATTCCCAAAAAGGGGAAACACACTTCCAATCCAGCGAATCGACCGGATTCTTCCAAATATCAGTAAGGTTTTCGAAGAGCTGATCAATAGAGTCTTGACCAAGTAGATTGAGGACAAAAATATAGTTCAGGATAGTTAATTCGATTTCATGATCGTGAAAAATAATGATGTAATTTTTGCTGCGACATTTCACAATAAAAACGGTCTCCAACAAGTTATGGTAAATTTTCCGATCCTATCCAACATTTACACATCTGATAGATTCTCTTCACCATGCCACAGGGAATGCAGGCGACTTAAACGCATATGGATCAGGTCCAAGGATTGAGGTCATTAATATGCTTGTGCAACGTGACTTCGCTAAAATTAAATGATATTGCAACAACTGGAAGTTGAAGATCAATTTTCACAAATCGGAAATCATTCTATTTAGGACGCCTTTGTCTAGGGCCACCAGAAAGAATTGGCGAAAATATTCGATTGTGGGACAACACGGAAAGCCACTTGCTTGTAGAAATGTAATCCTTTGGATCCTGCTAGATCAAAATCTATATTTTAACAAGCATATAGATGTTACTCCGGCCAGAGCCAAAGGTGCTTTTGTCTTTAAAAAGAGACTGCTTTATAACATACAGCTCGCATCGAGTTGTGGGCCACAGTGCCCTCATCCAGCCTATGCTTGTATTTAGATGTCCCGTGTGGTTCATCGTGAGAGCAAGTGTGTTGGAAAAAATTCGGGTGTTTGAGAGGACCTGCCTTAGGGCTTATTTTCGCTTATACAGAACTCCAGAGTATGAGTACATATCTATCCTAATGAGGTCGTAGGGCGCACCTAATAAAAGTGGACAATTTCGTCATTAAGTTGACTCGAAAACACATTGCTAGAGCTATGACCTCAGCGAACAACCAGATCTCCGGGCGTATCATGAGAGAATACACATTGACGGCTTTATTCCTCAAAAAGCGTTCGTCTACCTTGATATGAAAGGTCTGATCCAGGGCAAATTAGCAGCGCTACTAATTTTCCATGTCGCTCGAACAGCTGCGGGCAGGCGACTCAACTACGGCAGAGACGTCGCGCATGGCAGTGAGGAGCGTTTCCGGTTCAGTAGGTCGGTAGAGAGTCGCGACATGAGGGACGTTACACTACAGCACCAACAATTTTGGCGGTTTGTTGAAGGAGAGGAAGTTTCTTCATGGTCAGCCAGATTTTACAGCCGTGGCCGCCTCACATATGGTAGTTTTAGGTAGGACTAGGGTAGATTTATAATGATTTCAAAAAAAAAATAAATAAAATAAAAAAAAAATGATGATAAATGACAAAAAAAAATATATAAAAGGACAAATAGATGGGTGGCGACTTTTGCCAACAAAGGGGTCATCCATAACACAAAAAAATAAAAAGTTTAAGTAGGTTAATATAATATTACCTGGCACCATCCTTTCCTCATCGTAAGCAAATTATCCACTACTGCTTTATTTACAGAAGCCCCAAACTGGACAGCAACTCGGCTTTTAACGAGTTTGATGCACTGTCTGACTCCAAACAAAGAATTATATCTATGTATCCTCATACTAAAATCGTGATTACGGGCGATTTCAAGATACACAATTGTGGTTGGCTCCGACATTCTGGACACACAACACCCGAGGGACGGTGTGTTGAGAGCTTCGCTGCGGAAAATAATTTAACTCAGCTTCTAAATGAGCCCACAGAAGAAATGCTTTTTCGGTCTTACAAGACCAACCCGACAGAGGAAAACCGAAAAATGTTTAAACAAGCCAGAAATGATTGCAACGTCTTTCTTAAACATGTAAAATTCCAATACGACTAAAAACTGAGGCAAAAAATACTGCAATGTCCCAAAAGTAGTAAAAATGTTTGGTCGTTCGTCAAAAACATTACAAATTCTGCCCCATCCTCCATCCCAGCGCTCATTTACAATGACATTCCAGTTTTCAGCTCTTTGGACAAGGCCAATCTGCTTGCTGCACACTCCGCGGCTAGCTCAACACTCCCAGATTGTGCTTTATCCCCGCCCACACTTGAAAGCGTCGGATCTACATACAATGGGACGAATCCATTTTCGCACTCGTGTAGTAGCAAGAGTTCTTAAGGATTTTAACATTTACAAATCCGCTGGTCCAGATGGTATATCTCCCCTTCTTCTGAAGAGATGTTCTTCCACGCTGGCAAAACCACTGCGTAAGCTTTTTCATCAATCCTACCCTTCAGGACTCTTTCCGAGCAGATGGAAATCAGCATTTGTCCAGCCCGTCCTACAAAAGGCGAATCTTCTTCTCTTTCCTCCTACAGACCCATTGCACTTACGCCACTTCTTTCTAAGGTCATGGAAACGCTGCTAAACCGTCAGGTCATGAAATACCTCGAAACACGAAAACTTCTCAAAGACCGGCAATATGGTTTTCGTAGCAACAGGTCCACTGGTGATTTGATGGCATGTCTCACCGAAAAGTGGATCCAAAGCGTACATCAATCTGGTGAAGGCAAGATAGTTGCACTTGATATTTACAAGGCATTTGACAGAGTTTGTCATCTGGCTCTTTTGTCGAAAATGCGTGCTTTTGGGATCGATGACTCTCTTCTTCAATGAATTAGAAATTAGCTTTCGGAACCTTCAATTCAAATTGTCTTGGACGGTTTCAAGTCTGTTATTCACAAAATAAATGCTGGTGTGCCCCAGGGATCCGTTTTGTCTCCGACACTCTTTTTAATTTTCATTAATGATCTCTTGTCTGCTACTTCTAATCCCATATATTCCTTTGCTGGCGACAGTACTCTCTTCTATTCGTTCCCGCACTCACGCCCCTGCTCATCGGCTGTAGAATGGGAAGGGCAGCGTTTACTAAGCTCATTAAATTCCGATATTACCAGCATAACCAGTTGGAGAACTATCAACCGAGTGGAATTTCATGCTTCCAAAACTCAATGCTGTCTGCTGTCATTAAAGCGATATTCGAATACCCAGCCATTACCCATGAATCGCACTTGCATCGTCGAAACCGATAAACTTTCCATTCTCGGTATGTTTGTCAGTGACAACTTACGTTGGAATGACGACATACTCGATGTCGTCAAAAATGCTGCGAAATGTCTACGTTTCCTCAATCGATATAAGAAATATTTTACCCCCCCTGATCTGGTCACAATATATAAAGAATTCATCCGCCCAAAATTGGAGTATAATGTCCAAATCTGGTCAGGTGCTCCTAAAAGATAGCTGCACCTGCTAGATAGGATTCAAAACCGTGTGATAAAACACACACACATCAGTATACCTTCAAGCCCATTTTCGGACGTACTCTGAAATATCGTGATTCTTTCCTTAGCCGTACACCTCGCTTATGGAATGCCCTGCCGATCTCTGTTCCTGGTCGTTATAACTTACAAACATTCAAAAACAATGTACATCGGTCTTTTCTTGCTCCCTATATTTGCCTTGCCCGCGATGTGTACAAACATTTTATGGGTACAAAAACCCCTTGAGAGCGCGCTAATTTCCAAGCAGGTTTTTTGTATAGCATGTAAGTGTCAATAAATGAATTAAATAAAAATGCATTAACAATGAAAAAAAAAAAATTATTGCATTTGCTTCTCAATCGGGTGGTCCGGCAATCCCAGCCATGGCCCGGAAGACAAACATTTTTGCAGGCAACTATTGTAAAATCGTATGAGGAGTTTAGTTTTCGTTTACACGGTTCTCATATTCTCTTGAGAGTTAAATTCTTGAAAAAACAAAAAATTCATGTTTTATAATAGTATAGCCGAAGTACTCGTAAATGTTCAACTGAATGTTATTGAATTTACATTAGTATTTTTGGACGCGAAGTCTGGTCTCTGCGCATAGTTTCGGGGGATCCATTCGGGTTGCCCCAGCTTTTAACTTCAGCTCATGCGCAGAGTAGCGAAACACTTTTAACGAATTTGAAAACTCCGTATGATAATTGGTGGTCTCTTCTGTATCTACCACTGAGTTGATGGTGAAGAATGTCGTTGATTCTGTATCGAACATATCGAGGAAGGAATGATTAATGAATTAGACTCTGCCATTTTTAGGCGTAAGTGCACGTATACCGCGACCGGAAAGTCAAGAACCCTGTTTCGCATTTTCATCTGCAATGTTTGGATAGACAGTGCAGTTAAGTGTATCTACTGTCGGTACAGTGTTACACAATGTAGAGGAAATTGGAATTTTTCCATTTGTTTCGGCAATAGTACCTTCGGCAACTAGAAATAGAATGATGGAAAATTCTTGAGCTTGTATTTTGGCGCAGTGAATATTCCTTAACATCGCTTGAGGCACGCGTTTATTTCACCTGCCCGCGTTCTTCTAGGAACAACGGGGAATGTCTTACGATAGTCTCCAGAGAATAAAAATGTGACACCACCCATCACTGTCATTACGAATGTCACGAGGGGTGCGATCAACAGACTCAGCCGATTTTATGTGCACCAGTGCACATTCGTTTCAAAAGATGAAAACACAGGCTCTGATAACAGATGCTTTATTACTAGATAACTTAGGTCTAAATTGAGATGAATCTTAAACCAGGAAGTCGCCGTTTAGCCTCCGGGCAGCAAAGTGACCGCGATACCCGATGACGCCAACGTCTTCACTTTGCACTTTATTAAGCAACAAATATCTGAGGAAAGTTATTCCAAAAAAGCCTATAAAAAAATCGTTTTGCTCTCATTAGAAAAAATACTCATTAGAGAGATACTTCATAAATCTATGGCTGTTTTTGTTCGCTTTGGGCTGCTACAGTTGCGAGTGGTGCGGATTATAGCTCGTCTCTACTGCGTACTCGCGGCTAATTGCCATATTGGTGGGCGCATGTGGACTCGGAATTTCATATTGAGCCAGTGGGTGTCCTACATTTGAAAATACTTTTTCTTGTGAATATTAATGAGGTAAGGCTTCCCAAAAATCTTTTTTGTCGACTTCGAGCATAGATGTCTCAGCAGCACCCTCGCACAACTGTCACTCACATCAGTCATGGGCTTTGTCGCGAAATCTCTGCATATGAAACTTCACAGTTATATACTCGTACATACTTTTTAAGATAATTCTTAATTAAATTCATAAATTATTCAGTTTTTTCACACAGCAGTCAAACTATTAGATAGCTAGACTTTACTAAAATTTTAAGGTATCATTCATTTCTATACGTTGGTTGCCCCAAACGATTAATATTAGTAGATTTGTTTGCTTTGCAAAAAATAATTACAACCCAGAGGAGAGCGATGGTACGTAGATTGGGGTTAGTGTTGAGGAAAATAGAGTTGTGAAGGGATGCGCATTCAACGTGACTTAAAAGAAGCCGATGAATGAAGAGAAAGTCGGCTGCATCTCTGCGTTCCTCAAGGGTGTTTAAGTTGATAAGGTTGTGACGGTTTTGATAGGTGGGGCAGAATAAAAGACTCGCTCGAGGGCATACCTCGAAGAGCAAATCGATGAAAGCGGCGCTGGTATATATCGATGCCCACGATGTACTCTGGGTGGGCGGCAGAGTTTCTGGGCGGAATGAAATTCTGCTCCCATCAAGGGATAGATTTACGAAACTACTTTTTGAGGCAGAACATAGGAGATTGCTTCATGTAGGACCACAGTCGTTACTTGCATCGATCCCATTGACATTTTGGCCTCTCAACGGTAGGGACTATGCTCGTAGGAGTGTTGAGTGTTTTCACGTAAGGCCGTCCACAGTCACACAGTTGACGTCGGATCTACCAAAGGATCGCATAAGGCAGGACTTGATCGGTAGTGGAGTTGCGGCCACCACGAAACTCTCGAAACCAATATTTGACGGAGCATTAGCCCAATAATATTTATCCAACTTTGCTTTTGTTTCCTTCGCCGTTTTGCCTCTCAAAAAATAATGTTTTTTGAGAGAACGAAAATCGTTTTTGTCCATACTCAACATGATGCCAAACACGTCAAAAATAATCAGCTGTCAAAACAAAACTAAAGACAGTACCGCACTGAAATTTGGCATGTCTGCCTAAATATGAACGTACTTCAAGGCATCATAACCTTTTTTGCAGTAGCAGCGCATTCTGGCGGTCAAGGAGGTCACTTTTCACTCCATCTAGTATATACAGGGTGAATGACTCGAACTCCAACTTTTTAAAATGCTATAATTTTTTTATTTTTTTGATAAATTTTATTGTGCCTTTTAAAATATGCGGGATTGATTTTGGTGGCCCTATCACCATTCTACAGTCAAGAGGCAGAGGTGCTAAAACATCCAAGGCCTATATTGCACCTACAGCGATAATGCCACCAATTTCATTGGAGCTAAAGGCGAATTAAAGGATCTATTTAAACTATTTCATGATACTCGACACAAGGCTGAAATTCAAGAATTTTCAACAAATGAAGGAATGGAGTGGAGATTTATTTCTGCGGGGTCACCCCATCAAGGTAGCTTATGGGAAGCCCGAATAAAATCCACAAAGCATCATCTGCGACGCGTCTTAAAAACACATACTTTTACCTTCGAAGAACTTAACACGCTGCTCGTACAAATAGGGGCTTGCTTAAATTCGCGGCCTGTAACTCCATTACCTTCGGACCCGAACGACCTTCAACCCCTGACTCCAGCACATTTCCTGATCGGGGAATCCCTGATGGCTATTCCGGATCCAGATTTTATCGGAACTAAGCTGAATCAACTATCAAGATAGTAGATAATTTAGCAATGCGTTCAACATTTCTGGAAACATTGGTCTCAGGACTAGCTACCTCTATCTATCTGTCGATCTTCGTTCCAGGTTGGCGATATGGTGCTGATTAGAGAAGAAAACCGTCCACCGATGCGCTTGAATTCGGGAAGAGTTTCGGAAGTTTTTCTTGGATCAGATCAACTAGTTCGAACAGTCAAGGTCAAAACCATCAGAGCTGTCCACAAATTGTGCAAACTTCCAATGCAGCACAGTATCAGAAATTAATTCAGTCTATAATCTATAATCTATATTTGATGTAATTGACCCACGACATAGTCCATCCACGCTCTCATACGAATCAAACGTGCACTCTTAAAATACTTTCATTTCGTTCAGTATTAACCCCTATGTCTTGAACTACATTTTTCTTTCATTATTAATAAAGTGAACTAAATTCAAAATAAGGACTATTTGTTGTATTATCATTTCGAGTTCTTATCTTGCTCGCACAGTAGTGTTAATGTGAATGGTTCTGAATGTGCTTAGCTCAAGCTCACTTACAAATTCTTATTGGAGTTTTGTCATTAAATAGTCAGAACAGCAACTCTCACTTCACACTTTGTATTAATTTGAAAGCCAACTTATGTCATGAAATAAACCCGGATTAAGTCGCTGTTTTACAAACCAGCTTCCTACTTAAAATCTAGAATAATTTTGCAAAATCAATAATCCCAGTTAAGATTGTCTTTCAACGCTCAACTTAATCACAATCTCTCGAGGTATCTGCATAATGTGTCCTCGTTTAATTGAAACCGGGCTACCGCTTACCGAAGATGTTCGTAAATCATCGTCAATTAATGGAATTCGAATTGGAATCAATAAAATTGCAATTTTAATCCAATTTAACTTGCAACAAAGAAACAGTTACACAGTGCAACAGCAAGACCCATAAACTGAAAACCAAGATCGGCTTACAGGTGATTTCTTCGAAATTGATGTCCATAAAGCAAGCCGGTATGTTGATTTGCCCGATCGGTTCGCTCATCACAGTATGTCCCAATTAATGACCCGCCGCTCGAGTACACTCTTGTCACTGCAATAAAAATGCAAACATTTCGCAAAAATATTATTAACCATCATTGGGTTATAAAATTATAATTTTCTACCTACCACATAAGGAAAAAACATATTACTGGCGCAGTTGCATTCACATTCGGACTCGCAAATTTCCCAAGCTAGATCGTAAACTCTGATGCAGTTCCCTTCGTCAGTCGTTAAATTTTTCGCTGAATTAAGGTGAAATTACGATACCAGCGGAAAACGGGCGCCATTAACTTGTTTTAAATGCTATTTCACACTTAGTACGGTATTAAAACCTGTTAAAACAGCCCATACCAGCAGGAGTGGTAGCAATTTATGTGGCAACAAATCGAAGGGTTCTACCCAGGCTTTATGCGATGATTTATGCGATTTGACCCAGTTTATCTGTCACGTTAATAGAAAAACACCCAAGACATACTGGCAGCATATACGAAAAAGCAACCCGAATTGGACTTAATGAACCATTAAAATCAGCACCTAAAAGATGGAGTCACCAGCTGAGGCCAAAAATGCTCAGTCAACTCGATTCCGAAATCAGTTTCCTGAGAAGGGGCCATTTTTAATTTTCATCACCTTGCTACTTCGGGCCAGAGAAGAAGAGTGCGTCTCTGATTTTATGACTCCGACACAAAGACTTTTCTTCTTTTGGGAAATTAATGATGTCGTCCCCCCCATTTCCGTGTTGACTGCTCGTTTTCCTATCGTTTCTTATAGGAATTCATTTCTCTGGGGTAAATTGTTTCCTAAGCGATCTACTCCTACCACTGCCATTGAGGGAACAACTGCCAGCACCCACAGCCGGAATCTAGTCCTTTGTAATCGGCATGTTGACATACATGGGTTTTAGGGGGAGAAGGACGAGTGCACAAAACAAATTGAAAACGAAATCAGTGATACAGAAAATTCACAAGTAATAAATTTATCCATGGGATGTCATTTGGGTGGCTGGACACAGTTTGCTTTTGGGCTTCCTTTTGGTTGGATAGGATACATGTTGCCAGTGAGTTGTGCTATTTCGGTAGTGCGGGTGGATACGAATACGAGTACATACATTTACAATGTGCTGAGGTTGAGTGATTCAAGAAATTCTTTGGAAATTCAGTTTAGAAGTGTCAGATGGAAGGGATAGGAGGATAAACTTACTGACAAGATTAATAATCTTTGTGGGGCGTGGAATGATTATTCACACCCGCAACATGTTTCGCGCTTCAGGCTATCCCCTATGGCTATATCTGTCATCGAACAATGAAATCAATCTAAAAGTCATTTAGCAATTTTTTTTTTGACTTAAGATCGATTAAATGGAGTTAAGAATCTTTATTGAATGGATTTTTTTCGATCAAAAGAATTTGGCGGTCTAAATGAAGGTATTCAAGTAGGTCGGATAGAAATGAATTAGATTTAGCCTTAGAGGGTTAAAATAAAATAAATTAATCTGGTTAAAGCAAACCTTATTTCAACCCACTTTAACAACGCTTTATGATTTGATTGCCGATGGCAACGGAGTTTTGAGATGGAGGAGTCTTACAAATCTTCAAAGACGGTACAAATCGATACGCAGAAGATTAACTCTATGAATTTAGTCTTTAAGAACTAATTCGGATTAGTTAACAGAGCTCGGGCGAACTATGAAAAGACCAAATCCTACCAAAAAGACAAAGTTGCACCAGTTGTCGATCTGCTTGAGATTGTAAAAAAATCTTTGCTACGTAGATGTTCTCGATCCTCTTTTCAAAGGACCAACATCGTGCCGGAAGGCTGGTGTCTATGCATTTAAGGTAACCTAGCCGTCTAAGGGGGTTTATCTAAACTTTTCTAACGATGTCGGTATCACTGTACAGCTCATACAGTTCGCTGTTGAAGCTTCTCGCCCTTTCCCCATTGATGCAAACCGTACTGAAGAACTCTTCTTTCACGGCGCCCGAAAGCATTTTCGTCCACTTGTCCACGCTTCTTCGCCATAAAACAGGACTGGGGCGATCATTGTCTTGTATAAAGTCTTTTTAATTGCGTGAGAAAGTGCTTGACT
The DNA here is from genome assembly GCA_963966105.1 of Volucella zonaria. Lineage (NCBI taxonomy): Eukaryota > Metazoa > Arthropoda > Insecta > Diptera > Syrphidae > Volucella > Volucella zonaria. The sequence goes on along the minus strand of OZ014530.1, from coordinate 359,769,102 downwards.
TACTGGCTTTTTAAACACAAAGGATCAGGGATTAGTAATATTGATTCTTCGTATGATTACCGCGCTGATGTCATTGTCGACTGAGTCCCTTGTTATCTCACAGTTGTAGCTGCCTATCGAGAGGTTTTGGGCTAGGCATTGATGTTGTGTGTCACTCTCTGTTGACAGCTTTGATTTTTCTTCAATGACGGCCAAACCCATCTTTGCTGCCCCTGCTTCAATGGTCACAAGCGTTCCGTTGACAGCTCGCTGTGTTTTGCCCATTATACCAATGTTGTCTGCGCTAACGAGTAACTGGACAGAGTTTTGAAAGACGGTGCCTTGCGACTTTCCCACAGTTTTTTCAACATTCCAACAACGAAGTTTAAATAGCCATGGGATGACAAAGCATAGTCTTGCTAGAATACTTTTCTGATATTGATGGTCTCGGTTATATTGACCTTAACGGAGCAGCATAGTATTTCTCATTTGAGATGCGAAAACTAGACATGGCTCTCCTAGGAGCTGTCATGTGCTGCATTGAAATCAATGAAGAAGCAGTGTGCATCAATTTGGATCTCTGAGTTTTTTTCCAAGATCTACAGTAATGTGAAAATTTGATCTAATTGTTGAGGAAGAGTCTGAGGCGTTCACATAATACGGCAGAGAGGATATTATATGAAATGTTGAGTAAACTTACTTCCCTCTGGTTGGCGCGCTTCATAGGATTCCCCTTCCTTTTTGCATATATTCGTCGATCCAGATTTTAGAGATGCTCCAGATTGGATGTTCCGTATCCAGTCAGCACCTGCAGCTTTCAACAAATCAGCACTTACGCTTAGAAATTGCTGTCCTGAACACATCTTGGTTGGGCTGATGGAAATATTATCTGTCCTCGTCCAGGTTGAATGGTTCATTCTGCCTGACGGTGGGATGTTGTTAGTCATCACCGTTTACCAATCTGTAGAAATAAACTTTGTTAATTCCCAGCACCGACCATGGATCAAGTATTAGGGTTGCTTCTCCATCCTTGCAGATTTCTGTGCGGTTATAACAAGTTTGGCATGTTTGTTTTAATTTTTGGTAAAACTTCCGAAAGTGTATCTTGTATTTCTTTTCTTCTTTCCTCCGAGGAGCTTATGTTCTTTTCTTCCGTTATGCCCATGAAGCTCGTTAGCCTTTTTTATCCTTTTCTGCAGAGTCACTCAGTACGTCCGTTGTGTTCCGGATTTGCCTGTCTGTATTCATCATCGAACAAGGGGCGTCTTTATTACTTCGGGTTGAAACCCAGTACATAAGAGCTGGCCACTCTGATTGCTCTTAGGTGGTGATTCCATTGGTCGTCGACTTCGACGATGGCGGCAATGGACACCTCGAGAGGTTAAGGGTAACTCGATCGATAAAGGGCCTGGCATCGTCTTGAGACTGCAGCCTTTCGACGTTGAATTTACTTACAGTGGTTCGCTGGTTTTGTTCTGTTACGGATACCTGCATCCGCATCTATGCTACAACAAGACAATGGTCTAAGTCGCGGTCATCTGCTCGAAATGTTCTTACATGCAAAACACTGGAGATGTGTCCTGCATCGATCGACAATATAATTATGTCTATCATGCTATGGAAACCTGTTTCCGTAATTTCCGAATCAAAGAACAATAGGTAGAAAATTGAGCTTAAGGCATACTGGAGGAAATCTACAATAAATTCACTGTGATCACCTGAACAAGCAACACCGCTCACAAATGCAAACGGTAAACGTTTAAGACAAGAGAGCAAATATCAAAATATCATTGAAAAAAATATAATATTTCTGAATAACTTTAGAGGTCGGTGTAATATCTTAATCTCTACTTGTCATCTTCGCAAAAGGTATCTTGTATCCAATGCGATATTTTTCATTCGAGGCTGCCAGAGCGCCGAGGATCTGAATGAAAAGCAGCTCATTACTTCCATTCGTCAATCAACACAGATGGATACAAAACAGAGAAGAAAACGGGCTCTGCCATTTTCCTTGCATGTCCGAACCTTAATTCGTCCGTTCGACTACCGGATGTAAGCAGTATCTTCCCATCAGAAAATACAATTAATATCCTTTTGTAATATCAACTGCGGATGCACTTTCGGAGTTGAGGCGTCCCGCAACTTCAAACGCATTAACAAGTACCTTAGTGATATGAGTTAAATACCAGTAAATTACGGTCTGAAAGCTAATGAGCTAGCTTTGACTTGCGTGAAGAAGAGATGAGCATCAAAGACGTTATTAACGCAGAATAGACTACATGGGTTCCATCAAGAAGGTCACAAAAGTTTGATCACTTATGCAAATGTTTAGATTTACCAATATCAATCAAGATTCAAAAATTTTTAGTCTTTTACTGATGTAGGTAATCAATAAAACCACAACTAGGTTTTTTCATTATATAAGACTTGGCTTTTTCGAGTTATCAGGTTTTGATTGCTTTTGAGGTATAAAATGTTTGGACATGCTTAAAGAATATGTGTCTGCATCAGGAATATGAGTTTGTTACCTTACCGGGTCGTGTTACCAACTGAAATAGCAGATGTGCGTGATACACTGCCTCATCCCACACAAATTAAATAGCATTTCCTTGAGGTATCTAGGCCTCGCACCCGACCCTAAGCTGAGGTGGAACAAAATGTTGAAGGGCAAATGAGAAAAGCAGTAGCTGTCCTCTATTCATGTGCTCTAGGCCCAAAGTGGGGTTTTCAAAGTCATGCACAGGGTCCACACCACGTTAATTAGACCTATTATATCTTACGACATATCAGTTTGCTCGCCTACTCTGGAAAGACGAACTAACAAAAAACGCAACTTGCTGATTCTATTAACATCACCGAAGTTTGCTCCATTCGCTAGCTATAGACGTTTTCGGCAAATTGCAATTAAATCTGTCCTCGTTCTGAGAGACACTTAGCAATTGAAGGAACCAAATCTATGACACGCAGTAGCGCGGTCTGGCACAGGCAAATGACTTTCAATGAACTGAAACTGACTTCAGCGTTGATTTCAATTACCTGATTCCACAAAGAAATATAGTAAATTGAGAGAATTTAAAGTCAGTCTCGGTAAGACCATATCCATCTTTACAGGCGTCTCCAAGACAAACGAAAGCGGAGTCATACTTGAAGACCTCTGTAAATCTTTACTTGCTTCAGATTTGGCAATCTCATTAGGAATTGCAATAAACAGATCTTTTATCTCGAATACCACAAAATCAAGGCTTGCATAAGACTGTCACGCGTCCTACAGGGAAATTGCTAAGCAGCAGATGCATTGCTAATGCATTGGCCAAAGAAATGATACACTTCCAAGAGCCCTCTAGAGGGATTTATCGTGATCACTTAGAGACATCTAGACTAAGATGTTCCATGAGAAGAAACATGAGTTATGTTCCCTTGGAAGACGTGCGAAGGAATTGAGTATTTTTGAGGGAACTGCGGGAACCAAAAGGAAGAAGAATCTGCGACTAATTTTCTTTGCTATTGTCCTTTGTTAGCACGCATTAGAATAAAAACGCAAGTATGTTACCAATTTCGTGATCTAAATGATCTCTACTCCATGAAAATCGCCAACTCTGACAAATTTATCAAGAAATTTGAGTTCCTAGGTCGCTATCCCACAATGTACCAACAACTGGTTTGTGTGCACCTCAAAGGAGCATAAGCAAACTTGTGTTTGCCTTCTGATAGAAGACTTACTTAATACAAATGATGATGAACTTTATTGGAAGGAACAGGTATAAAGAACTAAATATATGCGCCTATTGGGACAGTCGATATGCACTTAAGGTACCTTGCTAAACCTTCTTGTCGCCTCCAAGGTAGTTTGAGAATGCAAAGTTTCTTTAAACACAGTCCACATTTTAATTCACCGAGTCATGTGTGAGTTACAGATCGCAATGGGATCACAGGAAATGGGAGTGCCGATGAAGTTGCTAAGTAGAGCTGAGCGTTCCCTATTAGGGTTTTTCATTTGGAAGACCACACAAATTCGACCGAATGTGTCTAGGAGTTTAGTAGACCCTGTCGACTTCTTACTGACATTTTTAGGATTTTACATGTATGTGAAGCCACCTGAAAGTTGTGAAAGCGATGACGACACCGTGAAGCATATTCTCTGTGAATGTCCGGCCTACGCCCGCATTTGGTTGGTGTTGGTTCTGAAGGTGCTCAGCTACATGCTATTTGTATTCTGGGCTGAATTTCTAGATCTTTAGACATGTTTTGTTGGCCTATTTTATAGGTAGAGACTGCTAAAGTCCAGCTCTGGTTTCTTTGCCGCTTGCTATTACTATCCAACTAACTTCTCTATGTGCGTTCAAGTTCAAGAACGGTCAGCGATTTGATAACGTTCAACGGTCAGCCCGATTTGAATAACTGCTATAAATTTAGCATCCAAAACGTCATGGTAATTTTAGCAAACAAATTGTAATAAGAGGATTAACGGATTAACACGAGAGCAATCATGCAACTATGCACATTCAGAGGATATATCCTTAGCAAGCTGAAAACAATAGCTTTTATAATAGCTGAAAATTTACGTTAGTTCCACAGCTTTAATTCCAAAACAATTTACTATATGCCATGAGTGTGACCATGCACAGTAACATTTTCTCCCCTCAATTATATTGCGAATAAAACAAAAAGGAAAGTCACACAAATTACGCAAACAAACACACATACATAAATCTAGTTGACTTCTAAAATAAGTACGTTGACACTGTCCATGTCCACTTTAGTGGCAACGTCAACAACCGTCAACCATCGTCATAGTTGACGAGGTTCGCATTTGCGTGCTGACCCGCAGCTATATTCTGACGCTACATATGAATGTTTGTACCACACCAATGCCAGTACTATTTTCAGTGCTATTGCCAGTGCTAGGAACTTTCTTGCTGTAATTAATTGCGAATTTTCCTGTCAATCGTGCAGGTAATTCCTTGATAAGTACCTTTGAGTGAGTGCAACATGCACAGACCGGCTCTTCGACTGATTTCATTCCCCCCTAAACATCATCAAGCCCGGCTTGTTACAACTACTACCACCATCCTTGGCTATGCTACTATCCATGCCACACTAGCACAGCCTGACCAAGACCAAGACCAAGACCCAAGACCGAAAGCCAAGACCCAAGACGAAACAAATTCACTTATGCGAAGTGCATGAAAGTGCATCATCGAGATGTGGTGGTCGCGATTTAATCGCGCAAGCATTTCAGTGTTAAACAAAACGCCAAAGGCTAGAAACGTACGGATACTCAGTTAGTGTTCATACTTAGTGAAGCACCCCACCTCCACTTGATAGGTACTCGTAGTCAGAGTCGTATTCCTACTCTAATCCCGCTAAAAAGGTCTTCGTGTCCAGGTTATGTGCATTAATACTCACCGAGTCTCCATGTCTCAATGTTCATCACCGTCGGTCGTCGTCATCATCGTTGTTTGTGGCACTTGTCAACATTGACTGTACTCATGTGTGTCGTCTGGAACAAGGCCTTTGATGTTGAATCTTGTTCGAGACCATGGCCAGTGGCATGGTGGCGGTTGCTTGTATTTAAACGATTAACCAGGAAAGTGAATTGTGTATCAACATGAATCTAATCGTTGGATACATGTAGTTTGTGTCATTTCAGTCGTAAAAATGAAAACATTTATGGATCGAAGAATTGTCATATTTTAGTTTCATTCACTCTACAGTACTCGTATGCAGGCGACACATCCACCTGCTCTGAAACGAATGCACTTGCACTTGGTCTGAGGAGTCAAAGACACCATTTTACGCGGCATTCTCCTTGTTGGTTGCGGCCCATCGGTCTAACGATTTCAACGCTTTAATTTCGTTCATTTATCAGTGGACGGTAAAATGTGTGATGAATTTGTTCCACTTTAGGATAATTCTGTGGAATGTGTGTCTTCGAAGCGTACCTAATTCGAATGCAGCTTGATCGTTGCAATAAAAATAAATTAAAGATGTTTTTGAAAATTAAAAAGTATGACCAAAATACAATTTACATAATGAGTGAAGTGTTTTGAATTATGACCAGGATAAAGGGTAAACTGAGTGAAAGGTGCAACGAAATGTTTGATTTGTATATGTCCTTCGATAGGGAAAGCTGATAATGATCCCATAAATGATACATGGAATCCTAGCATCATCCTGATAATGAATATGAATTCCTGAAAGGTGCTCTGAAGCGAAAATCTTTTTTTCTGAGTAACTCATTTGATACTACTACTCCTGGCACAAGTAATTGAATGCAGATGTGTGACTATCAGAGAATTTTACATATTCTTCGTTTGTGTTTGATGAGAATATGATTGAAAAAATTTACAGGTCGTCCGTATAATTATACGAACGAAGCAGGGATTTACAGTATCACATCTACAGTAGCTTCATAAGGAGTATTCTAAACAGAGTATGCAATATTTCCAATTTTGCGACTGCTTTCACAGACACTAGCCTTAAGAGGAATATCAAAGTTAGTAAGGTCTGCTTTACTTCTTTAAGCATGACATAGAGCTTATTGAGAAAATATGAAGTCAAGAAAATAAAGACCGAAGCCAGTTCTGCACAAAAGTAGATAAATTTCAAAAGTCTATGACCAAGCGGGCTTCTTCTGACTACTTGTTCTGGAGACTAAAGAACCTCCTCGCACTTGTCAATTTTCTGAAACTTCTTAAAGAATTGCTGTGTTCTGAAATCACTATGTAAAAGTGTTTTTCCAGAGGTGTACAAATATAATATAAAATAAAATACTTGAGCCTAACCTTACTGTCTATGATATTAGCTTTATTTTATAGATAATTTGATGCCATTAGTGACTAAATATAACGTCAAGCATATGCGTGCCACAACTAGCTCGAATGAAGCGCAAGTCCAAATTTCGAAAAGTTTATCGAGCAACTGGGGCCGCCTATCAGCAATAACACGACGAATGTTGACTTCCAAATCGTCCAACGTCTCTGGTTTATCGGCATAGACAAGTGACTTTACATACCCTCAAAGAAAGTAATCTGAAAGTGTGAGATCACAGGATCGTGGAGGCCAGTTCACCGGTCCGTCCAATGCGCTCAGCAAATGTTTCCCGCAATGGATTGATGGTGTCGGGGACTGTGTGGGATGTTCCGCCATCTTGTTGAAACCAAAGCATTTTCACATCAATGCCATTCATCTGAGGAACGAAGAAGGCAGAAATCATGTTTCTATAGTGCTCTCCATTGACGGTAACATTGTGGCCGGCATCGTCTTTAAAGAAATGGGTCGGTGATTCCACCAGCTTTATTGGTTGTAAGGGCGTTTCGACAAATGCTTCTGGGTTTTTTCCACTAAAAATTCGGCAACTTTGCTTACTTATACATTTAACCAAAAATAGGCCTCATCGGAGAACAAAATCAAATCAAGGATCAAGCTAAATCATGTTTTCTGCCCGTTTACCGAACTTACTGCGCGTATAATGGTTACGCAGTTTCAACTCTTGCACAAGCTAGAACTTATAAGCTTTTAAGCCAAGATTTTTCTATAAAATCTTTCACAAAGTGGATGGGTATAGCTTCAATTGCTGTGCACGATGGCGATTCGACTCATTCGGATTCTCCTCAACACTGCCCTCCATTTCCTCTGTTCGCACTGCTTGTCGTCTTTATCCACTAGAGTGTACGTGGTGTAAAAACGATTCATCGTGTTCCGCATAACTTGCTCAGATGGACGATTATGTCGACCCGTAAAATGGACGTAGCGCACGATAAGTTTTACGAACCGAACCATGGTTTTCAAAAAAAGTTTGCACAATTTACACACGTTGTTCTAGCGTTAGTCTATTCACTATAAAATGACAAATTGTACTAACTACAAATCGACTTTCAGCTGTCAAATTGACAATCTGCAGAAACAGTGTTGCCAGTTTAAAAACTAAACTTCTTAAAAGAACACCCTTTAAATCCTATCATGAAAATGTTTGAGTACTTGGGTAAAAGCGGGTGTCGAAAACCCCTGCGCCCGTCTTTGGCTTTATGCAACATACGTGAGCTCTTTTCTCCTCATGTGTTTACTCGTAGCATCCGTACAAACTGTCCCGCACCATGTCAGCTTAGGAGTACTCGTTCTTTGTCTGCCTGGATAAGCGAATTTTTCAAGTGTTGGCGTCTTAAGTTCTGGTCATGCCAACCCTATTTTCATTAAGCTTGTATTAAGCCAATAAATGGGGGCCTCAGCCCCCACCAAAATTATCTGTTAATCCAGAAAATCTTCAAAATAGTCACAATCACAACTAACCCGAACTGGAAGACATCAAACTGCCCGACCTAAAGCAAATACTGATCGAAGTTTTCTAGAAGGTCCAAGAAAATCGACTAGAAAGCACTAAGGTTAACTCCCGCAGATAGTTAGAAATAGCTCTCATTTTTGCAGTTTAGTGCCAGCCTGCAGCTAGTTTCGATTAAATTATAAATACGACCTATGAGTCCATCGGGTTGCCCTTCTCTGCTTAGTTAACCCACACTTTCTTAATTCCACTCTTCAGGTAGCATTTACTATGATGGGTTGCAATTGGTTCGCATTACGCGCAACCCAGCTCTAAATATCTCAGAAATGCTCCCAATGCCAATCTCGTTAAGGGCTTCAATGCTTTTTTTTGCTATAAAGCAGTAATTCGAAACTTAAACATTTGTGCTTTCGAATGAATGAATAAACACTATCCACGTTCTGAGTTGTTCTCCAATAGATATGACAAGGAGCCTTCTAGACTGTCAAGAAATGTTTTATGAAGCTGCGTCTTTGATAAGCTCTTTTGTATCATAGCATCATATCCGTCACAACTGTATGACCAGTAAGTTGCTGCAGCAAAAGCGAAGAATTTGGGACTACGAGTAATATATGGTCTTCAGGTGTCTATTGATAACTACACATCGCTGTGGTTTTCTCGTACTTACTTCATATGCTCATTTGTACCTCTGCCCGCGCCTGCTGGTTGAGAACTTTTTTTTCCAATTCCCCAATTGTCGCCCACAATCTTGGACTTAGATTTGCTGATGGTTTTTGTCTTTAGGTTGAGTTGGTCCTTACCTGATGTCAGTCTACGGAGCTCTCAAATCTATTGGGAGTTGTATCTGGGAGTATTAAGCATATTACCACGGGTACTGCTGACGTCTGAAGCACAAAGGCTACCATAAAAAGTTTTCTTGTTTTAATACATTCCGATGTCGGGATGTCGATAAATCAACTTCTATCGAGTTCAATAGTAGATACTTATCAGCTTGGATTCAGCTGATATTGTGGCAAGACCGTTCAAACATTATGTGAATCACTTACCATTTACATTTCACTATTCGAGACCGTGGGCACCCATCATGTAATTAAGTGCCATATTGCAACTTCCTTTCCTGGTGTTCATGCTCCTATCTACCATCCCAATTACAATTATGGTGGTAAGGTTAGGCATTTAGTTGCAGGGATCGTCATCTAGGTTTTCAAGAGATCTTATTTTTACGTTCAGCGGAGGTTTCTGTTATTGTTTGCGCCTGAACTTTGGCTCTCAGAATCAGGTGCCTGGATGATATCTACAATATGAGCGTCTTCTGTACAAAAATTTGAATCAGCCTTATATCAAACATTCATTAACCATTAGACGTCCATCATAATTTGCATGAACTTAATCTCTAATTGAGATAAACTCATGTTCTGTTGGTCTTCTTTTCGTGAGTTAAGGAGGGTTATGGAGTTGTATAATCTAATTGATGCCCGTATTCGAAGAACAAAGACCATCGAAGAAGAAATACTCCCTACCCCAGGTGTTCATTTCCGTTTAGGAACAATTTCAAAGTAGAGCAATAATCTTTCATAAAAATTGAAGTCATATTGGTATGGAGCGCCATGACCAGCATGTCACTTGCCCGCTTACGCCACCGATCCCAGCAAACAACTCATTTCCTAACTTCGACCTACAAACTGGAGCTAAGTACCCTAATTTTATTAACTCCCATACCCTAAACCCAACATCTCATCCGGCGCCCAACTCCATATCCAACCACGAATCTCCATCTCCCTCCTCCACTGCCCCTATTCTTGATCCTCTTTTTCCCCCCACAGTTAAACTAACCCAGCAAACCAATGGAACTACGGAAAGTCGCTATGCACTCTCTAGGCTTAGAGAGAGAAAGATATATGAAAACATTCGTCTCTTTCTCGCCTATCTACACGACAAATCGGACTCGGTCTGCTACGAGGGGAAGACCAAAACCAGCGTCATGGTATCCATCCAGCAGGAAGGCCTCCCTACCGACCCTATCAGTCTCAGGAACCTTTATGTCAGGTACCACGAAATTTTTAGCATGTCCCCTCAGAAAGTAGAAGACGACCTTGCTGCATTCGGCCACTACGTTCACTCTAAACGAGTCTCACACCTACAGCGAAGCGGAGCTGACCACGATAAATTTTTTCGTCCATAACGTGCCTTCCTCGTCAGCACTTAAACCATCCCGCCATACATCTCCACCCCACAACATCCCTCTTACATTTTACTACCAGAATGTAAGAGGTCTTCGCTCTAAAACCAATGCTGTCCTACGTCAATCGCATTCTCTTCCCTTTGATATTTACGCCTTGACTGAAACCAATTTGATTCCCGACATAAAGAACCAGGAATTGTTCCCCCTACTTTTAATGTTGATTCCCCCTGTCGAGGCGTCCTACTGGCGATCCACAACAGCCTTAACTCTTCTCCGATTACCATCTCTTCATCCTCTAAAGTCGACTTTGTCGCTATAAAAATATCACTCCCCTTCAAGTCCCTTCACGTTTTATGTTGCTACATCCTGCCAGCTCAACCTACCGAATCTTACCGACTTGTTGTCGATGCGATTGACCTGTCTGACTCTACTGACGATATCTTTGTTTTCGGCGACTTTAATCTTCCTCAGCTACAGTGGATTCCATCAGACGATCAATCGTTCTTCATCGCTTCAAATGCCAACTCAGCTAAGGAATGTCTCTTCTTAGATCTCTTAACAGACTCAAGTCTATGCCAAGTCAGTGGTGTATCCAACTATATGGGCAGGCAATTGGACAACAGATTCAATTAACTCCTCAGTCTCACTTTGTCCCCTATCTCTCTGTACAAACGACAACCCCCCCCCCCCTACTACTTTCATTTTTTCATAACTCTTCTTTCCAGTCCACTCCTCCCACAACTCTCTCATCCTACGACTTTCATAAAGCAAACTTTCACAAAATCAGTGACTATCTCAGCAGATCCCCCTTTAACTTTCACAACCTAAGCGTAAATGATGCCTTATCCATTTTTTATAAAGAAATATTTAATTTTTTCAGCCTTTACGTTCCATTTTCCCGCCTTAAAACATCATCTACTAGTCCTCCCTGGTATAATCGCAAGCTTCGTTCCTTACGAAACATGAGAAACAAGTTAAGGGCTGTTTTCCTGCGTACCAGATCCTTGTCCGACTATTCCAACTATCTTGGTGCTTATCTTCATTTCACCGAACTTTACGATTCCCTTTACCAGCGTTACCTTAACAATGCACAAGTCAACCTTATAAATGACCCTAAGTCCTTTTACCAATTTGTCAACTACAAAAGAAAGTCCGATGGTTACCCTCCTTCCCTCTCTTTCAACAACAAGTCATCAACCGATCCACTCACCATTGTCAACCTATTTGCCAGCTTCTTTAAACAATCCTTCACCAACGACTCCTTTGTACCAGATCCATCCTATTTTCGTTACCTACTGAACTTCTCCAACGGCCCACTTCTCTCTAACATCTTGGACCCCTCCTATATCGAATATAAATTACACCAACTCAATGACGAATTTACACCCGGTCCAGATGGCATCCCTGCCATATTTCTTAAAAAATGTTCTTCGTCTCTTTCCCTTGCCCTTTCTGATCTCTTTCGTCTATCCCTTTCACAAGGAGAATCTCCTCAGGTTTGGAAAACCTCCTTTATAACTCCGATCCACAAAAAGGGATCAAAGAACGAAATAACAAACTATCGTCCAATCGCTAAGCTCTCCAATATACCCAAACTCCTCGAAAGTATTTTGTATGAAGCTCTAAGTTTCCAATGCAAATCACTTATTTCCCCTAGACAACATGGCTTCCTAAAGGGTAGGTCAACCACCACAAATCTCGTTGAATTCGTATCCTTTGACATCTCTGCCCTAGAGAACGGCAACGAAGTCGATGTAGTTGCAACCGATTTTAGCAAAGCCTTCGATAAAATCTCTCATCGATTAATACTCTTCAGATTGTCTGCCCTCGGCTTTGAACCCATACTGTTAAAATGGATATCCTCTTACCTCGAAAACCGTTTTTACAGTGTTCGTTTTAGGTCAGCCCACTCCGCTCCATTTTTGGCCACCTCTGGAGTTCCTCAAGGCAGCTATCTCGGTCCCCTTCTCTTTATATTAACCATAAATGATCTCGATAGGATCATCAATTACTCGTCCGTCTCCCTTTACGCCGACGATACCAAATTTTTCAAAACCATTTCCTCTTCCCATGACTCCTTCCTTCTTCAACAAGACCTTGATAGTTTTTCGATCTGGTGCCTCAAAAATTGTTTGGAACTTAATATCACCAAATGCCAATCCATCACCTTTTCACATAAGCGACTCAAATCTCCTCCCCGACTCTACCTTCTCCACAACCAACCTATCTCCTCCGTTGAATCTCTTCGCGACCTCGGCATTTTGTGTGATAGGGAGCTCAACTTCCGTTTGCATATGGATGGGATAATCCTTAAAGCCAACTCTGCACTAGGTTTTGTAAAACGATGGTCCAAAGAATTCACCAACCCATACGTGACCAGGTCCCTCTATATTACCTTTGTTCGTCCCCTCCTAGAGTACGCCAATCAAGTATGGTCCCCATATCATCGCGTTCATATCTCGAGAATCGAAAGCATCCAGCGCCGTTTTCTTCGATTCGCTCTTCGAGGTTTGCCCTGGGATGATTCTTTTACTCTGCCCCCCTATCAAAACCGACTCAACCTTATTAACCTAAACACCCTTGAGGAACGCAGAGATGCAGCCGACTTTCTCTTCATTCATCGACTTCTTTCAGGTCAGGTTGAATGCACGTCCCTTCACAATTCTATTTTCCTCAACACTAACCCTCGTAATCTACGTACCCCTCGTCTCTTCTATCTCCCAACCCACACACCACCTATGGCGCGAACGAACCAATCTCCCGCATGCTACGAAAAATTAATTTAAACGTCTTTAAATTCCACCACTTCCTACCTCAAATCGGTTCTCCTTCACCACAATAACCAACCTTAGTTTTAAGTTTTAGTTTAAGTTTAATTTTAAGTTATAGCTTGCATTAAGCCGAATAAATGGGGGCTTTCGCCCCCACCAAAAATTAAATTAAAAATTAAATTATGCGGTAAGTGGTGCCGTCCCATTGAAATCTCATCTCATCAATATTGAGTGAACGCAATTGCAGTGAAAAATAACGTTCCAACATGCCCCGATGGTGATTTCCATTAACTACAACAACTTCACCAACGAAAAAATACGGCCCAATGACGCCGCCGGCAGCAAAATCACACCAAACAGTCAATTTTTATGGATGTAGTGGCATCTCATGAAACACATGTCCAATAGCGCATATTTTCACGATAAAATCCCGTTCTAAACATTTCTAGAAATGTTCGATGCTTCAAATAGTCCCCTGGTTTTAGTTCTTGGGTCAATTATCAAAGAACTCCCATTCCATTGTCAAGGAACGTGTTGACGAATTCAGATGAGTTGATCTAAATCTCATCTATTCCGCTTAACATACTCTTGCAATCGGTCCCGTAAATCTGTGAAAACGGGATATCAAAACGTTGGTGCAATGACATTAACTTCATGGCGGATATTTTCTTTTAGAGCCTGAATTGTTCGGGAATTCGTCGCCTGGTGTAAGGTCCGGTGACCAAGGTGCCCAGAGTATGTCTCCGTGCTTACTGATTAATCTATTGGGAACAATTACCCTCAGTTTCTCCATTGAAGCTCTACCTGTGTGTGGAGTGGTCCCGTCTTGCTGAAATTGTATTCTGTTGTTGAAACAGTGTACCAAAAACTAGTCGATCATTCGGCAATACACGTCACCAGCGACTGTATCTCTCTGGTTAAAGAAATAAGGGCCAATAATCCTTCGCGCAGAAATTCCTCACCACACCATTTTTATGTATTGTATTGCCATTTTTGGACAATACAAACGTTTTTAATGGCGTTCCCTAGGGTTTACAGGGCACCAGTATCTCATGGTCTGTGTACTAACAGAGCCATCTATATAAAGCAATGTGCTGTTGTTTCCAAGCGTTCGTGCTATGCGAAAACGTTCCAGCATCGTTCTCGCTGAGGTTTCTCGTAAGGAATAGTCATTTTCATTAAGTAGCTGCATGATTTGCATTTCGTACGGCTGATACTTTAGTTTCTTTTCCAAAATAACGTGCACTGTAAAGGCTGTAATTTTCCTTATCAATTTACGGGGATTGCTCATATTGCCACGTTAAACTTGAGGCAATGTTCTAGTGTCGCTGCTGACATTGATGGCCCCAGAGGATTTTAGTTAACCGTTGTCCCTTTTTATCTAAAATTGTTAACCCACGACCAGATAAGTTCCAGAATCGGCCCTTCACTTATTACTAATGAAGGGAGTACAAAATTTGCGATTTTACTTTAAATTCATATTAAGCAAGTGAGGTGAAAATGCATATTCCTCGATCCGAAGTTAAGGGGGGAGTACATGTTTGTTCTTAGAATTGTGAGATATCATGCATTTAATGTCCAGCGACCTTTGAAATAGTATCCAAGTTTGAAAGGCCTCTAACAATTGCACGCAACCGATTCGTTAATTCAACAAAGTTGGACCTTCCCAAGCCTGGGGACACGCCATAGTATACTAATTCAGATTTCTAATTCCTTCTAATAGTGACCTATATAAGTGTGTCAGTCTTCGTAGCTATCTCATATTTCCTTCAACACATTATTATAAAAGCGGCTGTGAAAAAGATCATATTTCCGAATGACAAAAGGCTTGTTATACACCACAACAGGACAGGTCTGCTTTACTGGAATTCTCCTAAGATGTACCCTCTTTGAAACACTTCCGAAGTCCTGACAAATTTCATCTGGAAAGTGAAAAAAAGTTAAAAATCTACTTGCCTTATTAAAAACCATATTGTCAACGGCTAAGCCAAATTGTGTGCAACAGTGGCCAAAATATTTTGATTTCAAATCAGCATTCATTTTCACATTTCCACTCAATTTGTTTCCAACAAATCGACAAATTGTGCTCAAATTCTTCGAGTTCCAACATAACACATCCTTAAATGACTAACCTGCTGTGCTCTCATATCTTAAAAATGGCACAAAAGCAAGACAATAAAACGCGCTAAAATTTGCAATTCCATGTCAAAATGTCCAACAAATTAAACAACAAAAATACCCGCAATGCAGAAATTTAAATGACGCGTAAAGCAAAATGAATCAGATAAAAGCTACACAAAAGGCAATAACAGCTTGAGCTACAAGCCAAAAACATAAAAAAAAAACCAAAAATCCAAAAAAACAGGACAACGCGAAAGGAAGTATTATACAAGGGAAGAAGAAACGAAACGAATAAAGAACACAAAACGGAATACAACGAAATACAACATGGTGGTGGTCCACCACTATCCATACAAATGGACAAAGATACCGCCGCCGCCTAAGGTGTCGGCCAAGCTAATTGGAAGACCCCATCAAAGCAGCCGCCAACAAATTAAGAACAGGGTAACAATTTTGTAATAACTCTATCATCATCGATATGGGAGGCCGAAGGGAGCGGACAGTACTCATACCACGTACAACATACAACGTCAGTTCACTGCATGACTTTAACCGAGAAGGAGTTGAATGTGCTTACACACCAGACCAAGTATCTGGATGCGACTGGGACATGTAGAATCGCTCTTTACGAATACCTACATTGGCTATGGATCTTGATCGTGGTCTTATCTTGGTTTTTCATTTTTCTGCGCTTGCTCCTTGGTGTTGTGATGAAAAATGAGTGAGTAGATTAATAAAAAAAAAAAAGAATGAAGTGTACGTACATACATATGCACACAATATACATGCATGTATTCATATATAAAAGTCATGCAAGGAACTCGCAAAGCAGTTTCTAATTGTGTCCAAGTAATGTGCCTTCATTTGATTTGTGGTCTAGCATTTGTATTAAAGAACGAGGTGAAAGTTGAATGGATCTAGTCCTTAACAATGTACCATTAGATAAATTATCTGGGGAAGATCGATATCGAAGTAAGGTAAAATAGATATTAGGCCCCTCAAAAGGAAAGCTTTTCAGATCTAGTTTTGAATAGATTCCAAGCTATCGTAACACTACATGGAGGCTCTTCAGGGCACACTAAGTGCTATGGTTCTAGCTACTTTCGATATTTGCTTACATACATATACGCATCGTTCTAAGGAACACTTCAAAAGAATTCCTAATGACAAATCGTAAGACAGCCGTAACCCAAAATATCTTAAATTTTGTTATTAATTCGTAAGCAGACTTATCTATGTTATACTCATGTAGTCAATATACTCTTAGATAGAAATTAATATTTATTCACATCAATATAACAAATTGTTCTAACTGATTAATGTTTGATAAATTGAATTAATTGTGAACAAATATATTTATCTGTTGCTGCTTATTGAAAGTAACTAAGCAAAGATTAATTGTGATCCGACGGCAAATTGACTTTCATATAATACTCGATGCAAACGAGGTATGTGCTGGAAAAATCTCCATCAGTCATTATTGAACCAGGCTAAGAACCTTAACAAGGTATAATGAACGATATTGTATGCACAATCTTAGATTGTGTAATAAGCATGGTGAAAAGGCAATGGTTACTTCTAGAGCACCTGACCTTACTCTTCCAGGGGCAGCAGACTCAGCTGTATGGTCAGGCACAAGAGCAGATTACGCTATCGGACCAAGTCAACGCCGCACAGTGGCCCACTTAGACAAAAGTGCTTGGATAATTCAATTTTCGGATGAATCTATAACACTGGAGAATACACACCTGACACTGACACTTGTTTTTGACCTATTTTTTGCGTCTGAATGCGAAAATGATCACAGTTTTTGTCTATCACGTCTCCTAGTCACAATAATAAATTAAGGAAGCAATTACCAAACAAAATGTTCAAAGAAAATAATTTTATTCATAAAAGTAGTAAACTTCTTTAACCAAACGGCGAACATACATATAAAGGCAAAAATGTTCGTTTATAGCTTTTCCTGGAGTGTTTATTCTGTGGAAAATCTCGCCTGATGCTCCAACAGTAGTCAGCTATCATATATACATCCCATCTACCTTGGTACCTTGCTCATCACTGACTGCACCTAGATTTTGCGGGAAGTCAGCAAGATGGCTATGCACAAAATGAACCTTGATGCTCATATTGCAACCAAGCATTTTGAAGCTCTCTAAAAGTTGTTGGACAATTTCTGTGTACTCTGCTCGCATATTCCAAAGAAAGTTTTTGACAATGTTTTTGAATGCCAACCTATTCTTTTGGAGTTTTGTCATTATCCCAATAATGTCTGACTCCATTCAAAGAATTGTATCCCGGTATCCTCATACTGAAATCGTGATTATGGTCGATTTCTATGTACACAATTCTGGTTGGCTTCGACATTCTTCCGCTAGTAAATGAGCCGACACAAATATAAGACGTTGCTGGCCATATCGGCAACACCCTGGACTTGTTTTTAACTTCTCACCCTGATAAATACATCGTTGATGTGCCCTCCCCTCTAGGGTCGTCGGGCAATTGTGTCATATCAGCTAAATTCTCGTGCACCCACCACACAGTTAGAGAAAAGATTCCTAAAAGAACTGTATGGCAATACGAGAAAGCCAATTGGATCGGACTTAACAACTTCTTTAAGAATTTTCACTGGTCGTTATGTTTCCTCGATAACGACGTGGATGCCGCTGTTGACGTGATCACAGAAACTATTCTCTTTGGAATGAGATGCTTTATCCCTCATCGGATGAAGAGTATCAAACCAAAAGAAAAGGCATGGTACGACTCGAGCTTTAAAGAGACTGACAGGGTTAGAGAATTGTTTTTTCGCTCCTACAAGGCCAACCCGATACCAACCTGCAACGTGTTTCTCAAGCGTGTGAAATTCCAATACGACCAAAAACTGAGGCAAAAAATACTGAAATGTCCCAAAGGCAGTAACAATTTTTGGTCATTCGTCAAAAACATTAGAAATTCTGCCTCATCCTTCATCCCAACGCTCATTTACAATGACATTCCAACTGTCAGTTCTTTGCTTGCTGCACACTTTGCGTCAAGCTCAATACTCCCGGATTGTGCTGTGTCCCCACCTACACCTGAGTGCGTAGAATCTACAATGGGATGAATCCACTTTCGCATTAGTGTAGTAGCAAGAGTACTTAAAGATCTCAGCATACATAAATCCGCTGGTCCAGATGGTATATCTCCCTTCTTCTGAAGAAGTGTTCTTCCACGCTGGGAAAACCACTGCGTAAGCTTATTCATCCATCCTACTCTTTAGGACTCTTTTCGAGCAGATAGAAAACAGCATTTGTCCAGCCCGTCCCTAAAAAAGGCGAATCTTCCTCTCTCTCCTCCTACAGACTCATTGCACTTACGACACTTCCTGCTAAGGTCGTGGAAAGGTTGATAAGCCGTCAGCTCATGAAATATCTCGAAACACGAAAACTGCTCAATGACCGGCAGTACGGTTTTCGTTGCAACAGGTCCACTGGTGATTTGATGGCATGCCTCACTGAAAAGTGGATCCAAAGCGTACATCAATCTGACGAAAACAAGATAGTTGCACTTGATATTTCTAAAGCATTGGACAGAGTTTGGCGTCAGTCTATTTTGTCGAAAATGCGTGCTTTTGGGATCGACGACTCTCCTCTTCAATGGATTAGAAAGTACCTTTCGGAACCTTCAATTCAAGTTGTCTTAGACGGTTTCAAGTCTGATATTCACAAAATAAATGCTGGTGTGCCCCAGGGCTCCGTTCTGTCTCCGACACTCTTTTTAATTTTCATTAATGATCTCTTTTCTGCTACTTCTAATCCAATTTATTCCTTTGCTGATGACAGTACTCTCTGCTTTTCATATTCGTTCCCAGACGCACGTCCCTGCTCTTCGGCTGTAGAACGGGAACGGCAGCGTATGTTAAGCTCATTAAATTCTAATATTAACAGCATAACCAATTGGGGAACTCAACCCCAACCGAGTGGAATTTAATGCTTCCAAAACACAATGCTGTCTGCTGTCATTTAAGCGAAATTCAAGCGAAATTTGGGGGTGGCCGTGATGTAGTGGTACTAGCAATCGCTTCTCACTCGGAGGGTCAAGGTTCGAATCCTTAGCCACGACAAAGTTTTCATTTGTGTAATTGGAACTCAAACCACTACATCACAACAATGCTTTCCTTTCTACTACTTTTATCTTTTCCCCCCGCGCCGTGGCAACAGTAAAAGGGTATCATAACCCCTTAGGCGCTCGTAAATTATAAAAAAAAAAAAAAATACCCAGCCATTATCCATGAATGGCACTTGCATCGTCGAAACCGATAAACTTCCTATTCTTGGTATGTGTCTCAGTGACAACTTACGTGTCTAGGTTTCGTCAAGCGATGTATGAAATATTTTACGCCATCTGATCTGGTCACAATATATAAGGTATTCATCTGCCCAAAATAGGAGTACAATCCCTACATCTGGTCGGCTGCTCCGAAAACATCTCTGCAATTGCTAGATAGGATTCAATCAGTCGATCAATTGACACCCTCGAACACCCACGTAATGTCTCCTGTCTCACTTTGTTTTATGGCTATTTTCACCAACAGTGCTCCATTGAAATCGCCAGTAGCATTCCGCCCATTCAAACTTTCAATCGTAAGACCCACATTCGAACGTACTCTAAATATCGTAATTCGTTCCTGAGCCGTACAACTCGCTTATGGAATGCCCTGTCGATCTCTGTGTTTCCTGATCGTCATAATTTACAAACATTTAAAAACAATGTAGATCGGTACCTGTCTTTTCGTCCTCTCTATATTTCCTTTGCCAGCGCTGTGTACGAACATTTTAAGGATGCAAAAACCCCTTGAACGCGCGCTGATTATAAAAAAAAAAATGTTCATCTTTTATAAGCGGCCGAAACTGCGGACCGTCAAACACACCGGCCTTTATCTTTTCAAAGGACAGGCCAGGAAATTTTGAAATAAGGTACTTGAAACAGTCTCTTTCAGTTGACAAAACTTTAACAAACTGCTTCATGAGGCCCAATTTTATATGCAGAGGTGGAAATACAATACTGTTTCTGTTAACAAGCAGCTGATGTAGAATGTTTGGATCACCAGGTTTGAGTTCAGATCTTGGCGGCCAATTCAGCTGTATCCAATGCATCTCACGAGCTCTGCTGTCCCACATACACAAAAAACATGGATACTTGGTATATCCGCGTTACTGGCCAAGAAGGAAGAATATCATTTTAAGGCCAACACAGATGATCCATTTGTGCATATGGTATTGCAACAAATCAATGACTCTCTTTATAATTTCATATTCTTTACGCAAACAAACTGAGTGGCCTATTGGGACTGCACCACACAAGTTTCCATTTTGGAGAAGGAAACATTTCAAGCTCCCCTTTGAGTTATCAATAAACAGTCGCCATTCATCCATTAAACCATTTATTTTACGGTAATACACAAATTCACCGTCGACTTCGAAAGTATTGCAGAAATGCAATTTATCTAGATCGAAAGTAGGATACCTAAGTTTAAGTTAAGTTAAGTTTTTCAAGCAAGTTTTTTTCGTGAAGTCTTAATGCTAAGAACTCTGAAGCCTTTTTAGAAAGTCCCAAATCCCGGGCCAAATCATTTAACTCTTACGAATTAAGTCATCTTCCTTTTCAAAATCTTCATCGTTGGTGTCACTTCGATCTCCACCATACTCGTATTTTTGTAATAAAGACGGTAGTTCTTTGAAAACTGGCACTGAGATTTCAGCTGAATGAGGTACTGGGCGTATGGCTGATGATAAACTAGGATACTCTATTTTACATTTGTTTTTCTTGTTATATCCGACCCGCTTTCACTATGAATGATACCTATGGGCTCTCGCCATATCATAGGTATCCACGAGATTTCTGCCCACAATTCTGGTCTCTTTTGGCGAATTGCTTCACGCAAACGTCTCATAACGTCCAAATACGAGTAATACTCTTTGTTTACTGTCTGGCCTTATGGCAAAAATTCATGATGGACTACACCGTTGTAATCCATGAAAACCTTCAACATTGCCTTCTTTTTTGACTGAAAAGGACGTGGTTTTTTTGGTGTCGGCTCATTTGGTGAACGCCATTCACTTGCTTGATGTCTGGATTGCGCGTCGTACTCATAAACCTATGTCTCGTCTGCAGCAATGATCCTTTTGATGAATGTGGGATCGGATTAAATCTCGCAAATCATCTATTTTGCAACGTCTACACGGTCTCTTTTTTGCATGAAATTGAGGTCTTTTGGCACCAACTTTACTGCTACACCACGGAAACCCAAATCATTAACCAAAATGTCTTAGACGGATCCATAGGCAATGTTCAAGCCCTCCGCTAATTTCGGATGGTTAATTTGCGGTTATTGACCAACATTTCTTTTACTCGTACTTCATCAATGTTTTCGTCGGTTTTCGATGTATGGTCTGCCACTGCGTGCATCATCTTCGATTGACTCACGACCACTTTTGAACCGCTCGTGCCACTGGGAAACGATCGTTTTCTTTAGAGAACCGTGCGCGCACCATTAAATCCGTTTTTTACGCAAAATTGACGAGTAATACAAGTTCGTTGTTGCAAATTTAAATCCATTTCTAAAAATGTAAAAAATCAACAACGCACACAGAGTTAGATGTACTCTTGGCTACGTAACTTTTGCAAATGTCAAGCTATGACGCTCTGATTTCGACGAAATGTCAACAAGAGATAAACCAACTTAACAAAAAAACAGAACTCAAATCAGAACAATGGGAGCACCACACGGTGTTTATTCCGGAAACTTTTTGGTGGTAGTATATATGTAAATAAAAACTTAACTCTGCTTACTCCCTTTATGCCGACGAGAACTCGGACTCCACTTCACTTATTCACTATAATAGATATTAAAAATATATGGATCGAAACATAACCTCTCTGTAGCGAAAAAACTTGACGTGATAGAAGAAAACTAGCTACAGTTTTGTAATTCGCGTACCTACGAGTATGTAACTGTAAAATAACTAAAGAATTTAATTCAACACAAATTTTTTTTAAATTGTTCCTCAGTGTAATGCAAAATTTTTAAATTTACTGGATCAACAAATGTTTGGAGTTCTGGTAATTGAAAAAATTATTTCCTTTGGATCAAGAGTTTTGCTTGTAAAGTCAGTTAAAACGAGTAATTTCTAAGGTCACCTAAAAATTAATTTTTCGATTTTTTTTTTAGATTTGAATGTAAGAACTGGGAAAAGGCTTTTCAATTTGTGTGATATATCTGTTCATTAGTAAAATTAAAAGTGATCACAGTTTTTGTTTTCATTTTTTTAAAACCATTTAATTCAACACTATTTCCGGCACACTTTTAAGGTTTTAGGTTGGGCTTAAAAACAAGTTCTGAAATAGTCCAACCTGAACTCGACAGAAAAGTAAATCCTATATATTTGGAAATATATAATTAAAATCACAGGTGCTGGAACCATTTTCTCTCTCTCTCTCATAGGATAAGTACAGCACTGTGCAAAATTATAAATTCAAACTCAAATTTTAATTTTTCTTGTAATACAATAGACACTTGTTATTGGTTTTGTTCCAAATTATTTTTTAATTCATTTCATTCATTTATTTCATTTTATTCACATTTTATTTTGAAGCTTTTAGTTTAATAATATGAATTAAAAAAGATATTGAAAACTTATAAAGTTGACTATTAAAAATAAATGTATTTTACTGAAAGTGTTTTTTTTTATTGTACATTGAAAAGACACAAGTTTATATATATAAATAAAGATTAACATTCTTTAGTTTAAAAAAAAAAAAAAACTACTGGAGAATGTTCAGTCATAATAAAATTTACAATCACAGTAGTGGGGTAAAGTGCAAGATTTAAATAAAAATCACAGCATCAAACTGCTGAGGACATGTAATTGACAAAAGAGAAAAGAAAAACAAAAATGCCGTATTTAATTCATTACTCTTATTATCTTATTATTTCATTAAAGTCAAAATTAATCAGCCATTCTTTAACTCCTTTGTTGGATGAGAAGGATTTCCTAATACCGAAGTTCTAGGGGTGGCCGTGGTGTAGTGGTACTAGCTATCGCTTCTCACTCGGAAGGTCAAGGTTCGAATCCTAGGCACAGCAAGTTTTCATTTGTGTAATTGGAAACTCAGTCAGAAAAATCTGCGTGTGAAGGTATAACACTGACATGTAGATTTGGATGTTGTAGGGTTTTTCAAGCACAAAACAACCGTTAAAATTGACAACCTCACATTCCGAGAGAAGAAAAATCTCTCCCTCCTATTCGAACTCCCATCCCTGGAGAGTCAATATCGAAACCAAACCATCCTGAGTTTC
This sequence comes from Volucella zonaria, assembly GCA_963966105.1. Lineage (NCBI taxonomy): Eukaryota > Metazoa > Arthropoda > Insecta > Diptera > Syrphidae > Volucella > Volucella zonaria. The sequence continues at coordinate 359,745,433 of OZ014530.1, read as the reverse complement.
AAACCACTACATCACAAACTTTCCTTTCTCCTCCTTCTATCTTTCCGCCCGCGCCCTGACAACGGTATAAGGGTATTCATAACCCCTTAGGCGCGCGTAAATTATAAAAAAAAAAAAGAAAACGATTAAACGGCCTGGGTGCTACAAAGGTATAGAAATTAAAAATTTTATGAACACAAACGTCTTGTACAATAACTAGGTTATTGTCATCACTGCGAAGCGCATATGTAGTTGAATTATAATTATTTAGAAATCCACTTCTTATGAAAAATATTTTTAATACTTTGTAAAAGTATAGATGCTTCAGTATAAGAATTTTGAGAATGTAGAAGAGTAGAAAGCTATGATCACGCTGTCTTTTTCCATATGATTCTCACTATATGTTTTTACGAAATAGTCAGATGTTGTATTATATTGTCGTAAGTACCCCCAATAAGGTAGACCATATTGTACACCGATTCTAAAAGTTGCCTGAGCAAAGAGGCCTTAGATGATAAAAGATGTGCGAAGTTCTTAAGAGACACTTTTTCAGTAAGGAAGTATGTAAGCAACAGTTACATTTATTGTCAAAGACTAAGCCCAGGTACTCAAAATTTCATTATTATATGTTTTATGTAAAGCTATTTGTGGTAAAAAAAAGTATCTTTATTCACCCTGGAGTATGTGCAAGCTAAATCAGTTTATTTACCCTTCAAGTTGATTAAAAATAGAATTGATAAACATTAGGAATAAAATCGGGCAAAGCACTGATCCCTGCGGGACACCAATATTTATATCAAGACATTCACTAAAATTTTCACCTATCTTCACCAATTGCTTTCTATCTTTAAGATATGATGCTAACCAATTTAGCACAAACCCTCTAAAACCTTTTTTTTTTCTAATTTACATCATAAAAGCTTATGATCCACTGTATCAAAAGCTTCAGCAATATCTATGAACAGTGAAGCCGTTACCTTTTTCCTACCTAAGCTATCATAGACATGGGTACAAAAATTTAAAAGCGAGTCCTCCGTCTATTTACCAGCTCCAAAGCCATACTGATACTTAGAAAAGAAGTTTTCTCCAAGAAGGCAATAATAATTATTTTGATCATTTTCTCGAAGATCTTGGAGAATACAGGAAGAAGAGCCGCAGCAGTTTTAAGGTTATCGGGAAAGATTCCATTGTATTGTATATACTTTTGTTATAGACATCAACAATATTAAACGCAACTTTTTCTTTTCTTAGTGTACTGACGTAAATGTTCTGAAAAATTTGTACAGACCTGATGAGGTGCTCAAGCTTTATTTTGATCGCCAAGCCTAACACCAAGGTAAGCTCTCTATACAAACTCAGATGTAGCAAAATACATCAGAACTTCTCCTACTTGACTTTATTCAACAACACAAATACAACAATCTGCAATAGAGCATGTCTTTCAAAAGTTGCGCCTAGATGTTTTTTTTTTTTTTTAATAAAACACATAAATACTAGAATTTTGTATTTTTATAAAAACATGGCCCTTAACAATTATGTGTAAAGAATAGCCATTTAAATATCTACCACGAGCACGTCTACAGACTCTCATATGAATATCAACACTTTCAAGGACTCGATCACACATTATTGCATCAGGTTCATCATTTAATTTTCACTCGTTTCTTAAAAAAGTAAAAGACTGGTTATTCACGATCAACTATGCTACTGTTGAATCTTTTTTGAGAAGTGTATCATAATCATCAGCACAAGTTAATCTTAAAGTTGCACATACAATATATATTCGTATCTTTATTGTTTGAAATGTTATTTAATTGAATATTAATGTTACTATTTTTGAATTTGAGAATTTTATATTATCTTATGTAAGTCAATTAGTATTAATGGCGAACTGATTGTTTTAACTTTTTAATTTTAATTTTTTCATTTTAATTATGAATTCAAGGGTGATATAACTTCTAAGTTATAGAATGATTACTGTTACTTAATTCCGTATTTATTAAACAACTTCTGTTAATTAGCTTTAAGCTTTGGAACTAAATAAAATAAATACAATGCAATACAATACCTTTAAAAAGTTAAATAAGCGATGAATTTGTGTGAGTTAAAAAAAGAGTAGGGCCCAGACCAGAGCCATGCGGTACACCTGAATTAATCTTCTTTGGCCAAATGAAAATATTTTTGATTTCAACCTAAACCCTACGCAATAATGTTTTGATTAGCCGTAAATTATGATCTACTGTCTCGAAAGCTTTGGGCAGCTACGATTGTTGAACCATTTATCCATGTATACAATTCACTAATTAATTTCAATAATTATACTTCTGAAATCAAACTGAGTAGTGTTAAAAAATATATTCTATTTAGGGAATAAGACTTTAAACACCTTAGAAAAGCCTGAAAGAAGGGATAAAATTCCTTAATGTCTCCACTGTTTTATTGAAATATACATTTACAATAGCTTATTATATCTATGAACTATAACGTTTTGCAGCGGGACGTAATGTAACATAGCCAGCACAGGGTTTCACTGTTTCCAAAACTTAATATCCATAAACTGCCCTGGCTGGCTCCTGATCAACTAACTGACAATCAAATTGATCATGTACACTGTCAACAAAAAGAACCACACAAGATCGACGCCTAGGACAAAACGTCTGGCGACCTCGTCAGAAAAGCTCGAATAACCCGACTTTAAGGGGTAGGTTAGCTTGTGGGCATGGATACCAGGGCTCCGGCTCTGATATTGTAGTTTTTGACTCCAAACCAGCGGCACAACGCAGTAGACCTCATCTTAGATGGCACATACAAGTGGAAGGGGACCTCAGCCAACATTATGTGCGCAACTGGAGGCAGTTGACAAAGGACCACTGTAGCTGGAGGAGTACGCTAACTTTGTCATCCACTCTGGACATTTTAAGTAAGTGAACAAGAATACTGTGCATAAGAAAGTAGTGAAAATTTCATTAAATATTCCTTGGATCAACAGTGCCACATTAGGTAAACTGTTGAGATATGAAGGATGTTTTTGTAAAGGATAATGTAAGTTTTAATTTCCCAGGTTCAAGTTACTTATAAATTTTTTATCTACTCTAACATTAGGTGAATAGCCTATCTAATCTATCTTCTATTTGGAATCCAATCTGTAGCCCTTCATTTCACAAAATTGCCCAAGACTCATGATGGAACCTATTGACACTTATTTTGCCGAAGGTCCACTGTTTAACGACTTGCTAGTAACTCTTTATTCCATCAAAGAAATCTACAATACCTAGGAACGAAAGTGGCAATGCGAAATTAAATCAAATTACAAAACTGTATTGCGAAATGTGCCACTTAGTGGAAATTGGTACCCCGAGCTGGTAACAAAAATTCAAAGTTGATACATGTTTCGTATGTGTTTGTTGTTTCAAAATATTGTAGTATTCAATCTCCGTCTTCCTAAAAATCTATTTTAAACACGACCAAAACTGAAAACAAAAGTTTTATGTTTCTCATGCAATTTCACTTCGGTATCTTAGATCTCTGTGTTATCTTGTTCTGAACCGAAAAACCATCACACCCAACGATTAATTTTGAACTTCAATTAAATGAAGAAACTGCATTTTAACAAAATTAAACCGTCACCTAGATGGCTATGCAAATTACGGTCCCTTCAACCAGAAACCATGTCACCACAATCAAGACTCACTGATTCGAGTCCGAAGCTAAATGTCACCACATTACAGCTTAACTACATAAGGTGCAGCCCACCTACTTGAGCTGGAGTAGAAAACGGCAGTACAACTCTGTGTTGGGCCAATTTGTGGAAGCCTACTTGATTGGCAACATCGATAAGAGCCTTTACAATTACCTTCTCAATGGAATCACATAATTAACTGGCTTTCGAGAGTTTCCACTCGTCTTCATCTGATTCACCGCCAAACTAGCACAATGTATCTGCAACATTTGCTAGTAACTAGTTCGTTGTGTATACGTACGAGTATGCATCCCTAATTACAATATAATTACCAAACTTCTTTGCCTTTTTACCCATACCTCAAAGCACAGAGCAGCCTGAGAATCAGCGGTTAATTCAGCAGGTGCGTACGGATAGGTACGACTACAAGTGCTACGTGTGAGCGCGGAAGTACGATTCTCTTCTCGAAAAAGCCCCTTGTCACTTAAATGAATGTTGAAACGTCAACTAAATAAAAAGAATGAACAAAAACAAAAAAAAAAATCACAAACACATAACACAAAACAAGTCGCTTAATTAGTTTAACAATGCAGAAAGTTTGCGCGATTGCGTACCCAACCTAATTTGTTCCACATCATTATCACACATATCTCCGCCACCCTCTGCACTTGATCTACAAAAATACAAACACAATTTGTATCTATCACCATTTGAGAGTCATATGTAATCGTAAACTGTCAAATAAACTCAAAAACGCAAGTGTTTTTGAGGTTTTAGACAACTAAAACCAAAACAAACATTGGTACCAACACGAATGTGAATACGATTACGAGCCGGGGTAATTAGTTTAAATGGAAAGTACTTGACGATTGTCGTTCAAACTGTTCAATTTTTGTATCTAGATACATGGTCTAAACGGCCATTAGGTATAAGTGCTTGTGGAAGGAATGGAAACGGATGGAAGTCATTTGTACCGGATATACATTGAGATTGTATTAAATAACTAATTGTGAGCAAATGAGGCGCGTCTCTGGCTCTGTAGTCGTAGTCGTATGCTTGCTATGCATAATGACTATAATGCGAGCGTACATACAGATAGTCAGCCACAGATACTCATACATTAGGTTCAATTAATCGTGTCGTGGGATATTAAATAGAATGCCATACGTTCGGATATGAGTACTCGCATGTACAAATAAGGACAAGTGATTTTCCATAAGCGAAAGAAAAGGGGGACGGATATGATTGGGTGCGTAAGAGGGTTTCTTCTTTACATAACTGTCTAATGAGCCATACGCACTTATGTAAACTGCAGTCTGATGGTTTTTTTTTTGTAGAAAGGCCATTGTGAATATTTATTTTTTGAAAAAAAGGGAAATGTCCTTTGTTTCCTACTATGCATAAGTATTCTCATTTAGGGATTTTCAACCTCAATGGGAATCTAAGAACTACAGGAAATCTTGCGACAAAAACTTCACCGAAAGCAATTCTCAACGCTTTTCTCACAATCAAACATAAACTAAGTCCAGAAGGAATCTTCGAAAAAACCATCTGGCTAATGGCAACACATCCTGCCGACATCTGTGACTGCGAAGAAGTTACGAAGTTCATCTATCTGCACGAAGAAAATCATGAAATACTTGATCTTGTCGCTAGTCTCTACGGCACCGAGTCTTAGTCGAAAGTAGATACTATGAAATATTGTAGATGCGGCTTAAAATTTGGTGGTATATCTACTATTACGGCCCTGTGCTTGGCTGGATAGGATGGAGGAAGAGGTGCAACTTCGAATATATTGCTGGAGAAACGTTGGACGCTAAAGGTTATTAGGATTGAACAACGCAAGTTCTAGTCCCGGCTTATTAATTGAAGAATGGGGGAATTCCAAATTTTCGATTCAAAGTAGATATTGTAGAAGAAATATTTAAAGTGCGATAAAGTCCAATGCCAGTAGAAACTGCACTGCTACTGACTTTTACTGACTGGCATTGCATTCAATGTACTTCAACGTTTACAAAAAGGAGCCACAACTAATACATACTCGTATATACAGCAACACAGAACTGAACAAATAAGAAGCAAGAACTGGGCCATCATGGGTGCAAATGATGGAAAATAAACATGCCAAGTACGAATATATTTACATACGTCAGCAAATTCCAAAACATCATAGGAAGCGAAATAAAATTCTGAACATATTTATATCGGGTTTTCCAATAAGAACATAACAATTTTGTTATTCCCTTCAATTGATCAATTTTTTAGCCAGCTGTGTGGCATGTGCCACCATCTTGTTGGAACCACATATCACTGATGTCAAGTCCATCCAATTCCGGCCAAAAAGAGTCTTCCAACATAGTACGACAGTGAACCCCATTGACCGTAACACGCCATCATTTTCATCGATGGAAAAATACGGTCCAAACACACTTCCGGCATGGAATCGACACCTCACGGTCACTTTTTGTAGATGCAATGGAATCTCTTGAAGCACATGTGGGTTTGTTGCTGTCCCATTATGCATATTTTGTTTATTGACAAAGTCATTAAGCCAAAAATTAGCTTCTTCACTGAAGACCATTTTTCTCGTGAAATTCAAGATTTTTTTCGAACTTTTGCAAAGCGCAACCGGAGAAGTTTTGATCTTGTGAGAGTGTTGAATAAGGTCTTTATGCAAAATTCGCCACTACCTAGTCCTGCCATAAGTTTTGTTACACAATTTCCAGCGCTTATCGTCCAAAACTTCTTGCGGCAATAGAACCATTAACTTTTTTCTCAAAACACTTGCACTGATCAGTGAAGAATACTAGTCAGTTTGGTTTCAGTTTGCAAACTATTAACATGGAATGGAGGGTTAAAGAGATTCGAGTCGAGGTAATAGCGCAGCATAAGTGCGGAAAAAGTGCTGGCATCACTCGGAATATCGAGAATATTCGTTTATTGGGGTATTGCTCACTTCGGCGAATTGTCTGGCGTAGAGGGCAGGCCAAGAAGTGGTCGTCCGTAGGAACACGGTAGTAAAACCAGTGCGCGAATGAATTCGAAGAAATCCCCTTAGGAAGCAGAAGATCCTGTCCAAGGAATTGAATATATCAACCAGATCCACCTCTAGGCTGATTCAGGATGATCTGCATATGAAAGGCTATAATCGGTCCACGGGTCATCTTCTAACTCCTCAACTTAAAAAAATTAGGCTGGAAATATGCAAGCGACTTTTGCAGTGGCACGCGAACAATGGCCATGAAAACATTCTGTTTACGGATGAGAAAATTTTTACCGTGGAAGAAGTTTTCAACGGACAAAATGAGAACATTTATGCCACATCGAAGGAAGCGAAAAAAGTTGTTCCAAGTGCTCAACGTGGACACATCACGCTTCCGTAATGGTTTGGTTGGGGGTCTCTCACCTTGGTGTCACATTCCTCAATCTCCGTGAAAAATGCGAGAAACATGTGCAAAGGTTTACCCAGAAGATGTTTGATCAATACCCTTTTCTATGGATACAGATGGATCTTCCAACAGGACTCGCAGGAGTGGCTCAGAGTCAATATTCCAGGCTTTATAGCAGCAGAAGATTGGCCGTCGGGGATTCCAAATCTGAATCCACTGGACTATGGTTTGTGGTCAGAATTGGAGAGCATGGCCTGCAAGACTCCAAACAGAAATTTGGAAAACCTTAGAACAGCATTAACCAGAGCAGCGTCCACGATCTCCACTGAAGCCGTTCGTACCGCAATCGCCCAAATGCCTCGCCGTGTGGAAGCTTGTATTAAAGCAAAAGGCAGTCATTTCGAGTGAACCCAGTTTTTTTTAACAATCAATATTGTGGTCTAATAAATGAAACAATTTTGAATACAATATGTTTAATGGTTTTTTTTATAGAGTGTTGTATTTGTAACAGAACTTATAGCAGGACTAGGTATATGGACTGAAGGGACTCCCGATTCCTGTGAACGGCGTGGAATCGACCGATTGGGCTCATTTTAAACTTACGGTTGCGATATTTTCGGTACTTCGACCAGAGCGTTGTCTCACTCGCACAAGAACATAGTGAATATGTTGACTCGAATTTATCCAGTATAGCACGCACAGCATGTCTCGTGGGATGATTACTCGTACCACCGAAAATTGGAGTAAGCGCTCTTAATGTTGCGACCATCATCTCAGAATTTCGGTAGTAGTTTGTAATAATTTGCAAACGTTGCTCGTTCATGAACGTCATCATGATAAGAACTTAAGCCTTGACTGACCCTTTGACATTGACAGATGATAAAAAAAAGTTTAAGGATGTGTTTGTATTAAAATACAAAATTGTTATGTTTCTGTTGAAAAACCCTTCACTTGTATACATGAACCCGTAAGTAAGAGTGATTGGGAAATCGGTGTGAAGTATAAATTTGCATTTACCTACTCTTAGCATTGGTATTTGGAATTATTATTCGTTTCTGTTTCAGTTCCTGTTAATAAGTTAGATTTCTTCTTTCGGGAATCGTTTTACCTTATTTGTGATGATATTTTAGAGCCTACGGATGACAGGGTATCTGGACCTCAGCAAAACTGACCGCACCCTATCCAGTACTAGGCATCGATCAGCATTGATGGACGTCAATAAATACTGCTGCAGTATTGGATATCATCAACTGCTACATTTATTTATTTACATCTACTGTTACATTTATTTTATTTCACTTATTTATTTATTTGTTTACAGATTCTTTTACATTGGACTTAGTTAAAGTCTATAGAAGTAAAAGTTAATTTTAAGTTTTATGTTTTAAGTTTTAAGTTTTAAGTTTTAACAATTTATAAATTGACTTTGATTATACTAAATTAAAATAAACTATGGAGAAGTTGGTATTCGAACAAAAAAAAAAAAAGGACAAAAATATATATATAAAAAGGAGTATAAGAAAAAACAGAAATAACATAATAGAAAAGGAAAAGATAAAGATAAACTTTCTTATTACAAGTACCTCGGTCAAATATTTAAATAGGACTTTATCAAATGTTTTGGTTCCGCGAAGTTTTCTAGTGTCCAAAGGTAGAGCGTTCCATTCTCTGACAACATAAATAAAATATTGGTTCTCGAAGTTTCTGCATATAAACCTTGGTTGAATAAAAACAAAATAACGAGATGAAGTTGGAAACTGAAGCTTTTCGTACAGATACTGATATTCTTGGCAAATCAAGATATTGTTTTAGAGCGAAAAATTTGAAATAGATGTGGAGACTGCAACCCAGAATCTTGTAAGTGTATCCAGATACATGATCATATCGATTAAGGTTATAAACATAAGGCGTAATGTTGTTAAATGCCATTGTAAGATTCCTTCTTGTTTCTGAGTTGTGACAATAAAAAATTGGACATCCATAAGTGGCGATGGATAAAATTAAACGTTTAGCTAAGGTAAGCCTTGTCAAGGAAAGGGTGCCTAAACATCCGTATATTTTACCAATGATTATATGAATATGTTGGTCCCATGTAAGTGTCTAATTTGGCCAAATACCTAAATTGTACACTCTATCGACATATCGCAAATCAGTGTTACCTAAATGTAGAGCTCGAAAATAGCAGCTATCAAGCTTGTTTTTGTAGATTACCAAACACTTTGGCTTTTTCGTATATAGTTGTAGGTGATTTCTTGCCGAATAGTTAGAGATTTCCTTAAGATCGCTGTTAAGTTTGTTTACTTCATGTTCTAACATTCTCAGCCTGCAGCTCAAGTAGATCTGCACATCATCAGCATATAAATGTATTGATGAGTGTAGCACTACTTGTGGGCCATCATTAATAAATATAGCGAACAGCAATGGCCCAAGAATTGATCCTTGTGGTACTCCAGACTTTAATTCTACATAAGTGGCGGGAGGTGTTTTCCCCAACCTATATGACTTGATTCCTTTCACTTAGGTATTAAAGAATCAAATTAGCTGCAGAGTTACTGGAATTGAAATTAGTCTTCAATTTTGAAAAAAAGTATTCCATGGTTGACAGTGTCAAATGCTTTTGAGAATTTTAGGAGCCCAAGAAAGGACATCAGGTCGTGATCCATTACAATTCTCAGATCATGTGTTAATTTCAAAACAGCAGAGACACAACTATGATTTTCCCTCAAACCAGATTGTTGGCCATTCAGACGCTTATTATGCTTAACAAAAAGAGTCATTTGTTTATAAAGAAGTTTCTCAAAGACTTTGGATAAAAAAGGAAGATTAGAAATAGATCTAAATTCAGGTGGTGACAAGCTAGTGGCAGGCTTTTTTATTATCGGTATAACTTATGCAACCTTCCAGGAAGGAGGAAAAGAGGACGTCATGAGAATTGTGTTAAAAATGTGTGTGCAGGTAGGAAGGATAAAAGGCTTTTATCCTTAGACTTTATTTGAAGAATGGCGCACAGAACGTCGTGCCTCCCTCCAAAAGAGGGGGAGTAACTACAGAAAAAAAACTCCAGATCCCAAAAATTGATTTAAAACTGCACCCAGATATTTTACAAGGCAATAAAGGAACTGATGACAAAGTATTTAATGTCTTGATTTCCGCTAGACAATGTTCTGGGCCTCCTCAATATGCTCTGTCGTCTCCAAGTTCTTACTGACCGTCACACACTTTCAAATCACACATGATAGCATTCAATTCCCCTATCTGCGAAGCAATATACGAATTCGTTATCATAGGAAAACTGATCGTTACATTAACTTTGTGTTGAAATGCAACGTGTAATTTCGGAAGTTCTTTCTGTGGTAGTATGCGATTTTTTTTACCACCTGCCGGATTAGAAACTACAGAACAGGTGCTAGCACGATAGATTTTATTCCTTTCAAAATCCGTTAACAGAAAATATTAACAAAGTTCGGTATTTTTTTTTTCGAATTATTGGTTTAGTTCTGATGAAATGCAAAACTTTTATATCAAGAGCACATGCCCACACACTAAATGCAAGGACTCTTCTAAAATAATTCCAAGTGATGGTCATAAGTTATAAAGGCTATCACCATCAATCTGATTTCCTTCATATTGAGCGGCATGGAGAGAAAAATCGAGGTTAATGTGGGTAAAACTGGTTGTCGAATGCATCAATTTTTCAGATGCAACATGCATATCAACGAGGAAGATCCTGTAAAACTGTAGGGTTGAGATCGCATTCGAAAAGAAGGAATACCAGCTGGACATTTTCATCGGCATTGAAGGAACTCTCCATAGCGAAATTTTAAATGGCATGTGAAATTCGGCACGGGTAAGAGCAATGGTGATAAAAAGGACTCTGGTGCTGATGCGGATGCTGACTGTAGCCAAAATGTGATGACGGTGGTAAATAGGGGTTGCCTGCAAGATGGCTTCCCGTCTTCAATACTCTAGTGTATGTGGGTCTAATTTCAACGTCTACCCACACGCATATATCGATGAAGGAGCTGTTCTGTCTGCTGGATGTCTGGCGATTCTCTGCTGTTAAGCTCTGGTAACCCTAAATATGATGGACGATTAGTGCATTAGATATTAGCTTCCAGTCAATCCTCTCAAAGCTGTGGTTAGTCCCTTAGCGAGAAGGAGGAACCTGACTGGTCTGAATCATCCAAAGTGTTTATCCAACGAAGCATAATATTTAAGGGTCATTCTTTGTGCTAAACACGGCACATTGAAAACCTCCAAGGCGCTGTCGGTTTTCAGCCTTGCTGAACCCTTTATCACATTCTAAGCCAGTTTGAAAATACAGGGTTTTCCGTTATTGTTCCTCTGCCAGTGAGAGAAAGAAATTCAAGGAGTGCTGAAAAGACTGAGGCTAGGCCGTAAATACATTTGTTGTCAATGGCCCAAGTCAATCCAATTCGCCAGAATTGGTCATCCCTTGAACAATACTTTGGCGAATTTTGCGAAAGCATTTCAGTCCACACCCTTATACGAACTAATTGACTCAAGAACTAAAGCCAGATGACCGTTTGAAGCATGAACTTTCTCATATTGATCTCTAGAAATGGTTGCAATCGATTCGGAATTTCATCGCAAAGTCATCTTCAGCTATGATGCTCATTTCTGGCTAAATAGCTTTGTTTTGGTCTTTAGTAACAATATTTTCAGCCGTTTTTGCAACAAACAAAGTATGCGCTATTGGACGGCTACAAATGCACATGTGATTTATAAAACGCCACTACATCCACGAGAATTTACTGTTTGCTGTGGTTTGTATGCCGGTGGCATCATTGGACCGTATTTTTTGTTGGTGATGATGACAGCCACGTTACAGTTAATGGAAATCGCTATCGGGACATGCTGGAACGTTATTGTTGGCCGCAATTGCGTGCACTCAACATTGAGTGCGGTTTCAACAGAATGGCGCCACTTGTCACACAGCGGACCGAAAAATCAAGCTATTGCTTATGTTTGTAATGTATAGTTCTTAAGGGAAACCCGATACCCGATACTTCTCTGAACAAAGTCAGAAGGCTTAATTCAATGAGCCTTTTTTTCATTCAATGAGTTCATGGAAATTAAATCGCTGATGATGTTGCCGGACAAGTCTAAGAAGAGAGTTTTTCTAGACCCGAATTTACCTTAGGACTGCCTGTTTCCTATATTCGGCCTTCCATTGACAAATGGCATGACATTCAAGATTTCTGGCGGGCTAAACAAATGCTTCCCGACCTCCCAGCTATCCCTCAATATGGTCTAGACTGCTTATTTTAGTCGCGACGGGACACTACTCTTTTGCTTAGCTCCTAAGGGTGCTAAACATAAGTTTCGACGCCGAGTATTATCTTCATGATCCGGCTTATACCAAAAGCCCAACAAATAATAGTGTACAAGTCGTACAATGGACTTTTGTCAATTCCTAGCGCGCTCTAGTAGCCTTAACGAGTTCCGATGTGCAGTTCTATAGGTCCATCGAAGAGTTTAACTCTATCAATGTAAAGGTTTTGGGTCTCTGGTGGCGACCGGCTAAGGATGAAGTCTCATTCTTTAAAAATCTCGGGGAAATTTAGTTAACCGTGCTAACAATTTTTCACCCACTTGGCTTTCTGGCATTCTTCGTCGTCCACGCAAAATTTATACTTCGGGACCTTTGCCGCTCTGAAGTCAGCTGGGACGAGCCTATTCGAGACACTGAGCGAGAGACTTATTTACATTGGGTGCGCAAAATCCCGTTCATTCGCTTAATTCGATGTTTTCCTTTGGTGAGTGGCAGTAGCAACATCGAACTCCACATGTTCGTCGACGCAAGCACATGCACTTATGCGGCAGTATGCTACGTGAGAGCTGAAAGAGAGGGAGCAGTCTGTTGTTCGCTGATAGCATCTAAGATGCGTGTTACCCCACTTAAGGCAGTATCGATTCCGAGACTAGAGTTGATTGCTGCGGTCCTTGGTCTACGATTGTCAAAATTTGTGTAGGCTGAATCTTCAATCAAAATAAATCGCCGGTTCCTCTAGACCTATTCCAGAAACGTGCTATGCTGGATCAGATCCGACGCAAGTAAGTTCTGTCAGTTCGTCGCTCTACGTATTGGCGAGATACGGGAAAACTCCAAAGTCAGCGGATGTGGGTGCCGACAGCACTAAATGTAGGAGATGTTGGGACGAGATGGAGGATCGACTCAGACATTGGGGTATATTCCCGCTGATTTCACGGTCCCGACTTCCTTTACGCTTCAGAAGAGGAATGGCCCTCAACACTAATTGATGGGGAGAAAGTTCCAGAGTCGGAAACAGTGTGTAATATTAAAGTACACTCCAGTACCATGTTTGGCCGATTACCCCAGACCCAAAGAGATTCAGCAAATGGGAAAATTTACGAAAAGCTCAGCTGTATGTGGTACAATTTCTTCGGCAGACAGAAAAAAAATTTTTCACCATCTGAGCAACTTACAACACTTCTGAATATGGACGACGGGCGCCGAGTGTGCTATTATCCGCATTTGGCAGGAAGACACGTGTTCAGAAGAGCTGGAGTCTTTATTGTTGCCGCGGAACTAGGTAGGTCGAAAAAGTTCGATTTTTAAATCCTCTCCTTACGTAGACGACTTCGGTCGACTGCGATCCAGGGACGGGAGGATGCTGTTCAGGGAGCGCCAATAAGCGTTAAGTGCCCTGTTATACTTTTCCGAAATCATCGGGTTACGTGGCTAATAATTGACTCCTATCACCGAAAGTTTCATTACCACCACCACGAGATTATCATGAACTAGGTGCCTTAGCGATTCCACGTGAGCGATCTCCGAGTTTTAGTTCGAGCTGTCGCACGAAGCTGTCAAGCGTGCAAGAACCGACGTTCTGTCCCTCCGAGCATGGGTGACTTACCACCGGAGCGCTTGACTCCATTTACGCTGCCCTTCGGGTATTCGGGTGTCGATTATTTTGGACCCCTTAATATAGTTGTTGGTGGACGAACGGAGAAGCGACGAGGTGTGATTTTCGCTTGTCTCACCACGAGGGCGGTTCACCTTCGCTATCGGCAGGATCCTTCCTGCTGAAGCAGTTCGTTAGCCTACGGGGAGTACTGAGCGAATTAAGTCGACTGCTGGCGTAGGAGATTGAGGGGTAATTAGAGCCGCTCTGGCTGATGTGAAATATGTTCTGAACTCCATACCATTGAGGTACGTTCCTTTAGACTCACCAATGAGCGAAGCGATCATTCCAAATTACTTCCTGGTGGCAAGTTCAAGTGGCACAAGGGAGCGGAGCAGTGACGACAATAGCGGACTCTAGAGGACTTGTGTAAAATTTTGCTCTATCAAACCAGTTGGCGAATAAGATTTGGAAGCGCTGGTTACAGGCATACCTCCCGTGATTAATCCGGTTCCATGAATGGTTTCAACCAGCCCCAGATCCGATTTTTGGCTAGCCAAGTATGGCGAAAATGAGGTTGTTATGTGAGTGCTTCAAGGCTTCACGATATGTAAGGACGAAACATCGATCACAGAGTTATGGCAATAGAATTTCATATTTCTCGTGATCTGTCCTTACCTATGAAATCTTTCCGCAATTTATCTATGAGTTATAAATAGTAAGAAGTTAATAACAAGTTGTCGTTCCATCGTAATATAATTAATTCCCAACGAATCTCATTTACATAGATATGATCCTTTATAATATGATATCTCTCATACGAGTACCTGTTAATTTTATAACAGTAGAAGCCTACAATGCAAACTAAATGAATTAAGTATACGTTTTGCGTTTGAACTTACTCTATTTTGTATAATTATGACTTTGGGGGGCAAAGCTGCAAGCACTTCAAGCAAGTCAATAAAAATAAATTTTGTTGACACACAATGCATATCTAACATGCATACATTGTATATTTTACACATACCTTTAAAAAAAAATTATACACCTTGTGCCGGATTAAGTGCTATAAAGCGAAAGCTTTTTTTGTTTAATTAATATTGTTGCAATACTTTCTATTTAATTATAGCTTCCATCCTAACATGTGAAAGGATGTGATTAAATTGTAATCTGACAACCATGCTAACAAGGTTAGTTCAACCATCAGCAATAATATTTATAATTTAACTAATTAAATAAATGATAATCGCAGAGAACAGCGAACGAGTTAATTAAACAATCAGGAGGAATTAGTTAGCGCTCAAGTCTCAGAAAAATGATTATGGCAAAAGGTTAACTTATCAATTAGGTAGATGTGGAAATATATATTTAAAAATATTAGTGTCATCGGTTAAGCGGCATAATTTATTAAATTAACAATACTTATAAATTATTTCACATTATTGGAAACAAGAAAGACAAGAAATTAGTTAATCTGAGGTTAAGAAGCCGGAAAATAGGACTTCTGCTGGTTTATATTCAAATGAATCATGTTTAGAATACAAATTGGTTTTTATTTTATTATGCCAGTTATTTTAAGTCAAACATATTGCATTGTATGTAACCGTTTTCGAAAAATTTCATTCAGAAGACTAATTTTCATCAAAATCCAAAAATGAAAGGAAATAAAATTTGTAAATGGGAATCAAAGACTGAAGAACAACAGAGCTCTTACGACATCGAGTGAGCTCCTACACACACTAATTGAGAGAGCTTGGGAAACAGAGGGTTTTCCTGAGGAGTGGAAAAAAAGAATGATTGTCAAGCTCACAAAGAAAGGAGACCTTACGTATTGCGAAAACTGGAGAGGAATTTGCGTGCTGCCTGCATTAGCCAAGGAAATGGCAAAAATCCTCCAGGAGCTATTCGCTCCACCTCGAAGACACACTCGACGCCGAACAAGCAGGACTCCGCACCGGATCTTCCTGTGTGGACCACATCAACACCTTGCGGATCATCATGCGTTGAATATCGATTACCACTTCACCTGCTGTTCATCAACTGCGAAAAGGCGTTCGACAGTGTCAATAGAGAATTTATCTGGATTGAAGTTCGAAATAAGTGTTTTATAGAGAGCTTACTAAAGAATGATGGACCGCCACATCCATTTCCCCCGATATTGTTCTCCAGAGAAAGATTAATAGACAAACCAAAGAGGACTAGAAGAGGTCAAAGACATTTTTCTTGAAGGCAAAATAAAATAGGCCATCAATTCATTTGACCAATTCAAAGACCCTGGTGCCAATGGAATCTTCCCAGCACTCCTCCAAAAAGGGATCGTTCAAATAACCCCAAAATATGTATATACCAAAAAGTTGAAAGGAGGTAACGGTTAAGTTCATACCCAAGGCAGGTGGTAGAGCAACTGATTTACCCAAATCATACAGAACAATAAGCCTCACCTCGTTTTTCCTAAAACAATGAAAAAAATTCTTTATAGACATATCATGGATAGTCCACTATACTATATATGAGTAGCAACAGAGTTTACAAAAACCAGCAAAATCAATAACGCATGCCATTCAGGAACTCATCCCATAGATCGAAAAATCCAACAGAAACAAAGAAAATGCGATTTGACATCAAAGCAGCTTTCGACAACTCCGAACACGATCACATATACAGATTTTTTTTTTAATTATTGTATAATCAGCGCGTGCTCAAGGGGTTTTTTTATCCTTAACATGTTCGTACACAGCGCGGGCGAAGGAAATTTAGAGAGAAAGAAAAGACAGGTACCGATGTACATTGTTTTTATATGTTTGTAAATTATAACGACAAGGAAACACAGAGATCGGCAGGGCATTCCATAAGCGAGTTGTACGGCTTAGGAAAGAATCACGATATTTTAGAGTACGTCCGAAAATTGGCTCGAGGGTATACTGATGAGCATTCATAACGAGACAGGTGTTACGGTTGAAAGTTTGAATGGGCGGAATGCGACTGGCGATTTCAATGGAGCACTGATTGACTGATATTAGTATCACTTATGAGTTTTATCGCACGGTTTTGAACCCAATCAGAGTTTATCGGCTTCGACGATGCAAGAGCCATCCATGGATAATCTCTTTAATGACAGCAAACAGCATTGCGTTTTGGAAGCATTAAATTCCATTCTGTTGATAGTTTCACAATTGGTTATGCTGTTAATATCGGAATTTAATGAACTTAACATACGCTGCCGTTCCCTTTTTACAGCCGGAGAGCAGGGACGTGAGTCCGGGAACGAGTATGAAAAGCAGAGAGGACTGCCGTCAGCAAAGGAACATATTGGATTAGAAGTAGCAGACAAGAGATCATTAATAAAAAGAGTGTCGGAGACAGAACGGAGCCCTGGGGCACACCAGCATTTATTTTGTGAATATCAGATTTGAAACTGTCCAAGACAACTTGAATTGAACGCTCCGAAAGGTAATTTCTAATTCATTGAAGAAAAGAGTCATCGATCCCAAAAGCACGCATTTTCGACAAAAGAGCCTAATGCCAAACTTTGTCAAATGCCTTAGAAATATCAAGTGCAATATGGTATCTTACTTTCGTCAGATTGATGTACGCTTTGGTTCCACTTTTCAGTAAGGCATGCCATCAAATCACCAGTTTACCTGTTGCTACGAAAACCATATTGCCGGTCATTGAGAAGTTTTCGTGTTTCGAGATATTTCATGAGCTGCCGGCTTATCAACCTTTCCACGACCTTAGCAAGAAGTGTCGTAACTGCAATGGGTCTGTAGGAGGAGAGAGAGGAAGATTCGCTTTTTTTAGGGACGGGCTCGACAAATGCTATTTTCCATCTGCTCGGAAAGAGTAGGATTGATGGAAAAGCTTATATAGTGGTTTTGTCAGCGTGGAAGAACACCTCTTCAGAAGAAGTGGAGATATACCGTCTGAACGAGCGGATTTATGTGTATTAAGATCCTTCAGTACTCTTGCTACTACACGATTCGTCCCATTGAAGATTCGACGCACTCAAGTGTAGGCGGAGACAAAGCACAATCTGGGAGTGTTGAGCTAGCCGCAAATTGTGCCGCAAGCAGATTGGCCTTGTCCAAAAAGCTGACAGCTGGAATGTTATTGTAAATGAGCGTTGGGATGGAGGATGAGGCAGAATTTCTAATGTTTTTGACAAAAGACCAAACATTTTTACTGCCTCTGGGGCATAGCAGTATTTTTGGCCTCAGTTTTTGGTCGTATTGGAATTCCACACGCTTGAGAAAGACGTTGCAACCATTTCTGGCTCGTTTAAACTTTTTTTGGTTTTCCTCTGTCGGGTTGGCCTTATAGGACCGAAAAAACATTTCTCTGACCCTGACAGCCTCTTTACAGCTCGAGTCATACCATCCCTTTTCTTTTGGGTTTGATACCTACTCTTCATCCGATGAGGGATAAATCATCTCATTCCAAAGAGAATAGCTTCTGTGATCATGTCAGCAGCGGCATCCACTTCGTTATAGAGGAAACATAACGACCAGCAAGTTGTTAAGTCCGCTCCAATTGGCTTTCACGTATTGCCATACGGTTCATGTGAGCCTATCAGGCTTGTGTTAGCGAATTAAGCCTTGATGCGGGTTGTCATATGATGCTCGCTCACGTGTCGGAAGCTCAAGTGTTCTTGTGCAATTTGCTTTATATGAAAAATCGGCATCCTATTAAGCGCTGTTTCCTTTACCTATAGCAACACCATAGTCCAACCACAGTTTTTCATCCTCCTTATACTCGATCCATCTCATCCCTCTTCCTGGCTTGGGGTGATGCATGCGTGATAATCTTCTAATTGCTCGACCGCATGTGGCTTGTTAAGGGCCCCGGCATTCCACGCACGTATAGAACCGAAGGTCGTTGTCCTCTAATCGTTTGTCAGGATCGTTACTAACTGGAGACTACTAACTGGTTCGTCAGTCTTTTTATCTTTTTATAGGGTTGTGAGCCGTATGACGGCGTGGGCCAGTATTATACCACTAGTCGAGCACGAACTTGTTATTTTGGCATGCATGTGTAAGAATTTACTAATGCTCTGACCACCATTTGGAGGTGAGGCAAATTTACGCTGGGAACTTGATTGTTACGCTGATGGCTCGATCCTAGCAGTTTCCTGATCCATCGTTGCGTTATCTTTCCTACCGCTTTATTTTTATTGAGTGTCTTAGTTACGAATGAAATCTTTGTAATGTTAGAAAATCTAGCATCTGCCTAAGGTTTTACGAATTTATTACTGATACAAATTGTTCCTATATGCGCACTCTTCTTTCGTGATTGCCTAGTAGAAGGTGCCAATAAATAACACCTTTTTGAAGCACCAATATGCTTCCTGTTGACGGAAATAGCCCTCTTACAACGTTCCAGATCCAGGCGTGGAGGAAATCCGTTTTAACACTAGATATGTCAAACTACTTGTCCTGAGGTTTGCTCATTCGATTGCATCTAACCGTAGCATGAGTTTGTATATACCGATCGATTTACCTTCCGTACTCTTTTTGCTGTAATACGAGTAGATATCGCGGTTAGTAGTGTAGTTCATTATTTAACGAGTTCAGTAGCCTAGCAATTTCCTCGAATGGGTGATGCTCCGTCATCTCCCTATGCGATGATTGGTATTGTTGGCCTACTTTTGAATAACTGGAAACAAGGATTTAACAGAACTTTAATGAATAAATAAATTGTTGGCGTGATAGTCCACAATGAACCTAATTATTTTTTCTTCGCCTTGTCATTTTTCTGCCGACTCCAGGAAAGTGAGAAACTTTTTATGGGCAGAAGAAGTGACTTTGATGAAGCCTACTCCAGGAAACAGTGCCATATTCAGGATCAGAATGATCTGGCTGCATTTACACTATTGCGTTGAAGGTAATTGTAGGCATGGTAGCTGTATTATGGTGAAGTCTAGGTTCCTTAAAAGGATCAGGATAGGAGGCTGGCTAGTTGCCTTACCCGTTATGGGCTTCCTTTTTGGGCGAACATTGCGTACTTAAGAACGTGTCGATGGTTGTCAGATAAAGCTGTCATATTTAATGGTCCCCAAATTTCGAACAATCTAGTTATCTAGTTCTTTAATTGGAGCCTCTCTCCTGATACTCATCACCCATGTTAGTTGAGCTTAACTCAATTAAAAAACCTCAGTGACGGTGGATTATTGAAGCACTTACAAAACTATATAATCGTATTGTCTTACAAAAGCTTCTGACACCTTGCAAGTGTTTCGCAACTGTCAACAAAATTTTGGGTTAATAAGTGAAATTTGTGGTATTCCCAAAAGTTCATTACACGGTCCATTACTGTTAACTGCTACTTGATTACCAATTCCACATCCGCCTCATCATTAATCTTACTTAGTAAGTGACCCAATTATTTCCGTAAAACCGTTGAACATCTGTTTGTGGTGTTCGAATGCAAGTGTACTCGTACCTTCCGAAGCACCTCAGGCATTTACTCTCAACATCAATTCCAGTCGATGGAAACACCCGATTATAACCCAAACAGACGCATATCTTTAAAAATTAAATAAATCGTTTAATAATAATAATTCAACGCCACTCGTATCACCTCTGGTAATAGTGACCGTAATTAAACAACAATCTCTGCATAAATTAAAATTTAAAAGCCCAACCAAGAGAAAATCGAAAATCTAAATAGGAAAGCGAAAAAACAAACAAAAAAAAAA
This sequence comes from Volucella zonaria, assembly GCA_963966105.1. NCBI lineage: Eukaryota > Metazoa > Arthropoda > Insecta > Diptera > Syrphidae > Volucella > Volucella zonaria. The sequence goes on along the minus strand of OZ014530.1, from coordinate 359,724,802 downwards.
AAAACAAATTGTACAATACAAAAACTTACGTGTTTCCCCTGCCATTTGAATGACCGACTGACGAACAGCAAAGTCATGTGTCGCGAATGCAATCAACTATCTATCGTTAGACGGACCAAAATAATGGTAATCATAATTTTGCGTAATTTATTGGCCATAAATAAACAAATAACTTGTCTGATAGGTGTCAGTGCTGGTATTAGTGTTGGTGTTAGTTAGTCGTATCTATAGGCCAAGTGTTGTATCGCTTTGACTAAATACGAATATCGTGTCTATTGAGTTGATGGCTGACTGGCTAAATTGTTCAGCGGTTAACTTTAAATGCGCACCTCATATCGATGCTAATGACTTTTTTCATTCGCTTTTACGAGATTCAGATTGTGGCTGCGGTAGTAAGCCGTTGATTTTATTTTACTTTTTTTTTTTTTTTTTCAAATTTTTCTGCGCCTATTTAGACCGTTTTGAAATGAATTTGCGTGCGAGTGTGTGTGTAGATGATTTGACTGAAAATCAAACGCAAAAAAAAAACCAGACACTCAAAACGATCATCGATACAAATTGGTCACGCTATATGTCATGTACTTGTGGATTGTAGTTTTTTGTTATTGAGGTTATTGTTGTTGTTTTTCGTCGTCACTTTTACAATGCCAACAATGTGCTTAAGATGATTCCTCACGATTGGCAAGGAGGACGATTGTGGTCATTTAGAATGACAAAGAGTGCAAAATTGTTGGCTTCACGATGAGTGTATGCGTTAATGAGGCAACAAACATGATGAGTTCATAGAATAGTGTTAACGCGTGCGTTGGTATGAGTGCATGCAGGTGTGGATAAAGGTAGTTATCAACGCGTATATACTGTGTGATGCAGAAATGAAACCACAAGGTGTTGTAAAAATGTGGGCTTTAAGAAACCGGGTCTTAAAATGACAAAGGCTAAGGTATTTGACTAGCCTTTGTTTGATACAAAACGATCTGAATCATTCAAGTCTACTTATGGCGCAATATGTGGAGTTGTTCGGGAAAATCTCGCATAGTTAAGGGAGTTGAAAGGTAGTAAACTGTAAAACCCCATAGACGGTGCCATTAGAATGGAAATGTAATTTTAATTTTTTTTTTTGTGAAAATCTTCCATAGACAACATGAATATCACAAGCGCGTGCTCATGCCCATAGTAGTGTGAGATACTTACTCACTGAAACACCTCCCTTCGAAATCAAGATATCTCTTACTGCAGCTATCAGTTATCATGAAATAAACACGTTTGACAAGAGTGTTTTCAATGAAAGTCCCTGCATGTTTCGATATTAAAATCCGGTTAAATTTTATCGGGCTAGGTCTTAAGGTTTGGTCCTTTCACGACGGCATAGCTGATTTCTTTTGTCCTAGATTTGTAGGACTGTATTATGAATATGTCCACTTAGTCGAATCTTTTAGATTCTCGCAAAGTTTTTTGCTACTTATATACCTCGGTGCATGGACTCCAAGCACTTTATTTTCAAAATTTTGAAAAATATTGGTTTCTTGGTATAAAATCAGAGATGTAGATATACCTACTTGTATAATAGCAGCTTATGGAATAATTTGCGTTCAATTGGCGTTGGTAAGAAAGTAATAGTTGATAGTAGGGATACTATTGACGATCTTAACAATGTTTTTATTTCCAATGCTACAACCTAACCACGTTTCACACCAAATTATGACTTTACTACCAGTTTTGACTTCGATTTGCATGTTGTTTCAGAGCTTGACGTAGTGCATATTGTACGTAACTTTAAATCGAATGCTAGATGGAGTACCTATCCGTTTTGTGAAGCTTATTTTACCTCACATTTTAAGTTGCCTCACGCACATAATTAACTTTTGCATAACTGCTTCCACTTTTCCTGATTGTTGGAAGTTGGCCACAGTCATACCCGTCCCCAAAAAGCCCCAGCCATCTTCGTTAACTGACTTTCGACCTATAAGCATTTTACCATGTTTATCAAAAGTCTGGCTCACCAAATTGTAAAATTCATTCAGCAACACAGTCTGTTATCTCCTTTGCAGTCCGGCTTTCGAGCTAATCATAGCTGTTCTACAGCCATGGTCAAAATTCTCGACGACATAAGGGTTAACTTTGATAGGGATTACTTAACCGTGCAATGTTTGCTTGACTTCTCGAAGTCTTCTGTTAGTGTTAACCATAAGGTACTATTACAAAAACTTAGGTTATATTTCGGCTTTAGTGAAAGTTTAGTGCGCCTGATTTACAATTATCTCGACAGCCGTTATCAAAAAGTCGTTCACAACAACGCCTCCTCAGAATTCGGACTCTTAGCTGCAGGAGTTCCTCAGGTGTCTATACTTGGACCGATTCTATTCTATCTTTTTGTTAATGATCTACCAAAAGCCTGTTCTAATGCTGATATACACTTATATGCTGACGATGCACAGACCTATATTTCCCGACTAATTGGACTCGTTAGTCGTCAGACTAAAAGAAGACCTGTCCAAAATTTATGACTGATCTATCTGTAATGGACTTCATCTCAACCCAATGAAATCACAACTGATTTTAATATCCAAACATCCCTTCGACACCGATGGAATGCCACAACTCAACTTTATTGACGTGGTTACTAATTTGGGTTACAAATTAAATAGACCCCTTTCCGCTGTTGACCACATAAATTATGTTATTGGGCGAATCTACGCTGGATTACGTAAAATCTGGCTCTCTTTTCTAACCTCACGCCTATAGGCACAAAGCTCAGACTTGTGAAAACGCTATTTTTGCTTATAATTGACTACGCTGCTGTTGTCTACTGCAAGCTTGATGCAGTCTCTTAACATGTTACTCGTAGCCTTTAATGATATGTTAAGGTATGTCTACGGACTTCCCCGATACAACCACGCCTCACACTACCATAACTCCGTTCTTGCTTGTTCCCTCAAACAATTTCTCGATCTATGATGTTGTGTGTTCATGCACAAAATTATTAAAAATCAATCCCCTGCTTATCTCTTTGACAAGATACGATTTTCTCAATCTATCAGAACACTTAATCTTATAATCCCTGCATATAATTATTTGAACTCCTCGCGCCTCTTCTTTATCTATGTAACCAGGCTCTGGAACACACTTCCTTTGACGGCTAAGCAAGCAATGGGAGCTACATTATTCAAGAATGCAGCACTGGAACACCTTCAGGAATATCAATAACTACTTTCCTACTTCTTCTTTTCTACCTTTTTTCTCCTTTTTTCCCCCCTTATCTTTACTCTATCTTCTATTAATATCTTTATGCCTACCTTCCCTAAATTCTGGTATCTTCTCGGAAGACCCAGAACTAAGGGTGTCTATGTATAAAACTACCGGACGCAAGCAGTGACTTCAAATCAGAGGTTCTAGCTATCCTCAGGGTGACTGAGCAAATGCAGATGAGATTTTTATCCGAAAGAGATATCGCAATCTACATCGATTGCCAGACCGCACTCACGGAATCAACCAACGTCAACTGTAATACAGTCAGGTCTGTTGCACAGTGTTCAAAGCATTATGCAGTCGGAACCGGGTAGGACTATTCTGGGTGCCAGTACACTGCGGTATTAAAAGAAATGAACAATCGGATGAGCTTGTAGGAAAAGGAGGGCTACTCGACAATAATGAGGTTGCCAATATCAAGAAAGTTTTTAGTGAAATACTTTGTCGTAAATCTAGAGGAAATAGACGGCACGAACTTCAAAGGCCTTCTTGGCTTTTGCCGGGAAATTGGATGTTTCACTAGGGAGATTGTTTAGGTTTATGACATTTGATGCCTGCTGTCTGTGTCTGTGCCCCTAACCTAATGCCAGCTTTTTTTCACTCCATGCACGAAAAAAGAGTCCGCTCTTGTCTGCTTGGTAAATATCTTCCGGTTTGCAACCACGCAGCCTGGGAGGAAGTCTTCCCTCGAACAGGTTGACATCCGACGGAATTACATCTGGAGCTTCATAGATATGCACTTGAAACTAACGTTGTATCATTTACGCTAATTGGGTAGCCATCCATCTGGTGCTGAAAAAACAGAATATTCCTCTTGATTAGCTAATTGTTGGTCTAAGCCTTTATTGTCCAGAAATGGGAACATCCTTGCGTTTTGCCTTTAGGAACTAATTGTAGCACAACTTATCAGCTTGGGGGTAAGACAAGTCAAACAATTGATGTACCCAAGCTATAAAATACTTTACCACTTCGCTAGTTCACATATTGATAACTTTACCATATCCTGCAACTGAATAATTTCAATATTTGCTTTTGAACAGAGTGGTGCCGTTCTGATATTTAAGGTCTGGAACAGTTGATTGTGAATGACTAAAAAAATAACCAAAACGATATAAGCTATCATCATAAATCAAAAATTTACATAAAATTGGAAATCCCCTGCTTTATTGCTTTGGACAACATATACTAACGTAGTTGTGCTCATAGCACAGCTTTTTTCATAAGAATGAGCGCTCCGCCTTATAGCATCACTACGAGTATACTAAGCTAAAAAGAGGAATCACCGATTTACATGCAATTCTTGTCCGCGCACTTCATCCGGAAGTGTTTTTTGTCCGCTTGCAAGAGATGCCTTGTACGTAAATATATTTTACGTGACAGGCCAAGGGAGCGTCCGCCCACAGAAATATATTTTGTTCTAAAAATATAACTACAAACTACAGCTTTCGCTGTATTTGTTTTCGAGTTTTTAAAATTTCTGTTCACTTGCGACTTCACTTGCGAAATTTCTTTTCACTCGACTTGAGTCGAGTATCATTTCGAGATATTAAGCTTCGTTTGGGAACGGAATACAGTACATTTTTGTGAAATAAAGTTTACCTGAACAGATTGTGCGTAATACACCGGATTTACAATCTAGGGGCCCTTTATAGTTTGGCTGTTATTTCTTCAATCGTTTTACTTACATACTCGTAGCTCTAGTGTTGCAGTGTCATCAGCAAACAGTATATCACAGTCATATAAAAGATATAGAAGTGGACCGATAACACTTTCTTGCGGTTAGCCGGCTAAAATTTCTGGGAACTGCGAGAACTCGTTTCCATGTCTGACACGGAAAAATCTATTCTCGAGATACGTTGTTGCAATTTCAATTATAAGCCCAAATGCCATATCATGTCAAAGGCTTGCGAGACATCGAGAAATACGCTTGAGCAAATCTTTCTTTCTTCAAGTGCTAAGAAAATTAACTATGACTTCACCGTTTACGTGGCTGATGAGTTTTAGGTGTGGCTGGTTTGGGTATCACATAAATAAAACACAAGTCCGTACGAAGTTCAGTCAACAGCTATGGACCTACCTTTTTCACCCATTTGCGGGCACACAAAGTGCGTCAAAATCCACCGGTACCAATTGCCATCGGCCACCTCTCCAGCTTTAAAGAAAAATGGCCCAATGATGGTCTTGGGGCAAACACCGTACATTTTCATTTGATATTCCACATGTAAGTAAGAAGCTGTAACGTTTTCCATAAACACCATTCACTTAGATGAATTGAAACTTAAGCCTGCAGATGTTTAGCAGCGAGTTTCTCCATTTATGACCAAGTAGTTATTTGGGATAGAAACCTTAGTCTTAGAGGATATTAGTTGCTACTACTCTTTGAAAAGGCTTGCCTAAGGCACTAGAGTAAGCTTATGTCAAACCAAGGTTCAACATCAGACGCATATATACGAGTAAGTAAAGCCAGAACCTAGTATTGAATTATCTTCGAATTCTGATGGCAATTTATAAATGTTATGTATCTCAAATCAGTACGGCCGGCATATAGGGCTCTTCTAAATGTGCTAAACACAAACTATATTGACTTTATAACATTATTAGGAGGACCTGAGTAAATACTACAACCATAATATAGCCCCGAGACAGCAACTAGGACCTCATGTTCAATTTACAAAAATACTATGCAAGTTCTGGGCTTCGAAACAGTATCGTAGATTAACAACTTAAGGATGTCCGTATTTTTATATCTATTATATCAAATATTGTAAGAGCTAAATGGCCATTTATCTGGTACCCACAAGAGTACTTACGAAATTTCTATAAAATCGGCTAAACATAGTCCTGACTCGAACATACGAATTCATCACTCAAAGCTCAGTCTGAGAGGCAAATTCGATTGATTTTCTTTTAAATTTTACAATGCCACGAGGTGGCATCCGAATTGTTGGTTATGAAAGTTAGTGATCAGAGATAAAAAGGCCTCCCTAATATATTACATCTTTCGTCTAACAAGACTTCAACACATTTCACCTTCAATAATGCGGAAACTACAGGCAATTTGTCGCACTATGGTGCTGTTGAAGACTTCTGCAACAGAGTCTCATTCCATTACTGAAAAAGATTTAAGGTAACCAAAGACTGATTAATTCAACAAAACTTAAAATCTAGTAGTCCAACCTCCTTCACCATAAGAAGCTTCAAAATGCAATTGCATGAAGAATATTTCAAAAAACATTTAGAATTCTGACATCTCTCATTAAAATGACCTTTAATATTTTTATGAATATTATTAGGGCTAACTTGGATACTAATATTCTAGACAGATCTGCCAAAAAATACAAAAAGATTACGTGGGAAACTGTTCTCGCTCTAAACATAGAGATACATCCGACTAAATAACCCATTTCCTAAGATATACTCGTACAAAGTAGATCAATAAATCCTTGGCTTTTTGAATGAGAGGTAGTTTTTTCGACATTTCATTTCTCATCATAGCCGCCTTTGAGTTCAATATACTGTGCCCAAGGTTTCTTCAATTTCTTGATTGTTTCAAATAATAGGATCTTTCAAATCCCTCCGAATAAGCGTTAATGTGAGCCATGATTTTATCATTGGAGCCAAATCCGTCAAGCTATGATTTCAAGTTTGGAAGTAGGAGATAATCACTGGAGTTAGTCCCCGAAAGATATGCCCGCGCTATGTCTGGATGAAAGAGCACTTTATTCTTAGCCTTTTGCTCTTCTACCGGTCGAATAAGTTGGCATAATATTCGCCTTTGATTGTTTCTCCCTTTTGAAGGAAACTATTCTGGAATGTGGCGTGTGCATCCCATTGAACTATGGCCGTGGCCTTGTTGTCAGACAGATTCACTTTGGACCTCTTTGTCATCGCTTCGTCCAGAAAAACCAACTGTTTCGACCTCTGCTTGGACTCGGATGTGTGGTAATGGATCCTTGTTTCGGTCACGGTCGCAAGATGGTACAAAAACTCGTCTAACATATCTTGGAAGTTGAGCTCACGAAATTGTTTTTTTCTGCATATTCGTCGAAATTCACGCAGTTGTCTGTTTTCAGTGGCTCATACGAAAACTTAAATATGCAGTCTTTTGACAGATAGTAGTGGTAGGATATACGGGAGCAGTTCAAGTTCAAGCAGGACATTGCAATTGTTGTGAGAAAAATTATGATAAAGGAAATTATTTTCTTTTTCAATAGACAACCAACTTATTGCTTCGGATAAAAACGGACTCACTGTTGACAACTCTTGTAGACGTCTGCAAAGACAACAACTTTCGAATCAGCACGTGAAATATTCAGACCGTTAACCGGCCACGTGTAGCCGAACAATTAGCAGAGGTCCTTGACTGCTATCCCGCATATATTATCGTCATCTATGAAGTGGGATGGGATGAACCTGGCGTAAGGAGAATGAAAACTTGTAATATATGATATGGTGATTGCAATAGGCAAAAGAAACAGCACTTATTGGGATGCGGGTTTGCCATAAGCGAATGACTTAGGCAAAATGTCTTGAGCTTCAATTCTAAATACGCTAACATAAGCCTAATACGCACATACGAGAAGACATATGAGCAATGTCCTAAGTATGACACCCGGATAGGAAGAAAGAACGTCTATGGTAAGACATTAGGTAAGCAAAGTCTACACGAAACCACGTCTGGTAATGAACTTAGGCTTATCGTCTTTGCGGGGGGACGAAATATCGCTATAACAAGCACACAGTTTCCTCATCTCAACATACACAAGGAGACATGGAGGTCTCCGGGGCATGAAATGTTAAATCACATTGATCACATTGCAATCGGCGCAAGACATGTTTCCAGTATTATGGACGTCCGAACCTACCAGGCAGCCAACATTGACTCAGATCACTACCTTGTTGTAGCCAAAGTAAGAATGCGGATTTCCTAAGCGCCACAACAAAGAATAACTACTGTGAGAAAATATATCGTAACAATTCCAAAAGCCCGCCAGAATCTTAACCGAATGCGTATCCCGAAATTTCTCAACAACAACTACGTCTCCAGCATCAAGTACAGGAGACCAGTACCAACAGAGATGCTGCAACTCGACCACAACCAAGAGTTGTGGAAGAATGCCGCCAAGCATATGCAGGAGTACATAGCGACACGGTTCGCAGGAATAACGTACGGGAGTTTTACCAATGGGTAAAAATAACATGTCAAGACAAGAAGACAGAGGCTTAAACAGATGAAGAAGTAAACCTTGTGGGAGAGTCACAGTCGGTGCTAAGAATACGGAAAAACATTTTCCGCAGGCTGTATACCGGCGAAGAAGCACATCATTCCGCCGTCTGGCAGAATAGACTGTTCAACTTAGGTAACGATAGCCAAAACTCCGTCCACCTGAGTAGAACGAAGTAAGGATAATACAATAATAAATAAGCTAAAACGCAACAAATTATCTGGACCTGATGGCTTACCGGCCGAGGTATTCAAAGCATCTGGAAATGACTTTGTGGAGAGCATCCACCAACGCATTTCTCAGATCTGGTCTGTAGAATGTATGCCTGGTGGATGGAATATCAGCATCGTTTGTCCGATTCACAAAAAAGGGGAACCCCTGTGCCAACAATACAGTTATAAGTCTCCTCAACATCGGATACAATATCTTATCTCCTATATTATGACAACATCTGAAACTCTTCGTCAACAACCCCTATAAGTTTGGTTTCAGACCAGGAAGTCCACAATCGACAAAATATTCACACTCTAGCAGATCCTGGAAGAAACTCAAGACGTCCAAATCAATACCCACCATCTTTTCATCGATTTGAAAGTCGAGTATGACAGCATTTATAAAGACGAGCTATTTACAATACAAGGATTATGTTTATTTGATGTCTTATATTTTTTTCCATTGAGTCGAGAAATTCGGCTAAGCGGCCGAAGCCCGAATTGATGACCATTCGGGCCCGATTTGTGACATTTCCTATTACTCTTGCCAGAGCTTCCGCCGATAGGTCTTCGCATTCTTGACGGATATTTTTGAGGGCTTCAAGAGCCTGATGCTTATTGACATTGACTCATGACTTCACAAAACACAACAAAAAGAAGTCTGAAACGGTTAAATCAGGCGGTCTTGCCGGCCAGTGCAAATCACCAGAACTAGAGATTAGGCGACCCGGAAATGCAGCCCTCAGATTTTCGATTGTGGCTCGTAAAGTATGCGCTGTTGTTTCATTCTGTTGGAACCACATGTTCTCCAGTCCCAGTTCATCCAATTATGGAAGGAAAAAGTCGATGAGCATTGGTCTGTAGCGCTCGCCGTCCAGAGTAGTCGTTTGGCCCGCGGCGTTTTCAAAAAAAATAAGGCCCGATGGTGCCTCCAGCGTAAACTGCACATTATGCAGTAACTTTGAGCGGATATAATGGCTCTTCGTAGGTTATACACGGATTTTCGGTGCTCCAGAAGCGTTAATTTTGCGTATTTACACATTCACAGAGATGGAAATGGGCGTCGTCACACACGATGATTTTCGATGAAAAGTTATCTCCCTCGTGGTCGAGATTCAGGATTCCGCGTTCTTTAGGAGAATAGCGATTCATGTGAATTTTCACTTGCATTTTGTATGCTTACTTCACAAATGTCAAAGTAGAACTGATATTTGCCGCCTTTTGTAAACATTATATCATCTTCCGATAGGGTGATGAGTTTTGCGCCACCTTGTTGATCCATGTTTAGGTTTGGTAACCCTATCTAAATCGTCCGTCTGGGCAGGATGGCAACTGAAAACGCTCGCTACTCCGTCAAAATCGGCAACGATTTATCCGAGATCTCTGATGTCTAAAAAGATTTTAGAAAAGGTGACCCGCTGTAACGTAACTTCTTTGCATCATACTTGTAAAAATTGTGCGGAACTCATACGTGAACACTGCAGACACAATCTTTCAATAGTCTGTGCAACTGTTTGTGCCAATGATATTGACATAATTTGGAGCACTCAGCAGGCTCTCACCGGTGCACTCGCTAGTTTTGAAGAGGGATCTAGGCAAAATCAAGTACATATATGCTGTCAGCAAGAAGGGACACATAATATCAACAAATTGAACAGAACGTCACAGAGCGAACTGGTAGCCAACTAGTAGCTTTAACAGCAGAGGAATTCGGCCTGGGAGTAGGCTGCTAGTCGGCCTCCTAGTAAAAAAAAAACGAACACCTTGATAAAACCTTACTCGTTTATCTCGCTTATGTAAACCCTAGGCCAATGGCAGAACTTTCGCGAATCACGTTTTGAAATACCTGCTGACGTTCGTCTGTTATTCGTCTCTTTTATTTCCCGTAGATCATGCAACCCTGCTAGGAATTTTTTTTTCATATAAGTCAATTCACGCTTACTTTGTGCGCGACATTGTCGTATTCACCGTACCTTCCTTGATTTTCTATTTTTGCACTTCTGCAAAATGATCTTTTCTTAAGAGGAATGTTAATCTTCTAGCGCCTTAATTCAATTCTTACAAGTAGCCTAAAAGGTTATGACGTCTTATGACAGTGCTATCATCGCCGAAAAGACGAAAATTAGTTACGGTCTCATGACTGTTCTGCTTCAATAGAATACCTTGCAAGACATTTTGCACATTTTGCACAGTAAGCGATCTATCATATCTTTTTCTTAGATGCAGCTAAGATGTTGCTGAACGTCTTTAAACTTTGCTTGTGTGTCTACCTCCAGGGTTACTAGATCACTTACAAGTTAGATACCTTTGCCTGAGCCTAAGTTATGTGTTATTTGCCGTTCATGGCTTAAAACTGGGCCAGGGCCAAGACCAGTTCTACGGACATGAAATCTAGACAGTGTACTACTTAATGCAATGTCCATAATCTAAGGGTAACTCTCCTCCTCGTGCGGGGTGAGTGGAGAACATTTTAGTGAAGGAAATATCGCATGACCGCAATAAGGCCTGCTGTATTTTCTCGGTGACAATTGCTATTGCCTCACTGAGGTTTCTGTTGCAAAAGTTACATATTTTTTCCTTTTCTAAGTGGTCTCGTTGCGATTTAAACTCGGAATTCCTACGTGAATAAGCCATTTCGCCATTTATCTTGCCCAGATTACAACACAAAAATCCGTTAGATGACATAACTTTGTGGTTGTGCAGTCAGCTAAAGATGAAAAACCGTGTGCCCGTTAAAATGAAATGACTTGAGGAAGAGTATCCCGATATCTTCGCTTTTAAGGTAAGATTTTGACATGCGTGAACTGGAAAACATTTCCACAATTTGGGTGAAGTGAATATCAACAGATTTTTGATTGCTTTGAGACATGCGTCCCAATAAAACAACTAAACAAAATCTTTCACAAAAAATATCAACTCTCTCTCTTTCCAATCACATTGAGGATGTAATTTTGAGCTAAACTGGTTCCACTTACCATTACTTTTTACCTCTTTGCCTTCTATGCAAAAGTCCTTCTGAACTGGCCAACTACCATTATCTACAAAATGAATAACAATAGGCGCCACACAAACGAATAACAATCCAAACGCAACCCTTAATTAGATGGCTTCCCAGTCCTGGTCAGTACTTACCTCTACCAGATCCATCTCACTCCACAAAGTAATAATTTCGCTGCCCTACGTGACATTGCTTCCGCTGCTGCTGCTGCTGTTGCTGGGCTCTTTGCAGACTTCATTGCCATTGCTAAAGCTACAGTGAAGAACAAATTGCAAAGCGCTCTTCGGGTAATCATACCATCATAACCTTCACATGCTGATGGCTAATAAACTTGTGGGCATCACAAAAACGATATTCTCGTTACCATTGGCATATGCATCTATTGGGATCATTTGGAAGGATCCTCAACGTCATTTCTCTCAGCCAAAAGGAGCAGCAACATCGATTATCTGCTGACGCACATCAAGTCAATGGAATTTGTTTTTGGAGCACACATCATATGATTGCCAGGCATGCATGTGTGGCAACATAACGTCTACGCAGTCTTCCGGTAATTTGCTGTTCCCATTTCAGATGCCAATAATTTGCGATCCACTAGCCACAGAGACGACTTCACCCAACTCAACAGATACTCGCACTCGCAGTTGTATCTCAGTGTCTACCTACATATATGAAGAGCGAAAAAATCAATCAAAGTCGGGATCGCTCCTGATTAGCTGCACACACATCGCCTCAATGCGATTGAATCTCAACGGATTGATGCAATCACGTGATGTCATGGCATAATCATATTCATGCGGCCGGCGTAAGAACAGTAGTAAGGTCATCTAGAAGGTGACTTAATCAATCCGCTTCGAGAGAGTTACTCCAGACTTTTGACGATGAGGCGAGCTTGGGGGTAAAGGAATTCCAGCACATTCATCTTTGCCAGCTTGTTAAGCCGGAGAGACCTCAAATTATGGTCAAACAAGTGACTACTGCTGGTGGCTATTTTGCTACTGCAGCCGCACTGTGATATACCGGCTGATGTTGCTGTGCGGTTGATGGAGCTGTACCTCTGGCTAAATTGAATTTGCGCGAGGCACGTACGCATAAATCGCTCCATAATCAGAGGTGGCTTCAATTTCATTCAACTGACGTCCATTCGTCTGGCTATTGATTCGATTCAGTGCCACAACTGATGGCTGACTGTACAGATCTCTGTGCAATATTGCCTCTACTACTGCCACGGCTACTGCTGATACTGCTGATGTATGAGTTGGGAATTCCGCGAAGGAATTTATCATTGTGGCCAGTAATCAGTTGCTGTACACTGATGATTATGATGAAGGTGCCCAGCTTCACGATCGGCTACTGGGATTGAATTCCATTCCATCATGGGAAATGGCATAATTTATTTATACGTACCTCTTGGATTGGTAGGGTCTTGTTAGATAAAAGGATTATGCCGTCTTATTGAATAATGTACAGTAAGGGTACGGTTATGTTATCGATGTGCATATTCCACCAGAAAAGTGATGCGAAGCTTCCGCTTTTAAAGAATGGTAAACAACGTTTACATAAGAGACAACATTTTTATATGTATGTGACTCAAAAGAGACTGTAAAAGGCCGCAGAATTTCAGAAATTCTCACACACTCCTAGAGGATCATCATTGTAACTAAGTCTAGCTCCCACACTATAAGGTCTTGAAATTTTGCCGGTACTTCTGTCAGAGATTAAGTAAATAAAATGCACAGAAATCTCTTCTAAGAGTATAATAATCGAATCAGGTTGATAATGTGGACACATGGGACATGTGAGACGCCGATGGTATCAGAAAATAGGCATTTCTAAAACTTCACAATCGCTCCTCATACATGATTTCTTCTCAAAGAACTATTACCAGGACACATAGGAGGATAGTAAGCAATTAAGAAGGTTATCAATTCACATACCATCGTTTGAACCATAAACTCCTTTCAAACTTTCAAAGTTCGATATGAATACTTTCAACAAAAATCTACCGCCACACAAAAATCCAGTCCAATCATTGCAATCGTAGGATATCTATATATGCATCCCGGAGAGTAGATACTATGTTATAGAGAAATGAAAACCACATAAACCAGTAAACGGTGAGTTAAATGTCACAGGAGCGAAATGATGAACATAAGGCGGTCCATAAGGTGCTCTTTCTTAACTATTAGGACCACACTAATATTAGACCACACTTATCCTTATTCAAAGTTTCTATATTATTGTTTTAACAGAGAGAAAAAAGATGTAAAGACGTGAAAATCCTATATTCTTTGGTGAATCGCGTAATTATTTCAAGAAAATTAAACACCTAAATCTGGTCCTAGATGCGGACTCAGTTGGAGCTTTCATCAAAAACTTAGATCTTAGTATGGACCTGTAAGGACTCCGAGCCACAAACGGGAGACTCAACCGCAACATGAATGTTTACGGCTATAGCAGCTCCAATTGTTTAAAGTACTCGTACTACTCCTGTGCTTCGGCATATAATGAAATAAATGTGATTCCTATTCCAGGTGGAGTTATAAATGGGTCCAACACGAATGAAAAGTGGCTTCCGGAAATATAGGAGGCAAGAACTAACCTACTCGTATATGCATGGTGTACGGACGAGAACTACTCCGTAGTTTATGCCGATACAGATACAGTCAATACAGCTATGCGCCAGTGAGCGCTTAAACGATAATTTTGTAGCTGGTCCCAAAACTATCCTTTTCAAACGCAGTAGATCCCTGATACATGCCACGACACGCATTTAAGCTTTGAAGCTTAAAATCCGGCTAGGATGGTAACCAAATAATAGATGAATAAACTTGAGAAGCACCTCGAACCATTACCAGTGTCAAAATTTGTCTGAAAAGAAAGTCTTAGTACTACTGGACGGAAACAGAATTTATCCGACAGTCCAAACTTCTTAGTCCATAGTAGTGGAGGTCAAATTTGTTTAAGCACAGACTTTCTGGCAGGTAACTGCCTTGTCAAAAGCATGTCATGACAATGGAAATGGGCACGATTATACGTGGAAACTTTTCAAAAGAGAAGTAATCATTGAGATAGTCTGCACACAACCTTGATAAATAAGGTAGCCGCTACTTCAAGGTTAGTAACGTTGATAAGGTCTCTTTTCTTCCCAAATTCAAAATTAATATTGAACTCTAATATTAATGGTGATGGTCCAATATTACAATATGTGTTGAAGTAATAAAGGACACATAATAACTCCAACCAATTTAGCTACAAATTCATAAGTTTTGACCAAGCATAGTGAGACAAATGTTCCATGTTAATTTCGTATAACAAGTTTGAAAGCAATACCGACTAAGAACGACTAAGACTTGCGCGACTCAGGATCAAAAGAAAAATTTTGATTGTCGATTAAAGATCAAGAACAAGAATTGTATTAAAGTAAGAACAAGCAAAATTGTAGAATTTGGGTAATTAGAATCAGGATGAAGAACAAAACAAAGTTTGTCGGTATATTCGCTGCGAAAACTCAAAAAGAAAACAGATATCTAATATTTGGACACCCTAATTTTGAGTGAGTTAGAACAAAGCTTTTATATGTAAAGGGTGTTAATTTTAGAGTTCTACCAATTCAATATGAAATAAAACACTTAAACCTAATATTAATGCCTACGCTATTAACTTCATTAAATAGATAGTTTTATGCCATTATTACTTAAACATGATATCGGGCATATACGTACCACAGCTAGCTCGAATGAAGCGTAAACGTGAAGTTCAATTTTCTAACACTTTATCAGCAATAACACGGCGAACGTTGATTTCCAAATCGCCCAACGTCTCTGGTTTATCGGCATAGACTAATGACTTCATATACCCCCAAAGAAAGTAATCTAAAGGTGTGAGATCACAGGATCGCAGAGGCCAGTTCACAGGTCCGTTACGCGAAATTATGCGCTCAGCAAATTCTTCCCGCAAATTTTTTTTTTGTTTTTATAATTTGAGCGCGCTCAAGGAATTATTTTTTTAGTACCATTAAAATGTTTGCACACAGCGTGGGCGAAGGAAAATCAGGGAGGATGGAAAGAGAGGTACCGGTGAACGTTGGTTTTAAATCTTCGAAGGTTATAATGACTAGGAAATAAAGAGCTAGGCAGGGCATTCCATAGGCGTACAACTCGATTAGGAACGAATCACGATATTTTAGAGTACGTCCGAAAGTGGGCTTGAGGTATACTGATGAGCATTCATAGCCAGAAGGGTGTTACGGTTGAAAGTTTGAATGGGCGAAATGCTACTGGCGATTTCAATGGAGCACTGGTGGTGGAAATAGCGATAAAACAGCGTGAGACACGAGACATTACGTCGGTGTTCGAGAGTGTCCATTATTTGAGTGATATTGGTATCAGTTATGAGTTTTATCTCACGGTTTTGGATCCAATCTAGTAGGTGCAGAGATGTTTTAGGAGCACCATATGTGGGCATTGTACTCCAATTTTGGGCGGATGAATTCCTTATATATTGTGGCCAGAGGGGGTAAAATATTTCTTACATCGCTTGAGGAAACCTAGACATTTCGCAGCATTTTTGACGACACCGAATATGTGGTTATTCCAACATAAGTTGTCACTGACACACATACCGAGAATGGAAAGCTTATCGGTTTCGACGATGCAAGTGCCATCCATGGATAATGGCTGGGCTTTTCAATTTCGCTTTAACCACAGCAGACAGCATTTAGTTTTGGAAGCATTAAATTCTACTCTGTTAGTGGTTCCCCAATTAACTATGCTGGTAATATCAGAATTTAATGAGCTTAACATACAACATCGATCCCAAAAACACGCATTTTCGACAAAAGAGCCTGATCAGACCTTTAAGAACTCTTGCTACTACACGAGTGCGAAAGTGGATTTGTCTCATTGAAGATTCGACGCACTCAAGTGTGTGCGGAGACAAAGCACAATCTGGGAGTGTTGAGCTGGCCACAATAAATTGATGGTGCCGCACGCCGTGTGAAATGTTGCGCGATCTTGTTGAAACCAAAGCTCTGTCACGTCAATGCCATTCAACTGAGGAATGAAGAACTCAGAAATCATGTTTTTATAGCGCTCTCCATTGACGGTAACATTCTGGCCGGCATCGTCCTTAAAGAAATATGGGCCGATGATTCCACGAGCCCATAAAACACACCAAACAGTGAGTTTTAAGGATCAAACTTCATCATATTTACGGCCCAGTCACCGAAACTACGACGCGTATAATGGTCACGTGGTTCCAACTCTCGCACAAGCTGGATCTTATAAGCTTTCAAGCCAAGATCTTTCCGTAAAATCTACCACAAAGTAGATGGACATAGCTCCAATAGCTGTGCACGATGGCGAATGGACTAATTCGGATTCTTCTGTTCGTACTGTTTTATACGACTTTAGGGATGCGTATTATCCACTAGAGTGTACGTGGTGCGAAAACGATTCATCGTGTTCCGAATAACTTGCTCAGATTGACGATTATGTCGACCGTAAAATGGAAGTAGCGCACGATAAGTTTAGCGAATCGAACCATGGTTTTCAAAATAAGTTTGCACAATTTGCACGCGTTGTTCTAGCGTTAATGTATTTATCGTAAAATGACAAGACGTACTAACAACAAATGAACTTTCAACTGTCAAATTGACAATCTGTAGAAACAGTGCTACCAGTTTAAAACCAAAACCTCTAAAAAAAACACCCTTTATTTATTATCCCCAGGCAACTTCTTGTGCAAATAAGCAGGCTAAAAAGCTCATCAAAGGATTTGTGTGGAGCGGTTATAAGAAGTAATTGAAGTTGCATTTTCTTCTCGCCTTGCCGCAGAAATTGTGTTTCAGATAGACATGAGAACTACTGATGAAAACTAGCTTCAAAGATAAATTTGTCAGTATTAACCCCACATGCGCGCACTTCTCCGCAAGTGGAAGACGAAATTATCGTGGATTGCTCCTCGATAAAATCTACGAACAATATCCTCAATATGAAGCTGAGAATGGTTTAGGCTACTTTAACGCAAACAAATAAAAAGAAGTCTTCCTTTGGAGTGTGAAAAGTTTCGAAGCTATGTCTAGTATCGACGTTTCAGCAAAACTCATATGTACTTGGAATAAAAGACAGCTGAAAAAACATTTTTTTAAAATAGTCAACAGTTCAATAGAACAATGTTTCCCTTGATTCTTAAGAGGATTACGACAAGGTGATGTCATCCCATATTCTTATAAAACTGATTCATAGTGGAGCGATATGGATACCGATTGCAGCATGGCGCATCCAAGATGAAATTCGCTACTTAAGAAGGAATCTGCCAAATCATCATTTAAAACGGGGGCAGTTGGTTAGAAGTTCAACTAGCTACAGAGGTGAGTTAGTGAAGATCTTGGTCTAGCTGTTAAGACTAAAGTAAAGAAGAAAGCAACACGTGTGCCTTAAATGCGGTATATTTTGCAAGTTTTTGTTAGGTAAACTGTGGGTCAAGTTTAAAAAGAATCGCCAGCTGGAAACTTCATCCAACTTGGAATAAACTTGGAATTTTCAGACCTAAAAGTCTATCATCTTCCTACTGAAAACTCTGATTGATATCCATATATGTTACAAGCTAAAATTGGTCCAAGACTTTTGTAAACGGCTCAAGATGCCTCCGTTAAGGAAAGTCGGTGGAAACGGTTCTGCATTCACTGACTAGTCACATCGAACTATCCCTACAATGTAGAGAGTACACAATGGTCGCGCTTTCCTTGACATAGAGGGTGCCATTAAAAACGTCAACACATCCGCAATCACGTTCAGGTAGATGACACACTTGGGGAGTTGATCAGTCTTATGCTAAATAGTAGGATAATCCACTCCAAACTGGGTGGCGCTTCTGCTAAAAGATGTGTCAGCGGTGTTTTCTCCCCTTCTCTGGAACTTATTGGTTAATAAGCTGCTGATACACCTTGAAGCGGGTGGTAGATGTGTGATTGCCTATGCGGACGACGTTGTTGTAGGCGTCTAAGGTAAACATCTTAATACCATTCAACTAAATCTTAACCAATTAACCCGTTGGGTTAATAAAACTGATCTTGTCCTCTGAGTTGTTTGGGACTTAGACAATGCAGTCAACTGTAGCAAACTAAGCAGAGCCCAAAGAACAACATTTCTACGAATAACCGGAGCCATACGTTCTACTCCCTCCGGGGCATTGGATGTTTTGTTTCACTTGACACCGCTCGATACCTTCAGCAGGCAAGCAGGTGCGACAACACAGTGGACAAATAACTTATTTGGCCACGCTAATATTCCTAATATACTAGGAATCTTCACATAGAACATCGATTACACTATACCTGAACTTTGGTTTGACAAAGATTTTCATGTAAGCTTTCCCACTAGATCCTTCTGGGAAGAAGATGCTTTTATGGAGAACAAGTCAATCCACTTTTACACAGATGGATCTAAAACTGATAGCGGGGTTGGTGGCGGTGTTTTCTCAGATAAGCTTAATCTAAGCCTCTCTCCCCGTCTTCCAAATCACTGTAGCATGTTCCAGGCAGAAATTTTGGCTATTTAAGGAGCTCTGTCCTGGCTGAAGAAAACCGTGATATCTGCAAAGGATATCCGCATCTTTTTGGATAGGCAGGTCGCTGTCAAGTCGCTGTACTCATTAAATTCTAAAACCGCCCTTGAATACCGATCATCTCTTATGCAGATGGCAGAGCAGTTCAACCTTCACCTTTGCTGAGTGCCGGGCCAAAGAGACATTCTACCGGAAAAGGGTAGCATAGGTACATCAATCGGAACGTGCAAATTAATATTAAACCTGGATGCCAATAAAAAAGCAGACCTTAGGTGGACTGGACCAACATGTCTAGTGACCGTCAGTCAACGGCCTCGCCACACTGAAAGCATCGTTTCCCGCAACCGATGAAATACCGAACATTGTGCTTCGACATCTCCCACTAGAAGCGGTGAACATTTATACCACCCTGTTTAATAATGCAATGAATAATGCACATTATCCAGCGCATTGGAAAACTGCGATGGTACATCCCATACCTAAAAAGGATAAAGATACTTCCAATCCGGCGAATTTCCGCTCGATCAGTCTTCTTCCAAACATCAGTAAGGTTTTCGAGAAGGTAATCAATAGAGTCCTGACTAAGTGGGTTGAGGACAAACATATAGTTCCGGATAATCAATTCGGTTTCAAGGCGGGGCATGGCATCATTCATGCTGTGTCGAAACTGGTTTCTGATATCCAACGGAACAAAGGCAAGAACCAGTGCACTGGTGCCTGCCTGATTGACTTGGAGAAGGCCTTCGATACCGTATGGTTAAAAGGACTCTTTTTCAAGCTGGACAGGTTGGGCATTAGTAAACCACTGCTGTATATTCCTTTTGATATGCTCTCCAGTAGACAGTTCATCGTGAAGAATGGCGATGTGACTTCTACTGGAACATTTAACATTAAAAACGGTCTGCAACAAGGTGCGGTGAATTCGCCGATCCTATTCAACATTTACACAAGTGATCTGATAGGTTCACTTCACCATGCCATAGCGTACTCAGACGACTTAATCGCGTACAGATCAGGTCCAAAGATTGAGGTCATTAACATAATTTTTCAACGTGACTTTGATAAAATTAAACAATATTGCGATGACTGGAAGTTGAAAATCAACTTTCAGAAATCGGAAACCATTCTGTTTAGGATGCCTTTGTATGGGGCCTCTACGGATACCAGAAAGAATTGGCGAAAGTTCTCTATCGTCGGACAACATGGACAGCCACTTGCTTGTCGAAATGTAGTCAGATACCTTGGGATCTGGCTAGACCAATATCTGTATTTTAACAAACATATAGATGTTGCTCTGGCCAGAGCCAGAGGTGCTTTTGCCCTTACAAAGAGACTGTTTTATAACAGCCAACTCGATGCGGGGGTGAAGGTGGTCTGCTACATGGCCCTTATCAGGCCCATGCTTGTATTTGGATGTCCTGTGTGGTTCAACGTGAGAGCAAGTTTATTGGAAAAGATTCGGGTGTTTGAGAGGGCTTGTCTTAGGACTTGTCTTCGCTTATACAGAACACCAGAGTCTGAGTACATAAAATTCTATCCTAATGAGGTCTTGTACAATACGGCGAACCTGATAAGCGTGGACAATTTCGTCATTAAGTTGACTCGAAGGCACATTGCGAGAGCAATGACCTCATCGAACAACCTGATCTCAGGGGCTTACTACCCCAATTATATGTATCACGAGGAAGCTCGCCTTGACGGCTTTATTCCTCCAGAAGGGTTCCTCTATCTAGATAGTAAAGGTCTAATCCAGGACAGATTAGCGGTGCCGCTAATCTTCCACGTCGCTCGAACAGCTGCGGACAGGCGACTCAACTACGACCGAGACGTCTCCGGTTCAGTAGGGCGGTAGGGAGTCGCGACAGGAGGGATGTTGCTCAACAGCATCAGCAATTTTGGTGGCTTGATGAGGGCGAGGATGCTTCGTCGTCGAACTCCTCCAGTGATAGGTAGCTTCATGTGAAGCAGAGTGGGCCAGCCTAATTATTTTTGCTTTAGCCATGGCCGGCTTATATAGTTTTAGGTAGGTTTAAGATAGATTTTAAGAAAAAAAATATATAAAAACAACAAAAAAATTAATAAAAATAAAAAATGATAAAAAAAAAAAATATATATATATATATACATATGTGTATATGCATATATGTATATATGAAGTGTGTATGGATTGTCTATTGTATATATGTGTGTATGAACGTAGGTTAAGTAGGTTAAGATTTATTTTTTAGGTAGTCTGTAAGTTTAATTTAAAAAAAATGTCCATATACTAAGTTCTTGCTTAAAATTTATTTTCTTAGTTTTAGTTGTAATGTAAAAATAAAATTAAATATAGACTGTAAGATCCGTCGAAAGACTTAGTTTAAGTGTTAGGTTTAACTTAGAGTGGCCCCATGCCAGTATGTTAGAATAAGACTATTTGTAAGTTAATTAAGTTGATTTTTAAGCATTTTTTTGTCTAGCATGTAAGAGTAAATTAAGTAAAATAAATAAAAATGCATTTAAACTGAAACTGAACTGCATGGTTTCCCGCTATATCACCGAAATCAAGCAGTGTTGGGCGCTGTAAGTAACATACGTAGGTGGGTGACCACATGGGAACTCAGTACTCCGCGTGCTGTTGACAAAACGCACCACATGGGCATAGTACCCCGGCGTTAAATCCCGGACCCTACGATTTAATTTGTATCTTCCCTTAATAATAATAATAATAATGTCTAGTGACCAAACAGATCTGGCCAAAGCTGGATCTGAATTGCTCTATGAGTCTGATCCTTCTAAATAGGAAACATCAAAGCGCCATCATAGGTATTATCACTGCAGACTGCCTTACAGATAAGCATGCAAGAAGGCTTATCTTCTGTAGGAGCTGCATGGACGAAGAGGAAGAGAAGACAATCCTCTACATGTGCATGTCTAGCTCTCTCCCAAAGAAGAAAACTTCACTTAGAGGCTTTCTTCTACAATGACTTAAATGGTCTAAAGAACATAGACGTTAACAGTCTCCTACGCTTCATCATAAGCTCAAATTGGTTCCATAAGTAAGAGAACCACAGATCCACGTAGTATCACAATGCCCCAAAAGCCCTAAGTGGGTTGGTCTTTCCAACATCCACTATTACTTAACCTAACCTTAACTCTCGAATTCACTTATACATATTCAACGAAATGGGGGTCTTCTTGTATTCAAATGTTACCAGTTCTTGGTGAAATGGCAATTTTCATATTTCATTTCATAACTACAGAATTTGCTTCCATTCAATTCCCCGGAAAAAAAAAATACGTTTAGGACCTGGTATTGCGGCAAATGGACGTAAACATTGAGAAATCCGTTGACAAAGGGTGGGCCAACAGATGCTGAGGATGTTGGCTGTCAATTACTGTCATTTACTGAATTCAATGTGGTTATTCTTTTGACAGATGTCATACAGTCTTTGGCAATTTTAGTCATGAAGTCGTTTACCATGCAACTGCGCACTTTTTTTATTCAATCTTATTACGGAAATGGACGATCTGTAAAAGTAACATTTCCTAAAATTCGTGATTTTTGGATGGATGGGTACGTAAATAAACAAAACTTTCATTTCTGGGGACGAGATTCATGAAAAACCAATGCATCCCAAAAAAGGCACTGTATGGTGCGGATTATAGGTTGACGACATCATTGGCCCGTACTTTTTCGAAGAAGGGGCTGGAGAGACAATTACAGCGAATGGAGAACGTTACCGCAACAAGTTGACCGACTATTTTTTTTCCAAAATTGAATGAATTGGGC
The DNA here is from genome assembly GCA_963966105.1 of Volucella zonaria. NCBI lineage: Eukaryota > Metazoa > Arthropoda > Insecta > Diptera > Syrphidae > Volucella > Volucella zonaria. The sequence continues at coordinate 359,701,780 of OZ014530.1, read as the reverse complement.
CTGGAACATCTCGGGTTTCAACAGGATGGTGCTACCGCCCACACAAGCCATCGTTTAGAGAAGAAGATGATTGGTCTCCAGGGTCATGCGATTTGACACATTTAGACTCCTTTCTGTGGGGTTATTTGAAGGGTAAGATCTATGACAATAACCCAGCGACAATTCAGAATCTCAAATATAATATCCAAACTAAAATTGCGGCCATTGACCTACTTTTTCTTCCATGGCCACATGAATGATGCTATATTCCACTGATGATTGCCATAGACCGATCTTTATTAATCAATAAAATTTTACATTGATTTCTTAAGAAACGTGTGCTTAATTTAATAAGAACTTCCACAAGGGGTGGGCCATTACAATAAATATCCATTTATTTTAAAGACATGACTTGCTGAATTTTGTGAATTTTTACTGTTATATCCATTGTACTACTACAACTCCCAAACATGTATTATGGACTGCAATGATGTTAAGATAGTGATTGCATGCATGTAGTGTGGCCAAAAATGGTGAAATCTTATCATGATGAGTTTAACGTCGTCTACAAATACAACTATGGTAACAAAGCTGGCACTCTTCAGGTGAGATAGAAGACAACAGGAAGTCTTTGCCTTTAGAAGAAATAAAAATCGTAATATAAGGTGACTAGATAAGAACGACAGAAAAAAAAAATGAAACAACAACGGTGGAAGATATTAAATTGATTCTGGCTTTCTTTTGAAGCCTCATTCATGCCATTATGGGATAGGACGTCATTCAAATGGCCGCCTTGACTTCGCTGGCAGTGCTTCAAGCTGTCGGTCCAATTTTTGATGACTCGGTCCAGTATGTGCGGCGTTATTCCGGCAATAGCGTGTCGAATGTTGATCTTGAGCTCGTCCAAAGTGGTTGGCTTGCTAGCGTAGATTAAGGACTTCATGTAGCCCCAGATGATGAACGCTCGCCGTAAGATGACCCAATCGCCAAATTTTTCCTTCACATCTTCGAGCGTTGCGTCGGTTGTATGGCATGTACCACCGATGTTGTTGAGCTCTGACCACAAAAAGTCAGTTAACATCGAGACCATTGACGATAACGGTGTCTGCTTCCTCATTTCGAAAGAAATATGGTCCGATGAAGCCGCCATGCCAGAAACCATACCAAACAGTCAATGTTTGTGGATGCATTGATACTTGGCCGAACACTTGTGGATTGTGTTCGCTCCAATGACGGCAATTTTGCTTGTTGACATAGCCACTGAGCTTTTACTTAAATAAAAAGAAAGTAGTGCTTTTCAGTTTTTCTTTTGTTCTTCGGATGATCACAAATATTCTTTGTCATGAAATTTTTTGGCGTACTTTAGCAACTTTGTCACTCAAACCTTGCTTTATCTCACAGAGTATATCAATTTTCAAAATTCTTCATGGCACGTTATATGGTTGATTAAGTTTTTAATAACTTCTACACGTTGTTACAGCTTTAGATGATCCATAATAGATAGTTGTCGACCACGCTCTACATCTATCACACAGGAACTAACAAATAACAATGGAATCAAAAAGGACAGCCAAATAAAATCCACCTGAAACATAAAACGCACCCTACATTATTGTAATCAAAGCACCCAATTGTGTCCTGTAGTTGAACCGAATGGGTTCAATAAAACAGCCGGAATTTCGAAATTGAAACAATTCTATCATAGAAGTTGCGAAGATCTTGGAAGGTTTCAAAAACGTGGTTTATGATCTTAAAACAGGTAAGGCAGCGATAAGAATGTGAAATGGTTAAATGAAGACAAATGCCAACAAAGTAATAAATTGTATAGTTTAAACCCATGCTAGCCTCTGGAGATCCATTTAAGCGGTCTTTACATCTAGGAACCCAAACCGAAGTCGATCATGCCTGAAACGTAAAGTCAAGACTTGTCCGCTATAGCGCAATAAAGCAGATATGCGAGTATATATTTCAGGGAGAATCCCACTTGTTTCATCCAGGAACCTAAGGAACTGCTGTGAATTTTTTAAGGAACACTTTTAATTTTGAAAAAAAATGCCCATCTTGGAGGAAAACCCAAGTTCAGCATATTCGTTGGCTCGCCACTCAAAAAGTAAAGTTATCAACTGAAAATAATATTATATACGAGTAATAAAGACGCTTAAACATTAGCTATGCTTTGTGCAAGAAAGATTTTTATAATATTTCGCAATGATCTATAATTAAATATTATTTAAACACCGCCAGTATTTTAATATTGCAACAGCTCCTTACTGCAACCATGATAAGAAACTTAATCACCGCTTTTGAAGGCGTGCTGCGGCATTCTATTTGCCGTGGCCACATATTCATCTGCCTGTTCGCAATGGAGAAGCATTTTCGTTTATACGACAGATCAGTCTGAGTGTATTCGTCTATTCGTAATCGACGTAAACGTCGCTAAGGCAGGTTTTAAGCGAAATATCAGGTTGTTTCCATACGAAATTCAATTAGTCTAAGAATTATTACCACAGAATAATAACTATGATATGCCAATAGATCCATACAGCTAGCCACAACCGAGTTAAACTTTTTAAACAACCTCATAATGAGCAATAAAACCACATTTCCATATAAATGTACATGTTAATAAACAGAACGACAGAATTCGGGGTATGGAAAATCCGACATTTTTAAATCGGCTGTTCGGTGTGGAATTATGGCCAATAATTCGGTATATGTGTTTTAGAAGATGGTAATGAATATGATAATGAACCATAACTAGTGTGATATACTGGGCAATGATAGTGAATTTATTACGTCCCGCACTTTTGAATAATCCAAACAGCAAAATGGAGCCACACCACAGACAGCAGATTCGACTGAACGTTTCTTGTGTGATTTTGCAGAATCTCCATACATTCATGGGAGCAAAGGATACGCCATACCATCGCTCACCATCAATTCTCTTCTCTGATTCCAAAATAGTGCCCGTGTTGGAGGCAGAAGATTCATGGGTCGAGGCCGATCTACAACTTCTTACCATTCTTAGAGTCACGGCACACAGTACTTGTTGCAAATCTACATCGGGTTGATCACAAATGGACAACCCTTTCTGAGACTTTAGGATTAAACCAAATCACACATAACGTTCTCACTATAGGTCCTACGTCTTTCAAGTCAGGCCCGGATCGAAGTCCGGCGGGCCTCCATGGTACCGAGTTTCAACTACTGGTATGTACTTCCCGTAGTACTGCCAACCTACAGGACCGTTTCACCGGCCGCTTGTACTTGGTCAAATCGTAGAAAATTTCAGTGGCGTTATGTTCTGAAAACTGTTACGATAAGACCAGTACTTACTCTAGCCTGTTAATTTATTAGACAATTTCATTAATGGAAGAAACCTTGATAATTGGGTGAGACCCCACAGCACGGTAGACAATGGAGTTCCTCGAGAAATTTTCCTCGACCGGCTAGTTCAGGAGAATGCAGACTTTGCTTGGCTTTCCCGTTTCCCGGATTTCAGTGCACCGGCTTTTAAGGGGCTATTCAAAGGGACGGGCTTACATGAACAAACCTAGTTCAATTCAGGAGCGTAAGCAAAATACTCGTTCCCTGCGTTCCGTAAGTTCCTGCTTACACTTTTAAGTAAAAATAAAAATTAGAATAAAAGATTAAAATTACAAAAGTTGTAGACATTTCACATAGGTCAATCTAAGTTGAACCACCATGTATAATTCTAAATTAAAAGGCTTCTTTTGCGTCCAAAAATCTGCCATGAGCTCACGTTTTTCCCTTAATAATGAGAAGGGTCCAGCCAAAAGGGTAAAAAGTTGGCTTCGAAGATCTAATATTAAAATTAATTGAGAAAAACTGATTTTAACAAGGCGGTTCATCCAGAGGAAAACTTGGTCGAATTCTGAAGATTGATATTCAATTCAAAAAACGTGATACCACATACTTGTGGAAAGTTTATCGAAGATACTGCCAAAATGAGAACTCTACATGCTACAGAGCAACAACGCAAAAAACATAATGTCGTAAAAACAAAACTGTTGTTAATTCGGTGTCGACTACACCAGTTTGGCCTTTGTCCGTCCACTACGTGGAAAATTTTGCAAAAACGTTTTGGCCCACATCCGTATCCAGCTGCAGGAAATAAGTCTTAAGATTATGGCTGGAATCGAAACATCGCGGATTGCACCCTCAATCAGTTTAAAATCGAACTTTTTAAATCGTAAAATCGTGTTTAGTAACGGCGCTGGCATTCGTCATAAACGGACAATGATCAGTTATTAGTATTTCGAAAATACGGACGAAATTTATCTAGACAATATGTGGTTCCAGGAGTAAAAAAGCTTTTGACTTTACTGTTAATGTCTGCGAGCGTAGTCCATCCTGTCTTTTAAAAAGAAGAATGAGATATCAATGCTTAACGACCTGGGACCCAGACAAGGGTCACTGAATTTAGCCTTCCGACTGCGGTCAGTGATCTCTTGCATCCTTGAACTAGCTTGGAGGTCGTAAGAGGGTTCAGTGAGGCTCTAAGCGAAACTTGGCTGTCGCTACAGATGCAAATACTTTTTTTTCAAAAAGAACTTAACGCCCAAGTGGGTATGAATACACTTAACGCGAATTGGGTGGCTTGACGCAATCAGGATTACGTATGTATCCTCTTGGAAGACGGATGCGAGCTTTCCTGACGTGAAGGGAAATTTAACTCTGTCGTTCTCTAGAAAGACACCAGCGCAACGTCCTACATTGGTTTTGGAGTGGTCCATAAAGACCCGACTACATTCCTCTCCTGGCACAAAATCAGGCCGAAAACAGCCCCGGACACAGGGAAAGTCGATTTCGTATATTTTCCGCAACAGGACTTCTAGTGTCATTGCATCGGGCGGCATGTCCAAAAAACCAGAGTCGTAAGACAGTCATCAAAACTTCAGTGCGTGGTGTACCAAAGGCCGCTTCTTTTTAAACGGAAGATGGCCTTGAAAGCGCAGCCCATGAGGGAGGGAAAGTGATCCCCTTACCATAGCCAACTTTTATACTACACTTTTCAAACAGTCCTTTGCCAACAACTCCTTCATGGCAAATCCCTCTTATTTTTAAAAAAAAAACTCTTTCAACCTGTCTCTACGCCTTTCCTACCTATTTCGTCGTCTATCCGTTACACAGGGAGACTTTCGCAAGATTTGGAAGACTTCTTTTATAATCCCGATACACAAAAAGGGATCAACGGTTACCAATTATCTTCCCATTCCTAAACACTTTGAAATCATTTCATATGAAGTCTTAAGCTTCAAATGCAAGCCTTTTATTTCGCCCCGACAACATGGTTTTCTAAAAGGCAGATAAACTACCACGAATCTAGTTGAATTCGTGACTTTTGCTCTAGCAGCCTTAAAAAATGGCAAAGAAATTAATGTCATCGCAACTGATTTCTCTAAAATTTTTGATAAGATATCTCTTCAATTGACCCCCTTCGAATTGTCTGCTGCCGGCTTAGAACCCCTTTCCCTAAAATGGATATCTTCTTACCTGGTAAGCCTATATTTTATAGTGTCGGGCGTAGTCCACTTGTCTTTATAGTAGTGGTTAATAGTAATAACGATCTTCAGAGAGTAATTGAACACTCCTTCTTCTCCCTTTATGCAAACGATACCAACATTTTTCAAACTATTACTTCTCCCTTCTTCAAAAAGACCTCGATCAGTCTAGTGCCTTAAAAACTGTTTAAAACTTAATAACACCAAATGCCAATCTATAACCTTCTCTCGTAAATGCAACCTTCTCCTCCCGGACATTATTTTCCCTATAGTCAACATATTCAATCTTTTCAATACCTTGACATATTATTTGATAGGGAGCTTATTTTCCGTTCGCATTTCGATAAGATGATCCTTAAAGCCAACTCATCCCTTAGCTTTATTAAACGGGGAGTCCAGGGGATTTTCCAACTTGTAAGTAACCAAATTTCTCTGTTACCTTTGTTCGCCACCTGGTTGAGTATCACAGTCAAGCTTGGTAACCCTCTACCGAATTCATGTTTTCAGAATCGAGGGTATGCAACATCAAATTCGCTCTCCGTGATCTGTCTGGGACGACCATTTAATCTTACTTCCTTATCAGGACTGCCTCTTAATTATCACTTTGAATTCCTTAGAAGAACGTAGGAATATAGTTTACATTCTTTTCATTCATCGACTGCTCTCAGGTACAACTCGATACCAACCCTCGTAATTTACATTGTATTTTAGTCATCTCACCTCTTATGGTATCCAACGAACTGATCTCCCGTATGCACTGAAAGGTCAACTCAAACCTATCCGTTTTTGATTTCAACATGAGCGCTCCACGTCTCAAACTGGATCTCCACTACCTTCCTAGTTTTTAAATGTTTTTTGTTAGTTCTTAAGTCCTAGTATTATGCTTGTATTAAGCCGGACAAGTGGAGTCCTCAGGACCCAACAAAAGTTACTGGAAAGTGACAGTCACTCCGTGAAACTGCGTGAACTATTTGCTATTATGTTGGACTATGTTTCTAACTCATTAGAGTTATGGAATAAGTTCAAAAATATTTTTATTGAGGCTTTTATTAGAGACTTCAAACTCCAGTACCCAGTTGCCGTAGTAAATGCTCACACGGAAAATATAACGAACCGCGCACTTCTTTCATTGCAAAACATTGTGCTTTTAATAGGCAGAAATATTGTTGATAGTTATGGTCTGCAATAACTCGTGTCCGGCAATAACTCATAGATCTGCTGAAAACTTAAACAGACAATAAATTGGACAAACTAATTTCGTTCCAGTTGAACTTCAACATACGAGTACGAGTATGTTACTATAAATCTCAACGAACCAAGGTTAAAAACGAACATAACCGAGACGGCGCCTTGATAGCAGAGTAAACGCGAGTGCTGCTTGTGTACATTTCTTAGATGCTCCGATTGGTAGTGACAAAACTTTTTTAATTAACAATTGGCGGAAATACGTCCCGATAAAAAGATTGTATAGTCAGAAATTATTGCAACTCTACTTTGCGAAGGAAAAACATCTGATTCTCTGTTCAAGATACCAATTGAAGCAGGTCGCAAGGAAAATCCAATCTGTGGATTCTGATCTGTGTCTCCAGAAACTGCCACAAAGCCAAAACCTTGCAAGACTGGGTTTTTTTTTTTTTTTTTTGTTTTTTTGGTATGAGATGAATGTACCTTGGCAAACAAAGTATCGATTGAAGCTGTCAATAGAACAATACGAGATTCAAGAAACTATAACCAGTTATACAGTGGAGATTTTAGACAAACTTTACCGGTCGCTAAAGGAGCACGATCAGATGAGATTAACGCGTATTTAAACCATTTGGGAGACATATTGAAAAGCTGAGTTTGAAACAAAACACGACTGCAGAATCAGGAGGTTCGGAATTTTTTAAAGTTCTCATAGATGTTGGCGAAAGAAAATACGCAGAGAATAATAACAATGACATTCCAGCAGCGCTTTGTCAGATCGTGACGGATACTGAAATATCGAACATTTATGACGACATCCGCAATCTCTGAACAAAAGAAGGTCCACGGTTGTGTGAGAGACCTATTTGGAAAATATTCCTGTTGATTCAACTTCTTATCTATCTATAAATACAAAATGTCATACAGTAGAAGCCGTACATAACCCTGTGGAATTCTTGAATAGTAGCGTTGCTCACGGTCTTCCACTCCAGAAAATTGATCTGAAAGTCGGCGTACCCATTATGGTGCTTCGCAATTTGAATCCGTCATATGTATGTCTATTGCTAACTAACGAAAAGTTAGTTAGTTAGACCTCTCATAACTCTATCAATTTTTATCTCCTACACTTCACGCCGATGAAGTCGCGGGCTAAAGCTGGTTTACAACATATTTCACACAGTTTTAGAGCTTTTCCCGTTCAAAATTATAACTAAATCTACGGATCCAAGTTGAAATTCAAACATGTAAATAAATTCTTATTAAAATATTTAAATTAGCGCTAATTATACCACATTCTATAAAGTTAATAAGGGAGCAATACTATTTATCTTACAGCCACTGTATAATTTATTAGATAAATGTAAAAAAAAATATTCAAAAGGGATTATGAAAATTAGCGGCGCTCACAAGGCAAGGCGCGGGCCGGCATCTAAGCACATTAAAATAAGTTTCACTATCGTGAAAACCCCTGAGGTTGATATACCCTAAGTCAAACTGCTAGACATCAAAATACACATGTACAAGTGTGTTTGAATACTTTGTATCTATAATTCTTTGCAATATGCCATTGAGCATTGAAATTGATAAAAACCCCGTCGGTATCCGTCATTTCAGGCGACTATTCAATATTTCCTCTTTACCTTCTGAAAAATTATTTTATTTACATCGGAAATTATTAAGATGCACTCCTTTGACTTGCATTACGGTAGGATTACAAAAAAAAAAAAAGCACTTTCTTGTTTTAAAGGACAACTCACCATTAGAATCATCGAAGTTTTTATTTGTCAGCTGAAACAGAGCATCGAGTGGTGTTCCGTTTTGCTTGGGCTTCTCACCCTCACTAGAATTGTGCTGGCCATTCAATCTCTGTTCAGTTTCACTGTGGCATCTACGCGCGTTTTTCTCCGACTCGGATGACAGCCGGCTACCGGTGCCTGTTTCTGGTGAATAACAATCGCTCGCCGCTGAGCTGGACCTCTCCGAACCACTTTCAGAGCCTGGAACAATCATTTCCACGCTCATTTGACGTAGTAATTGCGCCTGCAATTGTCTGTGATAGTCCAGGGCGGCTAATCGTTGTTCATATTGCAGCAAAGCAGGTGGAAAAAATGCTGGCCGCACAGGAATAGGTCCCTGTACTGCATCCCATGGTCTGACAATTAAGCTCAAACTCCGGACTTCATCTTTCTCATTGCGACTGTCATTCTTCCCGAGAATGTCAGCAATCGAAAAACTTTTCACTCGATCACTAGTCGATTTGGCAGGCATGGCAACATCATTTAGACGTAAACGTTTTAACGGCTGAAAGTAATCATTGCGTTGTGGCGGTGGACTCGGTGAACCCACGGAAATCTCCGAGCCCGCCGGACTGTCCGCACGCGGACTGGAACACATGATTCAATGGATTCGTTAACACCGTGCTGACCACAAATTGTCACTAATTACTACTCGATATTAATAAGCGAATCACTCAATTCAACTGTCAAAGTCAAATCAGTGTTGTCATTGAAATCACTCAAATCAACAATTTCCGCTAATCAAACGTTCACACAGTGTGTTGCAACACAACTCACACACCGTCAATCGGGTGTTTCACGACGGCAAATGCAAATGCTGACGCACTAACTTGCCGATTTTTTCTCAACCGAACCGCGAAGAATTTCATTCGGCAACTACTGTCAGATACTCACTCAGTCCGCAGGGAGCGAAACAAAGCGAGTTTTCCAATTAGAATGAGAGAGGGATGTCGTTTTGTTTCCTGGGGTTTTCTGTTTTCTTTTTCTGCAGTGTAATAAATGAGGCGTGGCGTTGTTGAGTGTGCTAACCAATCCAATAGCAAACGAGGGAGATGGAGAAATCCAGTTTTTACTTGTTTTCTTCCATTTGGAACGGTTGGATTTTCAAAGGGAGTTAGAGAGAGAAAGATTGAAAAAGACCCTTTTTATTGCCGCTGGGGTTGACTTTTTTCAACAATTTTAATTGTTGGTATTTGTAGTCTATCTCTGTTGCTCTTGTGGTTTTTTTGATGCGTGCGCACTTATCTGTCATTAGTAAGAGGCTGTCAAACTGAGTGCGCGCATTCGAGTGGGGTTCTGCCAATCACTCGTCCCTTGAAAAAATGTACTCCATTCGGCGGGAGAATTTTACTGCTCTGTGAGTAATTTGTTGACAGTTTGACAGGGAATTGGAGTGAAGTTTTGTTAGCGTTAGCGGCTGTCCTAATCGTTTGGTTGTTTTTTTTTTTTTTTTCAGAGTTGAAATAAGGGCGAGTGCCATTTGAGGATTTTTATGTTTAGCGTTGTGGATTCGGTTCTCTTTTTTTGTTCGTTTTTTTGTGATAATAAGTACAAACACGTTCATGGGCAGCAATTGTTCAATTGAAGAACAAACATGGTGGAAATGATAAAAAGGGGTGCGGTTGATGTGCTTATGATAGACATCATAAGTAAACTGTAAATGTCTATAATTAAAAGCTTATTGTTATAATCATTCTTAACGATGGTGTAGGTACGAATAGGTACTACCTAAATATAAGGTTTTATTACCTAGAATATAGAGGATGTTGCTATTTGTATGTACAGAGGCATGCTATACATGAAATAAAGAATTTAGTAATTTATCAGAGCTAATTTTCTTCAAAACTTATACGCAATCATGTACAATTCGTTTCAAAAACTCCAACAAATTCGTGTTTTTAAAATTAGGAATATGAAATGAATTTATTTTAAAATCAAACTGATCTCTCAGTTCACCAATCTATGTCTGAAATGTACTTAGATTGCCGTTGTGTTCATATTTCTAAGGATATGGTGATATTGAACTTTTAGGAAACTGTAAAGAACTGTGCTTTGTCTCAGATCTAACGGCTATGGGACGAATGTCAACGCTTTCATAGTAATGTTATTTTTATTTAACTCTAAAGTTGCTGGAGAACAATTCTAAGGGAAAGTCCAGAGTTTCACAGCTTGTGCTGAACTTGAAAGACTACAAATAATTCGAGTTATAATTCTTGTCCGCGTTCTTCCACAAGAACTCTATGTAATGAAATGAAATTAGAATATTAATATCGCGTGTAACAAAAGTCAGTTAAATACGTAAATGATTTCAGAGCATTCCATTATCTTAGTGCTGAGATCTTTTAAAAGGTCCTATAGTTTAAAAATACTGTGTCTAACAAAATCTTTTGTTTAAATAATGTAGAAGTACATAACTATTAAATATATGTATGTATATGTAGCTACCTACGTCCCATTTTTTCAATAGGGACTCCCCGAACGTATACCATCTTTTGACAAATATCATATTCCAGGTTGTCTACTATACGTACGTTACGCCTGTATGCGAGTCGATAAGTTAAGACCGTTATCAACCGATTCTTAACCCTTTAGGGCATGAATTATTAAAGAGATAAAACAAAAATTTTTTGTTTGCGAAAGTGTGCTTATTTAACCTTAAATGATGAGATCAAACTGAGAAAAATAATTATTTACTTATATTTTAGAAGTTACATATATAAGCCATATATGGCTTCTATGCACTGTAGCTAAAATTCAGTTAGTCATATATGGCTTCGTATGCAATTACTTATACTTCGTGAAATTCTTTATAACAATTGCGTTTGTCATTTTAACACAAAAAAACATTACACTTTCCACACTTCGCTTCTTCAGTTCCTTTTCTGTAGGCATATTTGAGTTTGACACACGATTGAATCGCACAGTTCCTAAGAGATAATATGTTCTGCCTATTGTATGCCTTATTGCAAAACAAGTGTCTGGTGTTCTTACGGATCATGGACGGTACTAGCATGCTGGCTTATTGCGCGGCTGAAACTCGTCGGACGGTGTGGTTCTTGCCTATTTTCCATTTCCATTTTCCAGCACATAAAAAAAAAATTATACTCATACTAGATTTTCACATCAAGAGAAATAAATATTAGGGGTAACCTAGGAAGATCTACGTCAACTGACTAAAAAAAAACTAAAATGGCTTCAAGTTCGAATAACAATTCAAACAATACGAGCGATTCATGCCAGGATAAGGATATACAAAATCTTTTGCCAGGTCTGGAATCATTGGACCGTTGCACGTTGTGGGAGCCGCATGGCAACAAAGTCAAGATGTCTACGAAAAAGTCAAAGGCAACAATCGTCTGTTTAAATGGGCCTTAAACACTGCCGAAGGCTGTGTCACCTTTGCTGTTGAAACTGCAGCACCCATTGTCTGCAAATTAGATCGTCCCATCCAATATGTCGATCAAACATTAGTAAAAGGTATTGATAAATTGGAAGTCAAAGCGCCGATTATTAAGGACACACCACAAAAGATCTACAATCAAGCAAAGGCAAAAGTTATCGATGCTGTACAGCCACATATTGAAAAGGTCGTCACACTAAAAACAGTTGGGCAACAAAAGGCATCCTCCTTGAAGGAATTGGCATGGCAAAAGGCTAATGAAGTTTTGGCCACCCAATATGGTTCTCTGGCTGTGAATGGTGTTGATAATACATCGGTGCTGGCTAAAAGACTATTGGATTTTTATTTTCCCAATAAGGGGACCGATGTCGAAGAAGAAGAAGAAGGTGTCCCAATATCCGCAAATGACGACCCACTATTTCATACAGCTCAGACAGTCGGCCGTCTCTCCAACAAGATTTCCCGCCGCGTCTATAGAACCGTCTCCACGCAGATCAAGAACTTGAAGAAAAAAAATGTCAACGACTACCAGGCGTCTCTAATTGCTGCCCTAAAACTCACACAATACATCAATTTCATCCATGGGAACCCACATCGAAAGTAGTCAGTCTGTGAGTGAAACGGAGAACAATCGAGCGACGGCAGTCGAAAATTAATCTAAAAAATACAAAATTACTAAACATAAATATAAAACTAAAAATCAAAAATCATTTAAATTAAAATCTAAGCATAAACATTCCACACGAAATGATATTGCATTTTTTTTCTTCATTTTGCTAGTAATTATATAATACATTATAAAAATCATTTATTTTTTTATATTATATGTAATGTTAAGTTTTCTTGTACATACTTTTGCACAGGCTTTCAAAAATACAAAATTAAGTAATTATCATATTTTCTTTCTTCCCTATTCATTTATGTTTTATGTTTTTAAACAACAATTCGCTATCGAATTTGTTTTTAGCAGGCCTAAAAGTCTAAAACACTCTAAACAATCTGTTGATAAAATATTTAAGAAAACGAGAAAAACAAAAAAAAAAAAACTCCTGCCAGTGAATGAATGTTAAAACATGCTAATACGTATATCCACCAAGCAGTAGGAAGTTGTTTCATTTAAAAAACAAAAAAAAAACAAAATAAAATAAAAATCACTGTTCCTAAAATATAAGAAATGATATAAATTGCGATATTCATAAAATTAATGTATACTATTGGGTCTATAGCTTAATTGTGGTTTGCTAAGAGATGGCGTAACTTGTATTATTCCATTGTTATTATTCCATTGGAACATGCGTTGGAAAGCTACTGTCATTGTACGTCATTTCAGTATATGTCATTCATTTGAAGCGTAAACAACAATAATTTTTTTTCACTTAAATATGTCGAACTTTGTGCCTGAAAAAGTGTTTTTGCGGGGAGTTCCTCTTCATTACTTTAATATGGTGAAAACTGCTGCCGAAAGTCATCGTATTTTGGTGGAAGTTTATGGTGAACATGCGCTAGCTGAGCGAACATGCCAAAAGTGGTTTGCACGATTTAAAAGTGGTGATTTTCGCTTGGAAGACGATGAACGTCCTGGGCAGCCAAAAAAGTTTGAAGATGAAGAACTGGAAGCATTACTCTATGAAGATTGTTGCCAAACACAAGAAGAGCTCGCAGAATCTTTGGGTGTCACTCAAGCAGCCAATTCAAAACGTTTAAAAGCAGCTGGATATATTCAAAAGCAAGGAAATTGGGTTCCGAAATGCTGCTGGAACGCCACAAAAGGAAGTCATTTTTGCATCGGATTGTTACTGGTGATGAAAAGCGAATCCATTACGACAACCTCAAAAGCAAAAACTCTTATGCGAAACCCGGCCAACCAGCCAAATCAACGGCAAAGCCGAATATCCATGCTCTGTATTTGGTGGGATCAGATGGGTGTGCTGTATTATGAGCTACTAAAACCGGGTGAAACCATCAATGGACAACGCTACCGAACACAATTAATCCGTTTGAAGAGAGCAGTGGCCGAAAAACGCCCGGAATATGCGACCAGACACGAGGCAATAATTTTCCATCATGACAACGCTCGGCCCCGCGTTGCTATTCCGGTTAAGAACTAGTAGATGGGAAGTTTTACCCCACCCGCCTTATAGCCCAGACCTTGCCCCTTCTGACTACCATTTGTTCCGGTCGATGCACACATCAGAGCAGAATATCAAAAATTGGCTTGATTCAGTCTTGGCTGCCAAGCCGGCGCAGTTCTTTTGGGATGGAATCCACAAATTGCCAGAAAGATGGGAAAAAGTCATAGCTTCAGATGGGCAATAATTTGATTAATACTATTGTACATGTTTTTCTTAAATAAACCTTAAAATTTTGAAAAAAAAAACAGCACTAATTAAGCTATATATCCAATAATATTAGTAAGGCGCTTCATACCCGATTATACCGCAATCTCAGCGCCTATTTTTAATACTCTCAAGAAGGGAAAAACTTTTAATTTTTCCGATGAAGCTAAGGACGCTTTTGATAAGTTGAAGATAGCTCTTACAACTAGCCCTGTACTTACTCATCCTGATTTTTCTAAGCATTTCTACGTGCAATGTGACGCCTCTGATGTAGGTATTAGAGCAGTATTGATGAAAGTGACGGCGAACACCCCATTGCGTTTTTCTCGCACAAACTTACCCCGGTACAAAGGAATTATTCGGTCACCGTAAACTGTTTTTGTTATCAAAACAAATCTTGTAGTTTTGATGTCGTGGAACTATGGATGTCAATCTAGTGACCACATTTGAGCTTACGCCAAGATCTGGTGCGTCTGAAGGGTACGAATTGGTTTGTTCTCCAGTAAAGATATCGAAGTCATAGCTAAAGCCACTAACGCTGTTCAGGACTTGGTTTTTGCAACCCCATTTGTGAGGTTTAGCTGGGTTATATTGTTTTAATTCATGGCGACATTTGGTAGGGATTATTTGTTCATCTACGGCTAAATATTCTTCTTTAGGGACTAACATCAAACGCCCACGAATTATATTCAATAAAGGACGAATTTTAAATAATTTGTCATGGCCATCTTCTCCACGGGGTACAAAAGTCTCATTATTATTAAAATCTAAAAAATCTTTTGATAGCTTCGAATCTGCTACACGTTATTATTTCATAAACTTGGGACACTCGTATTTCTTTTGACCAATACTTGCTAGCTGCCGGTAACTTCACACAGGACATAAAGACGAAAATTCTTATAAATTTTTCCATTTCGTCTTTCGTGATCATTGCTGGTTTGTTGATATTGTCTTGAACAGATTTGAAGTTACATTGCTCAGTAATAAAATTAATCATATCAGCTGTAAACAAGAACTTGAAAACGTCTGCAGGAGAATTCAGTTGTTTTATAGTATCCCGTAAATCTGTGTTACCCAAGAGTTGGAATTTGTTAACATCGTAAGCTGACATTTTCCCCTTTTTCCAAATAACCCTTTTAGCAGTTTTTCCTCTGGATTTGGATGTTGTTGCAGACTGTAAATTTATCAAAGGTACGTCGTCTTTTTGAGAAAAATCAGAGTCAGACTCGGGTATTATAATGTGCTTTTTTGGAACTGAACTAAAATCATCATCACAATCGGAATCAATGTCATCATCACTTACGTTTCCATCACCAGGAATAGTATTAGCATACTTAGCAGAGCCGTAGAAGCGTCCTGGTTGCATTTCTGGAATAAGTGCATATACCATATAATAAGAGTAACCTTAAATGCACACCAAGCCACATGTGGCAAATTTGGAGACAAAAAGACACAAAAAAGCAAGGAAAGCAAAAATCAATGTTTTGCCGTATTTAAGAAAGTCCAGAGAATGTAGTTTTATATTTTTTTTCACCACTTTACTCAGTTTTTTGATATTTATTTTTTAATTACTACTCACACTTTTTTCAATGCACCCGGCCATTTTACGATGAAACTCTGGTTTTGATGTAATTTAGTTTTTTGTGATGATGTATGTAATAAGCCTATAAAAAATCATAAATTTCGGAGTCCAAATATGGCTTCGTATGCGGTAAAGGGTTAAGACCTGGACATCTATCGAATGTCACTGCGACGTATTTTGTGGAAAAACTTACTATCCCAAGTTTTAAAGCCAAATCACCATCGTACACGTCTAGCTTTAGCTGATTGGACTCTATTAAAGAAGGAAGGACATCCAGATTTTTACCCGAAAATTATCCTCAATGATGGGGCACGTCTTTGCTAATAAGCTTTGATACTAATAAGCAATATTGCAGCATTGCATACAACAAATTGAATGGTCCGTGTGGCTTTGATACCGGAGGTGTTATTAGGCCGCAATTCAACCGAGATGATGCCGGCGAGTTAGCGACAGACTTTGAATAAATTGGAGCTAGAGGATATATGGCTTTAAGAGGACGGTGCCACTTCCACAGAGAGCCTTCCACAATCGACTTACTGCCGACAAAATTATCAAAAGGAATGCCCATGTTAATTGGCCGGGGTGGGGTGCTGGTTCGGCCCCTTTCTTTAAGGCTATATTGCTGGTAAGTCTCAATACAATGCAAACATTCGACGTGAAATTGCTGGAATATCGCCCGAATTTCGCGAAGAAGTAATTTTTAAAAATTGGGGATATTTTTATTTTAATTTAAATTACAAGCTCTGAGGTTGGTAATGGAATACAATATCTGCCAAATGTCCGCCTCGGCTCTACCTACAAATAGCCATTCTTTTGATGAATCTTTTCATCATGTTATCGCATAATTGCGGATGTATTTCGCGAATAGCAGCTCTGATATTTTCTGTTATTTTATGAATCGTTTGTGAAGCATTGGCGTAGACTTTATTTTTAAAATAGCCCCTAAAGGAAGAGTCTAATGGTGTTAAATCGTACTATCTCGATCCCCAATTGAAGTCTCCACTTCGAAAAATGACACATCCAGAAAATATGTATGTGATGTGTGCCGCCATCCTATTGAAAATAAACGTCGTCGCCGTATCAACTTCAGGCAAAAAAGTCAACATCGTTCGGTAACGCAATCCATTCACTAAATCAGTCACACCAGCAACATTTTCGAAAAAAAAAAGGTGGCCCAATGACAGGGCCAACGCAAAAACCGCACCAAACTGACATTGTGGATGGAGAGGTTGTTCCACTATTTGTCTTGGGTTTTCTGATCTCCAGATGCGACAATTTTGTATGTTTACGTACCCAGATAAATGGAAATGAGACTTATCACTCAGAATAATTTTGTGTGAACAATCATGATCTTGTTCATCCATTTCCAGCACTCAATCAGCGAAAGTATGGTGTTGTTCGTGGTCTGCTGGCCTTCTGTTCGTGTATCATCTGTCCCTTACAATCATATAGGCGAAGATCATTATGCAAAATGCTATGTAGAGTGGTTGCCGATAGGCCCAATTCACGCGATCAGTCACACTCCCAATTATGACGGCGTTATTCTCAACTGATCTTGCCGGACGAATAAATGTTAGAGTCTTTACTTCATTAACCTGTCCGAGACGTTCAATTTTATCGAATAAATTCACTACAGCAGTGCGAAAAGTAGCGTGATGGTGACCAAAAGCGGCACGAACTTTACGAAACGTTTACGCGATATTTTCATTTTTTCTATTTCAGCACATTGCGTGAGTATGCATTGATCAACATTTGACGAACTCATAGTTTTTACTGATCAAAAGCTATCGCAATGATAGTTGAATGTTGATAATTCACCATTAGCTTGATATTTAAAATGACACCTCTTGTTGGATGATACTTTATTTCAATCCAAAATAAAGGGGTTAGGCAACTCTAGAATTTTCAAAAAATCGATTTTTTGTTTATTGCATTCAATGGTCCCTTAGAACCGGGAAATGTCTCGAGGTACTTGTTTTTTCAAGTATAGTACAAGGCCGCCAGGTATGCAACGAGCTTAGCTTAAAATTTTAAACGCGTTTATCTCAAAACTGCATTTTTCATGTTGGTCGCACCCATAACTTGAACATTTTTCAACCAATTCACTTCAAATTTTAACCAGATCTTTAAAAATATATTATCTAAATAAGTACATAGTATTTAGTTCTTTTGTTGTTAACAATTTTGATTTTGGAAGTGCGCCATTCGGCCAAAACAAGTTTCATTTTATTTAAAAAAAATCAATAAAATTGGAGTGCATCTTGTGGAAAATTCTGTGCCTGCGCAAAACCTAGGAAACATAAATTATTTTGATCTAATTATTTTTCCTTCGGCTTGTGCTTCGAATTTCGTCTGTAGATTGGGCTTTAATTGGTTTTGAGGCATTATTACCCCACGAATTCATTTGCTCTTCCACATCCTCGACTTTTTCTTGTTACTCTCGCCGACTTTCGCAAAATTTCAGCCTTCGTCGCTTTCGTTCATTTACACTTCTCGTAAATCGTCTATAACTATGATAATATCAAATTCCGTCGATAACTGTCGCGTATACCAAGATGTGGAATCAATCAACATTTTTTTGTTACAAAAGACTGTTGAGTTTTCGCATAACTTCTGAAGGATTATCACGTCGCTTCTTCTGACTTTGAAAGGAAACAAACCTGAATGTATATCAACTTAAGTTTTACATTCTCCCGTGCGCGGGACTTCATTGAGACTTTATCAGCGTATTATTAATTTGTTTTTGAGCCAGGGCAATTTTAAGCGACTCATTATCCATACGTCTTAGAACGAATCGAATGTCAAATCCTCTACCGCAAAGTCACACTGAAGGCTTTGAAATTCGATTAAACTGATCGTAGTCCAGTAGTTGCTCGTATATTTTTAATAGATAGATAGATTTTTAGTTCGTTAATAATTTACAATAAGTTATTGCACAATCTACAGAAAATGATTATATACGAGTAGAGATTTGATATTCTTTATATCTTACAATTAAATTGTTATTTAACATTACTCATATATTTAAATCGATTTGCATTACAAAAATTACACATTTTTGAGGAAAATAACGAACAAAAAATAATCGTAAACAAAATAAACAAATAAATAAATATGTAAGTAAATAAAAAAATAATGAATTCCACCATTAAGTAACAAATAGTTTTATAATGTACAAACAGAAAAACAATCCTAATTCGTCAAGGATAATTTGGGAAAAGATTTTTGGGTATATACTAAGAAAAAAGTCGTTCTACAGTAAGGGTATATCTCAAATATTGACATCATTTATCAAGGATTTAAGAAAAAGTTTACTTTGGCGTTCACTGGCCTATGTCAACTGAAATTGCTCTATTAATATTAATGGTAGAAAATTCGTTTAAGACTTTATTTTTAGAAGAAATACAATACTAGCCTTTGTAACTGCATTTAAATAAAATTGATATCTTCTTTGAGTCTTCAGATATCCAATTTCTAAGCCTGTTCAATTTTTCTTGCCTATGTCAATTTTTGACTTCTCCAGAAATGGGAAATAAACATAACGTTTTACTATTTCTTACAAGTTTGCAGAAAAACTTTAGGAAAACCTCCAGCATGTAAAAAAAGGAATTTATTATACGTTTCTAACAACAGTTGACAATAAAGGTGGTTTTCCAAGAATTAATAATATTCCAATAATTGTTTAAAATTGTGTTGAAAGGCTAGTTAGAGATACTTGATGAGAGTCGAAGAGAAAAAAATAAAAACACACGATATTCAGCAGATAAAAGAGAAGTAGTTCTTTATTAACCGGAAAAAGTGTTTGACAGCTGGCTTTACATGAAAAGTTTAATGTTTGATTAAAGATCAATAATTTATAGAAAAGCTTGACAAACAGGTGTCGTTGCTAAAAGTTGATTTAACCTAAGTATTCCAATATTCAACGAGTTGCTATTAAAAAGTTTTAAAGCGTGCTCGTTTATTTGACTACCTGTCAAAACCCTAATATCTTTATCCTGTTCCTTAAATGTTCTCAGAAAGAGTTAGGTTTGGGGTATGAAGGCCCATTTGGAGAATTTACCAAACAAAAATGGTATAAAAGATTAGAAAAGAAAATTAATTCATCAGTTAAATTTTTTACCCCAACGTTACAGAAACGCTAAGGTTGCTTAGAAACACTATTTGAAACGTCTGCATTTAGAAACCAAAAATACGCAGACATTATTAACATTTATGAACTGTACAATGGAAGTTCAACTAGAGCGCGACAAAGATATCATGAACTTTATCCTAATCGACGACTTCCTAGTGATGGAGTATTTGGAAATACGTATCAATAGCTTTGCAATTCAATGCTTCCAGACATAAAATTTCCAATGTATTGCATGTAGAAAATCATTATCCATATTACCATACACCTGTGCAAGAACTGCTTCCCGAAGATTTAGAAAAGTGACTTGAGTTTTATAACTGGTTCTAACGAGTTCTTTGGACGGACGAATCTCAATTTACATGAGATGGGATCACAAATTTTCATAATCTTCATACGTGGGCTGGAATGAAACCAATCCACATACAAGGAGACATAAATCATTTCAACATAAATTCAGCGTCAATATGTGGGCAGGTGTAATTGGAAACAAGTTAATCGACCCCTTCAAACTACCACTTAGGCAGAATTCTACAAACTATCTGGGGTTTTTGCGAAATGATTTAGCAGAACTATTAGAGGACATTTCACTGATTAAAGTAGCTTCATCATATTTCCAACAGGATGGTGATCCAGCCCACTATGGTCGTGAGATTAAGAATTGGCTAGATGAAGAGTACGGTAATCGGTGGATAGGAAGAAATGGACCAGTTCACTACCTTACAGTATTGGATTTTTTTTGTATGGGGAAAAATTAAAGGACTTATTTTTCCAACTGAAATAGCAACTGTAAGTGAATTGGAAGAGCGTATTCTCGAAACGTTATCAAAAGTGCGGCAGCAGTTGACATCAATAAACATTCGCAGTGAAATGCAAAAACGGGCTCTAGAATGCATGATACAAAATCAAGGAGGACACTTTGAGTGCCTGTGATAACTGGTTTATAGTACTACACACATAAAATAAAAATTATCTAAGCCACACGAAATCATGTTTTTTCACAGCCTTTCGAGCTTAAAGCAAAAAAAACGTATTTTTTTAAATTTTACTTGATCCAGGTTTTTTCAAGTATCATAAAATCTATAAATAGTACAACGTTATTTTTATTACGCATTTCCTGGGGAAAACTGAGCTCAAAATCTAAAAATGCGCAAGAAAAATTTAACAGGCTTAGAAATTGGATATCTGAAGATTCGAACAATATCTCAACTTTATTTTACAAAGGCTAGTGTTGTATTTCTTCTAAAAATAAAGTCCTAAACGAATTTTCTACCATTAGCACTAACAGAACATTTTCTGTTCAACGGTGTATAATAAGATAAGCGAAAATCTTTTTAATTTCGAAACAGAGGTTCCAATCTCAATTTTTTTATAAAAATTTACAAGCCATTCCTTTTCAAAAATTTGCAGTAATAACTTACAACAGGTTTTTGATATGTATTAGAATATTTTCTATAATTTTACCAAAAGCAGCTAATAATTATCCATAACCGTTTCGGAGATAGGGACAAAATTAAAAGGCACAACGTAATTCAATTAAGATAACGTATGTTATAAAAATATATGTATAAAAAAAAATAGGTTATATTAAGAAATAGGACTTAGATCAAGGAAACTACTCAAATTGCAGTCCGTTCCTTTCAGAGAATTTTTCGCATTTTGTCCGGATTGACTTGAGGGCTCGAAGTGGTCTTTATCTTGCTCGCAGATCATCACATGCTTCTACAATCCTGGCCATAAGCTCTTCTCCTGTCCTCTGTGCTGTTACATAAACTTTCTCTTTGATATAACCCTAAGCGAAAAAATCCAGTGGCATAAGGTCGGGCGATCTTGCTGCCCACGAGACTGGCCCCGGACGGCCAAAAAACTCATCTAACCATTCTCGTATTAGTCTACCATAATCGGTAGGACAACCATCTAATGGGTTCCAGTAATTTGCCCGATGGTTACGAGGTACATCGTCAACCAAAGTTTCATCCAGCAAGTTGAGAAAGATTTCTGAATCTACGCGGTGAGGAAGAAAGATGGGCCCAAAAGCATTATTACTCGTAAACCCTAACAGCCATGCGAGTGATTCCGCGTATGAGAAAACCATATGCAACGATAGAAGAAACACAAATTTGGAACAAAATGGAATGTGCATGGAGCAGAAGCTGGAATCTTTGCTCCCAACTACAAACTCTCCATAGAACTAGGAAAAAATATTTCTATTTTTCAAACAGAGGTCTATGCAATCTAACTCTGCGCTCGAGAATGAATCAGAAAATCACACATCAGCATACTGTTAGACAGTCGAGTAGCCTTTAAAGCTCTCATGTCTTTCAATTTTGAGTCTAAGCTGGTTTGGAACCGTCTCCTGATTCTATTAGAGCTTACTTTACATAATATAATCATTCTAATAAAGCTCCCTGTACACAGAGGCATCTCTGGAAATGAGACAGCAGATGAATTTGCCAGATTATGTGCCAACACCCCACTCACTGGACCTGGACCTTTTTGTGGTCTACCAGTTAACCATATAGAGAATGAGTTATCCCAACGGGAACGCCAAAAAATAATCATACATATACTGGCTAAAGACAGGACTTTTTAGTAAATTTCTCTAGGACCATTTAGTATTGGTCTAAAGCTTTCTAGTTCAACTGCAGGGTTACCTCTTTTTGGTATAGGTATCACCTCGAATCTGGAAAATATCGAATTTTTAAAGATGCGTTGATAATGTTCGTTAAGAATTGAACTCCAGAGCAAATTTTTGAACATGTACTTTTTATTTGGTCAAGTCTACCAATTTTCCTTATAGCTTTCCTTGTCCTACAAGAATTTTGTATCGGCCTTTGATATGAATTCACCTAACGGAGCTTCAAAATTATATACATTGAAACACTCATTATCTACAACTGCATTTGTGCTTGTCTCCCCTAGGTGTAGAGATATGTCGTGGTTATGTGCGAAATTATCGGCACTTAGAATTTGTATAAGTTTTGAGGCAGGGCATTTGTTTTATTTTTTTTTTTCACAGGAAAAAAGCTTTACACAGCAAATCTTTAAGTGCAGCTTGGCTGTCGCTTGGAAGACAGACACAAGTCTTCCCGAAATCTATCGTTGCCGTCATCCAGAAAGATAACAGCGCCGCGCCCTTTTTGGAGCTATCCGTGAAGACCCGACTACATTGCTTTCCTGGCTAAGATTCTTGCCGAAACCAGTCTTGGCCAACAGGAGTTCTGGTGTCATTTCAACTATCGGCATGTCTATAAGATGAGAGTCGAAAGGCAGCCGCTGCTTTGACAAATTTCCAAAGATCACTTCTTTTTAAATGGAATATAGCTTTGAGAGTTCAGTCAATGTTATGAATATCACAAGGAGGAAGATTCACCAATGGATCTAGAGCAGAAACATATGTGCTAGAAAAGCCCAATTCAGCCGAGATACGAGTAGATCCATCTTTGGAGTCTGGTAAAAGCAGCAATAAGTATTTTCGTGTAAGCTTGTCCCACCATGTAACCGACGCATAAGATATAATTGACTTTATCCTAGCCCATAGCTCCAAATAACCCTTCTCGGTGCCAGTCATGTATTGCCGACAGCTGCTTTGCACTGCCAGAAGGCCGAGATCGCCTTAGAAGCCATCGAACAGAACAGAAATACTTAGCTTCTGTGAAGAATTGGTTGGTGATGCCTCTAAGCACTAGATAAGTCAGACCAGTTACCTTCCTCCTTCTGGTAAAGGGAACAACCCCAGTTTTGAGAGGATTGAATGAATGTCCATTTTGAGTGCACCAAACGTCGATCACGTCTAGGCCTGCCTGCACTTTGGAGCAACATGCACCATAGCAGTGGAGACTGAGTGCCAGGGCAACCCCTGTTTACCTCACCACCGCACATTGGGCGCAGTCAGCATCCGCAATCAGTGTCCTAGTTTATTGACAAAACTAGTGATTACCTGGGAAGGGATCCTCAAGCATGACATGGAAATTCTCAACTTCGACTCCGTATAGGTGCCATAAGATTTTCTGCGTGATTCTAGCCTGGTTGAGGATTTTGACAGGCTTACTGTTTTCACTGACAATTTCGATCTTTACGCAAAAGTCTTTGAAATCCGAATTAACTTCTTACATTTTTTTTCTTCGATCTGTAAAGGATCCCCCAAATTAGTCTTAAGTCACCTGTTCAAAAGTGTTCTGATTTCTTTACTAAGTCGCTGCAGCTCTACGTTCCGCCAAGGAATAAGCAGATTTAACAACTATTTTGTGCATTCTCGGTTAATTTCGTAGGTCATATCTGCAAAATTCCACAAGTTTAGATGGTAAAAGTGAGTTCGCCACATAAAAACAACTCTCGGTCTTCTCGATCGCGCCTCATGTACTGGTTTCAGACCTTAAACATTCCAAACCATAGATGCGTTTATTCCGCACCCATGGCTCCTATAAGGATTTTGTATTCAACAAGGAAAGTCTGCTACATAGGGATGAAGTAGCAGATTTGGAATGTTAGATGAGTACTGGGGGTGTCGTCTCTTATTTGCGCTCATTTGTCAAAAGAATGAAAAGTAAACCTTCCACGGCGTAGATAGGGATGTGAGACATACATAGTCTCAATGATCTCGACAGAAGCTATGTCTTAGCCCACAATAAGAAACGAGCAATCCATATTTCCCCGGTCGTTTATCTCCTTATGATAGTCAATTTCCCATTTTTGTGTATCGAACCCACGGTTCTGGGTATGAAGATGCATCACCACCACTCCGTTTTCCTAAGTTGCCCCCGTAAGCCAGAAGATGGCTTGCGTCAGTTTCAATTGTCTGAAAATCTCGAAAGCTTTATTTTCCAGGGGTGGAATTCACGGTTTGGGCTTGTTTAGACATTCAAAAGTTTGTTGCACTGTTAGAGCACTTCACTCTAAGAGATTCATTTCCCATATCGTAGCCCCCTACTTGAATGCAACATCTTCTGCTTTGGCTAGCGCACACAATGTTTGCACTCTGCGTCATTCAGACTGTTGTTTTTGCCAGCATTACCAATTCGGAGTGCCAAAGAGAAGATAGCGGCTTCCTTATTGGTGCGCCGGACTCATCCCCGTTAGCGTTTCAGCGGGATTTCACTGTATTAACCGACTTAAGTCGACTAGAACTACGGCCTTTGTTGGTTGTAGCACAGGATTTATCTGGATATCGTTTTTAGTTTTGTTTTCGTCGATGGCATCATACGATTTCCGAAACTACAGCTTGTGCTGGTTGCAGCACCGGCTTCATCAGGGCACCGAAAGCTTCATCAACCGGTTGTTGTTAAAAATGTTCGTGCGGCTTTGCCTTTATATAGCAAAACTGGTAAGCTTTCTTTAAAAGATATAGTCATTCAAGCAACTTTCACCATTGCATTAGACGCATTTTCAATACTTTTAAATCCAGGATACCCTTTCTTCGTCTATACTTTGGATGGTATGTGCTCCGACCCGGTTAAATGCTTCAATTTCATTCATTTTGCTGATTTGCTTACTTCGTCTTCGTTAAAATCATCTGCTTTTTCCTCCTCTACCATAATAGAGCTTAGTATCTATAGTTTCCAGTGATTGAATCTTTCTTCCTTGAGTAGCACGTTTGCTTGTTCTCGGGCATTGCACCTCTTTCGATATTTTTTGCATTTTTATGGATTGCGAGGGTCCGGGTATAATGCTTAAACGGCCACAGTGCGTGCCCCAATTACCACTTTATTCATTTATTCTTTGCATGATTCGTCGCCTTCTTACTTATTTCTCTGCTTCCACGGTCCTTAGCCATGCTTGCAAACATCGCCTTTTGTTTAATATCGCATTTTCTCTCTCATCGTTCCATTAACAAGTTCGTTTATTTGAGGGAAGCCGCACTTTAGGAATACCGAGCAGAGGCTTACAATTGTTAATATATTTTTCAGTGAAGTTTCTCATCATATTTCTACTGCAAAAAACAAAGCCGCACTCAAGTAAAACTGAATATTTTTTTACTTCGACGTCCTCTGTTCCTTTTTTTTATTGAACGGGAAAAACTATCTCACTTAATTCATTATTTTAGTCCTAGGTTTCCTTGTTTTCGAAGTCAAACTGATTTTTCAATCGTTTTTCTTACTGTGAAGTGAAAAGTGCGCGATGAACAGAAGGCAGTTAATAAAATTTGAAAAGGGTCAAATCCTTGCTTTTAATGAGAAAGGTTAATCGATGATAGAAATTTGTTGTCGATTAGGATTCAAGGAGCCGACGATAAGAAGGTTTTTTTACAAAAGTACTAAGAAAGCGGTGCTTTAAAGAGGAAAAGTGGTAGCGGTCGAATAAGATACCATACACTACTCTAAGAATTGACCACCATATAAAGAGGACAACGTTGAGGAACCGGTTTGTTACGGCACCACAAGTAAGGAGAGATACTCGTAATATGAAAACAATCGGCATACACATTCCTGTGACAATAGTACAACAGTTCTTTGTTTCCCTGCAAAGAAACCGCCTCTTACGTCAAGAATTAAAAAAAATCATTCTGGAATGGGCAAGAGAAAGGTAAAATTGGGCTCGTATGACTGGCAAAAATCCAAACTCAACTTAAAATTTTCAGATGGAAAAACTACAATTCAAGTCGATCTAGAAATAGTATTGCAGATCGGCCAAAAAGTTCCAATGGTATCATGGTTTGGGGTTTCATAGCTGCATGTGGATTGGAACTCTTCTGATAATGGATGGATCCGTAAATGCTGTAAAGTACAAGTAAACAATGGATTGTCCACTATTATTTTGGTAATTTTATGATTCTTTATGGTGCCTTTAACTATATAATATTTTACAGATTATAGCTAATTCTCTTCCCAGGTTTAAGGTTATAGAAAAGAACTCTGGATAAATTCAATCCATTTGCCCGTTCGGTAACGAATGGGTGTAGAAATCAGAAATAAAAGGCGTAGAAATTTGGCATGAATGAATTTACACCAGCTTCAATACCGAACAGGGTTGAATCTCTTATAAGAGGTGACCACACGCCATATTATAATTTTAGCAGCTAAGGTACCCTCATAAACCAAGAAAGTAATGTTAAATGCTTTTGTAAGCTAATATATAAAGCAATAACTCAAACAGCCTAGCAATTCATTTTAAAAGCGTTATGGTCAGGCTAGTTTAAATAGGGGTATGATGGATATGCCATCACGCAGACACCAGCCACCAAAACGGCCCTCTGCGATCACTGTGGAACCAGCTGAATTTGTCTTCAAATGGCAAAAACTTACACAATCGACCTGGTGAAACACGCAATTTTCCTGTAAAAGCCAAGAAGGCCTTTGAAGTTCGTGCCGTCTATTTCCTCTAGATTTACAACAAAGTATTTCCAAAGTATGTCAGGATTCCTATTATTATCCTAAGCTTACCCCTGTTTAATTTTATTAACTGCCTAAATCTTTGGCCATCAAAAAGAGGCCAGAGAGCCTTAGATACCCTGTGTCCTTCAAGACTTGACCACCTTAGGTTGGCAGTCTTTGTAATTTTTTCCTCGATAGCGCCCCTCACTATGCAAAGGGGTGGTTTGATGTTGGCATCCTCACTATTGTCGAGTAGCTCTCTTTTTCTTGCAAGCTCGTCCAATTGTTCATTTCTTTTAATACCGCTGTGTCCTGGCACCCAGAACAGTCTTACCCTGTTCTGACTGCATAGTACCTTGAGATCTGTGCGACAGCCCCTGACTGTGTCAGAGTTGGCATTGGTTAATTCCATTGCTATCGATGTAGATAGCGATATCTCTTTCGTATGAGCGTTATAATAAATAAAGATTTTTCCAGGAATATCCTAACCCTTGCGGCGGTGCACTTGACAATGATATATAATAGTCATCAAGGAGCATCCCTCTTGCCATCAAAGAGGGCTTAATATTTAAAGTTGGAATCTCAAAGCATAGGAGCAAATGTTTTTTATTTTTTATTTTTTCCCCCGTGGGTAGGTGAGAAATCTTCATAGATACTCACTTCTTACTCACTAAAAAACACCTCCCTTATACAGACTACGACTGAGTTCACACTCAACAAGCAGTTCCTCTTTCGTGTTTTATTTTGCTTTAATAAGATAGTTTGTAGACGATTTTCCATTGAAAATTCCTACGTGCGTTAAAAATTAAACGCTGCTCATCACCGCGCTAGAGAGGCTTAGTCCTTTTCAGACATCGCAATAAATTTGTCTCGTCAAGGATCTTTTGAACAGAAATCGACTACAAGATTTTTGTGTTAAACATTTTATTTCATTCTGAATGTTTCCGACCCCTAGGTCTCAGTGGATATCATCGTTTCTAATGTACCACGGTTTATTAACAAACCCTCGAAGAACTTTGTTTTGGAATGTCTGTAAGACGTTAACGTTACTAATTTTGGTACAACCCCAAAGCTGTATATCATTTTCCCAGACCGGTTTCAGCACTTGCTTGTATAGCAGCAATATGTTTCTAAACTGAGCTTGGAATACTTTCCAAGAAGCCAGTTCATGTCTCTATACGTTTTAATCTCAAGCTCTTCACGTTTTTTCTTAACGTGTGCTCTTCATTTAAGTTTAGCGTCGAGTGTCATACCAAGATATTTGGCCTTGTTCGCGAAAGGAATTTGTACTGCGTTAAAAAACACAGAAACGCAGGTAGATTGTCAGTTTAAGGGTATTGTCTAATTTTATGGTGGCATTTATAAGATAGAGCAACTTTAACAAAACTTTTTTCGGTAGCGCTTTAAGTACCTCTCCCGTAATTAAGTCATATCCGGGGTTTTATTGGGCTTAAGCGTGTCTATAACTTGTCCAAGTTCCCTAAGTGTAGCCTTTTCTATTGGAAGGTTCGCCGTCACGTCTAGCGTATTGACATTCTCTGAAAGCATTTTTGCGTCGAATGGTTTGAACATATCTGCAAGATGGTTGGCGAAAACGTTAGCTTTTTCTTAATCTTCTTTCGCCCAGTCATCCTGGATTCTTCTTATTGACGCCACGTGTTTGTATTTGGGGCTTTCGAAGACTTTTAACGGCTTTCCATATGGAGTAATTGGTATCTCTTGTCACAGTGAGGCTTCCTATGTAGTTATTAACACCTTGGTTATTGAAGAACTTGATCGATTTTTTCAACAAGTTGCAGAGCCTATTAAAGGACGTTTTATTTTGTTGAGCCAGAGTTTCATGCCCCTTTTTTCACTCTCTTCGTTTCTTACTTATCATTTATTTTTTATTTTATTTTTTTTTTTGCGTGGATAGGTGGAAACCTTGCATAGGCACCAATGGTCCGACGTCCATTGGTAGTGTCAGATTCTTACTGACCAAAACCACTTCCCGGGGAATCTTTCCGTTTATTCCCCCGCGGAACTACTGCTAAGTATTACTTCGCGAGGGACGGATTTGAGCTTCTTGCTTCGTCACGGGATGCTTAGCGAATTCGCGTTCCGTTGCTGTTCTAAATTCCTTAGATCGCACATTATTCGTACTGCTGCATGGTTCACCGCAGCCCAAAGATCTTCAGATTTCAACATATATTGAACTATGTTTTCCGGTGTTGGCCGTTCACCAAATTCTTCACACAATATAGCTCTTTCGTTTGCATACTGCGCACATTCGAAGAAAACTTGCTCCACGTTCTCTACCGCGTTTACGCAACGAGAACAGGACGGACTCGAATCATGGTTTCGCTTGAATAGATATTCCCGGAAACAACCGTGATCCATCAAGAACTGTGTAAGATAGTAATTCAGTTCGCCGTGTTTCCGTTTTAGGCAACTTTCAATCCTTGGGATTAGTCGGTACGTCCATCTCCCTTTTTGGGAGTCGTTCCATTGTTGTTGCCACGCTTCTATTCTTTAGTCTCTTTCGAATTTCTTCGCTTGATTTATGGATGGCCCGATTTGCACGCGATTTTCATAAAGTCGTCTAGCTTCTAAAGCTAGGATATCAATTGGTACCATAGAGGATAGTACCGATATAGCGTCGTGGGATACCGTTCAAAATGCACTGCTAACTCGCAGTGCACATAATCTGTACACAGATTTGAATCCCTTCATGTGTGTCTTGTTATTCGTGACGTCAGACCATATTTGTGCCCCGTACAGCTGTATGGAGGCTATAACTCTCGCAAGCATTAATCATTTGCCTTGTTTCGGGCCGCCGATATTCGACATGAGTCTCGAAAGAACGCCTATCGCTTTCGACGATTTCTTGCAAGCGTATGCGAGGTGATGCTTGAAATTAAGCCGAGCATCAATCATCTCTCCCAGGTATTTTACGAGTATAAAAGGGCTAGAAATAATTGTGTGCTCTTCGACTTTTATAGTTATCGTCTCTAGCACCCTGCTGCTCGTAATGAGAACGGATTCCGTTTTATGTTCCGCGAGGTCTAAACTCATATCGCGTTTTTTATCAGTGATATTGCTTCGTTGTAATACAACTCGATTCCTTCAAGTCGTTTCACCACGACTACAACAGCAATATCGTCCGCGAAATCTATAAATGTCGTCATACATCACGTTCCACAGTAAGGGACCTAACACTGATCCTTGGGGCACGCCCCCTGTAATTTTATAATTTCAGTACTTTTTACTGCCTTCCTTCCATTGTCTACCATCTATGGCCGATTGGGCTTTGTCTATTACGACTTTAATCTCGTCGATTGTCGATCGGCCCTTTCTAAAGCCGTATTGATATTCCGTGAGTCTATTAATATTTTGCCCATAGTGTCGAGCATACAGAGCGGCCGATAAGATGTTTGCTCCTCCGGCGGTTTATTTCCTTTTGGTAATAATACCAACCGTTGGTATTTCCATTTTTCCGGAAATATTCCCTCGTTCAAGCATGCATTACTCGTATATATGCTAAAGAAAACGTCTAGGCGGGCCTTCATCGCTATTTTTAAAGCACTGGACCAGGGGCTTTCCGATCTTCTACCCTCTCGATTGCAGGGGTGAGTTCTTCGGTTGTTAAGGCAGGAATGTGTTCACGTAGTTCTCCGATCTCGCTTAGTAGAACTCCGTTATGTTGAGAGGGAAACAGAGTTTCTACGATTGTGCTGAGAAATAGCTGTCAAGTTGGTGCTCGGTCTCTTCCTTATCATTTCCCAGATTTCCGGCGGGTATCTTATGCCGATACTGATACTGGCAACTTTGTTCGATTCGCATGGAGTGTTATTCCAGGCCTTGCTGTATGGCTTCAACAAACCGTTCAACTTCTTTTTCAAGTTGATACGGCGTTCTGAGCAGTACTTTTAACTCAGTATTTTCAACAACCTCTATTCGGAAATTTTCCCAGTGAGTTTTTTAGTTGGATAATCTGGGTTGTCTTTGTTTCTTAACCAAGGATTCGCACAATGCGATGATAATTGGAGAATGATAGGAGGAAAGATCGAAGCTTTCTTCAACTTTGACGTAACTAGCGTTTACTCCTTTTTCGATAAGTCTATCAGGTAGGATGTTTTGGCGACATCCGAGGGCCAGTACGTCGGTCTGCCTGTTGAGTAAAATTGGCAACCACATTCCATACCAGCCCTGTAGAGCGAATGCTTGTTAACCATTGCAAGTCATAGCAAGACATAAACCTGAAATGTGCCCATGCTGTTCACCAAGAAAATATATCATGTTTGGCTACAGGTAAAAAGTATAGTCATTGGAACAACTTATGTGGAATAGTACTAGCATTGACAGACTTCGGATGATAAAACTGGGATAGGCTCACCCCTATTGCCTTAGGCATTCATGTCACAGAAAATTTAAGAAGAAATAGTGACGTAGAAGTATGATAAAAGGAATTGAAGCAAAACTTCTGCTACAACAAGGACCCATAACGATTATGACTCAAATTTGGATAAACAATTACGCCGAACATAAGACGTAAATCGTCTTTTAGTCAGAACCAATGCCCTGGCTTGTTAGATCCCATTCGTGCCTACTCAACAAACTTTGGTATTAGTTCCAATAAGAGAACACACTTTCAGTCTTGCGTTCTATATCTACGACCGTTCCTTTCTATTCTTATTTTCTGCTCGCTAATTTGGACCAGGTATTCGAAATTCGTTAAATGCAAATCGAGCTAAGGTTTGTAAATGTGTGTATAAGTAGAGACATATACATATATTACGAAGAAATACATTTTCAACAATAAAACAGTGAACGAAATATTTTTGTCGAATCCAAATCGAAATGAAACGTGTGACATTCAACCTACCACTGTGTCATCGACAAATTCGAAATGATTTTGCTGATTTTATTGTAACTGCTTAACTGTTTAATTCTGGTTTTGAAACTAATTTCAAAGCGTCAGCACATAAATAACCTTCAGCGTCCCCTGGAAAACAATTTATAAGTCTTTGAGAGTCAAATTCGGGTGCTAAAATATCACATTATGCTAATCCCCTGTCTGTTACCCTCTTCTCAAAACGATTTATTGCGGTTGATTGCCCCTCTTTCTCACAACTTATTCGCGCCCATATGTGCCCTGAATCCAGCAATTTGTTCGTCCTCCGTCGTGACTCTATTTCCAGTCCCAAATACGTCAATCACAATTAGTTACCCCATCAAATGGCAACCAGTTCCATAGATACTTGTGATTCATTAAATCCTCATAAGAGACCCTACCCTCCCTTGCCAATTCAGACCCACACACAGGCACAGGAGCCGGATCTGAGACAACTGACAACTAATAATGTCGTTTGTGTGAAAATTTGTCACGCCCTATGAAGCCGCCTTAGACAATGCGTCAGAGTGTCATCGAAATTTAATGGAGCCATGGTGTCATGATTTAGTCAGCCAGTCAGTCATTCACTCAGTCATTCAGTGCTGTGGCCTGTTCAACATTTTGATTGCCGTAAAAGGTTTCGGTGTAGGTTTATTAATAGAGAAGTCCTTCGAAATGCGGTTCATGAAAATGTAATTCAAGTCCTTAATTAAGAGGCAATTGTCAAGGCATTTGCATCTGTCCTGTGACTAATCGAGGACATAATAGACTCCTGATCGATGGATTATTAAGCTGAGAGCCTGTGAATGACAATTATGACAGAAGAGTACTCAACTCATACACGATCCATGGCACCGAAAACAAAGGATCACTTCAGGTTACACAAAAACAAAAGCAAACGAGCAAACGAGGAAGAAGCAAAGATTCGAAATGACTTCTGTGGGGCAGGCTGGTCGGTCCTCCTGCCCAGTTGGCTTTGCGAAATCATAAAATACTTAATCTCTACCTCTTCCTCTGCATGACTCTGCCGAATAGCTAATTCCATCAGCAGACTTAATGATGATGACTTTGCCGATCGAGGAGCCTGTGAGTGCTGTGTGGAGAGCAGTTGTTCGCTTTTCATGTGGCTTAGGATCACCCCAACAACTATTCGAACTGAAGGTCGAGGAATGTGGACAGCGCCATCTCATTCGATGGCTATTAGCACAACAGCAGAAGCCGCAGCTCATCCAGCTATCATATTCCTAGTTGCGGCAGCAGTGAGCAGAGATCAGAGCACGATCAAAGTGGTACACCGCGCGGTTTTGTGATGTGATGTTCGGTTCCGCAATTGCTTGAGGAATGTCGAGGTGTGAATGGTGATTTGTATGAACCTCTAATTGGATGGGTGATATCCAATTTTAAAAGATTTGATCTACGTACTCCATGGAGACTGAATTAATTTGCCTGAGCGATGCCTACGCGCTCAACGCATACGGATATGAATGTATGGCCGAGTGCCTGATGTGGCACCACCTCATTCAAATCTGGATCCAATAAATTATTCAAATGACTTAAGTATGCCGCTGCCGTAGCGTCACGCCACGAGGTTAGCAAGTCAACCAGTGTTTCTAGCTAAACTAGGCTGCAAACACATACGAGTATGTGTAGGTACAGGCATAATGGATCCTCGACACGTGAAAGAATGTGCGATTAATGTAAACTGCACGCAACCGGTTTAGACATTGATTAAAGACCTGCTTGAGAAAGTGTCAAAGTGGAAAGTGGATACGTGACTTTGAGTTTATAAATTGGTTATACTGTACGCAGCTTCCTACAAATTGGCCAGTTAGATATTCACCTGGGTTAGACAGACATTTTTGTTTCCCTACAGATCGCTGGAAACTATAAGTAGAACAGATAACGAAAGATAGAATTGGTTCAACTATTTATCAAGAGTTTGATAAAGTGGTGGTATACGAGTAAGTTTGAGAACTTTTAAAAACATGTAGCAAATGTTGGAACCATTTTTTTTAAACTTCATAATGAAACAGATATGAAGGACACTAAAGTGTATAAAATTCGCATTCGCAGATGAAATGGATATCATTGGTTGTAAGAGAGATCAGATCCAAAGAAGTTACGGAAGTTCATCTACTTATGAAATAATTTTAAACTTGATCAAAATATAAACTAGTTCCAAAGTGTCAGCAAATAATATGAAATATGAGCTCTACAAAGATGTTTGTGGAGAAAAGCGTCAAGAAAAGCTAGTAGACTTGATAACAAAAATATTCTGCCTTGTCGACTCCTCCCTACATTTCGTAGTTCAGAATACCATCGCTGTACATAAGGATACATGCAATCCCTCCGGAGTTCAGTCAGATTGAATAAACGGAATGAGTTCTAACAGATATTTGGTAGCAAATTTATAATTTTTTTAGCATCTGAAAAGTTCTGCATAGAAGCTCGTCAATGGTAGTCATAATCATACTGATAGACAGTTCGGAATTTGGTTGCTTTGAAACGTTTTTTACTGAACGCTATCTGGCTTTCTAGTGTAACGTAAGCCCAAGGTAAAGCGCATACAACGGGTGAGAAAATGAGAGCCATTACCAATCAAGTTAACATAAATATCAACCACCATGCTTACTAAATTGGAGGTTTACCATATACATGGTGTCCTTCTAGATTTCGCACTGCACTACCCAAAGGTAGACATCTATTGCCGAAAGTCAATATTTCTGTCCTAATTTCTGAGGAGGTAGCAAGCCTCTTATAAGACGTCTGCCCTATCCGCTTGTTTCGTTCTTTTGGAAGACGTTATATATCCCTTCCACTGGCTGATACGTTTTTTGGTTGCAGAAACTACTTCTGCAACTGTACAATTGGAAAGCCTTTATAGAGTCTGGGATTGTCGGTTTTATTCGCGGCGGGCTACAGCCACTGATCGAAACTTATTCACTTCTTCTTATATTCCTTGTACTAGCTCTTTTTTTCGCCGCCTTCATTTTAACTATTGTTCAGAATCATTAGCACATTGTAAGAACATACAACTTCCTGCAATTTTATTTAAATATTTCCTGTTTACAGGTTTTCAGATAAGAAGACACGGTTAGTTCGAAGAAGTAACCTTCTCTCTGCGCCCCAACTTCACATTTGATTTAGCCGTCTTGACTCTTAGCCTTTCAAAATTGGTTCCATGTTGAGCTTGAGTGAATATTTTGATATTTTTTTTCGACTTAATCTACCAATTTCAGACTTCAGAATGTTGATCTTCAACTTCCAGTCAATATTGCTAAATCGTGTCAAAGCTGCATTATGGCAGATGTCAGGTTTGATGTTCTACTTGATACCAAATTAGAATTCACTTAGAGGAATTATCCAATAACAGAATCGCTTCCTTAGTAATATTGGAAATTGTATGCACCATCTCTATTTTCCAATTTCATGTTACAAATATCCACCGCTTCTTTTGGAAAATGTTGAAATGCGATGATCTGCGAGTATATACTGTCGGTCTCGACACTTTTCAATGGGTAAAAAATCATTTGGAGTCTTTGAGAACGGAAATAGTTCCTTCTCGTCGGTCATGGCGTATCTCCCATGTTTTCGTCATTAAACTCAGAGAAAGCTGAGTTCTCAAATCCCCAGTTCTTTAAATCGTGTTTTCCAGATTGTGGTTCTTTATAATGAGAATTTGTAGGTCATGGAAGTTCATTTTGATGCCTTCTGCGCAATATTTTATTTATCTTCGGTAACATGTTTCGACTGATGGTGTTCTAATTCCTTTCATTTATATTTGGAGATTTTGATCGGCGACAGTAATGTCATGCCTCATAAGCTACATTTGTATGTATGTCTGTCGTCTAGCAGTTACCTATCTGTGTGGGGTTTTTGTTGCAATATCAGTTAGTGAATCAAGTGCCCATAATAACAGAACCCACTACAGTCTGATGCTATCGTAAGCCCGATGTTTACAGAGAAAGTCGTCGTCGATTTTGTAGTCAACTTAAAAAAAAAACAATCGCAGGAGGTACTGTCACAGTACTGCCCAGCTTTTTAAAGTATTTTGCAAAGGCGTAGTAGGCCGTCGCCCTATGCTCCAGGAGGAGTTAAAGTGTTGCTGCTAACAGCAGCTTCCAGAATAAAAGAAGAAGAGAATAAGTAATAGTCCATTCAGTTAACAGTGATCCAATGTTCTGATATTTTCCTATTGCAGTGAAGAACTAATGCGAACTAAATTGCACCACTGTAAATCTGCACCTTTTGATCTGAAGGCCTTCGTTACCGAGGCGAACAATGGCGTGGCTTTAATCCAAGAAACCCGAATTCTTGGCAATAAGTTACAAGGATCAAAGTAAAACGAATATGAAATTTTCTATGGAACAGATACAAGTAAATTCAGAAGCTGTATTTTATCCAAAAAATCACTTAATATGCGCTTTTCGTTCAGACATAGCGATATAGATACTTAGCTTAGAGAACAAAATGAAAGATATCATCTTAGTCGCAGCTACACGCCCAGAAGGATCTTCCACCAACAGCCGTTCGTTAACCGGTGATATACGCTGAATCAAGATAAACTTGTGAGTAACAGGGTAAATTGACCCACTTTTTATACAAAACTGAGAAGAAATTTTCAACTTACAACCAGAAACAGCTGGAGAATATCTACAAAGAATTCCTTCTCGGATCGCCTTAGAGTTCTCTTTACTGTAGGCAGTGACCCGACCATACAACTCAAATTCCCAAGTCCTAGGAAAGCTAACTGGACGGCGTACTCCGTTAACCATATCAAGGACGAATGGACTAGTACATTGGAAATGAAAAGTCAAAATTTAAGAAGAGCGTTTCCTGTTCAGAACCCAAATTGTACAGAGAAATGTATTTTCTTAAACAAATTTAAATTTCCGACTTTGACAGCTTCTGCAAATATTTCTGACATTGTTGAAAACAAAGAACTCTATCTGTGCTTGATAACCATTCTTCTACTGCTCTTTTCAAATCCGGTGATCCAGTCCAGTCCAGTAAATCTGGACCTCAATCAATAAGCCTCTTTAACTAGAGTAGTATTTTATACTGAATGCCTCTACTCTAAGATGGCTGAGGTTGGCTTCCACATTTTCGCACCACCTGCAAGGTCTTCTTTTATTACGCAGTTCTCCGGGTGGGAATTGAAGACACCGCGGCCTGAAAAGTCTTCGGTATTATGGTACAATATTTTAATTCAATGGAATAAGATCTCAAGGGAATGCTAATTAAAGAGGTGCGCATATCCTAGTTCAGAGGTTTTTTTTTGCTTTGCAGTGTCAGATATTTTAAATCGGTTGCCGCATTGAGTTGCCAAGCTTCATTTATTTTCAGTACAGTTTGCCATTTTTGTGGAAAGATAGACGCCACAATAATGCATTCATATCGTTGAAATTTATTTCCAAAATTTAAGCTCTGTTCGCTAAACTTATAGAGAACTTTGCGAAGATTACGGTAGACATTATCGGCCATCTGAACGCGCTATTTATTGAATTATCTAAAAATTTCGCATCAAATTCACGCTATTAGATACTCACACACCAACAAGAACGAGAACAGAGCGTTCGGAAGAAAATATCTCGGGGGGAGAAGCTTGTGTTGATGAGGACTCAATTTATCAATTCGTAGTCGTTCGCAGTAACTTGGCCTTTGTCCATCCCCTGTCTGGGAAGTTCTGCGTAAAGATCTTGATCTCAAAGCTTATATCATCTATTGCAAGAACTAAAGCCGCGTGTCCATTTACTGGGTCGGATGTTCTGTGGTTGAGCTTTAAATCAACTGGAGGTTGACCCAGTTTTGCACAGTGAAAGTGCTGTTCAGTATGAGGCTCATTTCTGGTTAAACGGATAATCCTCAAGCAGTGCAAGAGTTCTTTCAGAATGTTGCCAGGGCATAAGTTACTATCAATAGACAACGGTTCAATGGATGATCAAAAACTATTTGTTCCTAAATGTTCGTCACTTCAATGTGGAAAAACCCTGGGTCCAACAGGATGGTGCCCCACCACATTCTACTAACGAAAACATAGCTTCACCGAAAACAAGATTTAGCAATAGAGTCATTTCAAGAAATGGTGTGATTGGAAAAAAGCCGTTGGATTGTTGTCTGTGGGTCTACGCCGAGTCACTATGCTTCATACCGATAATCTGGCAGCGATTGCTAGAAGTGTATACCTTCTGGTCAAAAAGTACGCGGAAATTGCCATTCAAACAAACCGGGCTTGTTTCGATTTGAGTTCTGCTTTTTTTGTTTTTTTTTTTTGTAAAATTGGTAAATCTGTTGTTGACATTCCCTCGAAATCTTAACATAATAGCTTGACATTTGCAAAAGTTACGTAGCCAAGAGTACATCTATCTCTCTGTGTGTTGGCGATTTTTACAATTTTAGAAATGGATTTAAATTTGCAACAACGAACTTGTATTAAATTTTGCGTAAAAAACGGATTTAATGATGCGCGAACGTTGGAAATGTTGGAAAAGTGTTTCGGCAACGATTCTCTAAAGAAAACAGTTGTTTACCAGTGGTATGGGCGCGAGCGGTTCAAAAGTGGTCCTGAGTCAATCGAAGATGATGAACGCAGTGGCAGACCATCGACATCGAAAACCGACGAAAACATTGATGAAGTACGAGTAAAAGAAATGTTGGTCAATACTCGTAACCGCAAATTAACCATCAGAGAGATAGCGGAGGACTTGAACATTGCCTATGGATGCATCCAAGACATTTTGGTTAATGATTTGGGTTTCCGTCGTATAGCAGCAAAGTTGGTGTCAAAAGACCTCAATTTCATGCAAAAAAGAGACCGTCTTGACGTCGCAAAAGAGATGATTTGCGAAGCTGAGTCCGATCCCACATTCATCAAAAGGATCATTACCGGAGACGAGACGTGGGTTTATCAGTACGACACGCAATCCAGACATCAGGCAAATGAATTGAGTTCACCAAATGAGCCGAGACCAAAAAAAACACGTCGTTTTCAGTCAAAAAAGAAGGCAATGCTCACGGTTTTCATAGATTACAACGGTGTAGTCCATCATAAATTTTTGCCAGAAGGCCAGACAGTAAACAAAGAGTACTCGTATTATTTGGGCGTTATGAGACGTTTGCGTAAAGCAATTTGCCGAAAGAGACCAGAATTGTCGCAGAAAACTCGTGGATTTTGCACCATGATAACGCACCGTCGCGGTCGCACAGTGCCATCATTATTCGTACGGGGAACGGATTTCAGCAGCCGAGAGGCAGTACGAGTAATGGAAAAATCGCAGGAAGCACTGATGGACATTCCGAAAACCGAATATAAAAAATGTTTCGAGGATTGGATCAAGCGCGGGCATAAGTGTGTTGCAGTCGACGGGGATTACTTTGAATGGGACAATGTGGATTTAGATGAATAAACTTGTGTTTTTAATTTTCTGAATACATTCCAGGAACTTTTTGATCAGTGTAGTATCTATCATCTGCACCTATCTGTTTGAGCGCAATTTGCCGGGAGTTTTTGCGTGATAGCTTTGTCAGAGTTGTTGTGTTCAGTGACTGTCGCAATGTCGAGTGGTACAAAGAGGGCCGTACTGTGGTTGACTGACGCAAACATTAAAAGAGTTAAGAAAATTGTCCTCGCAGATCATAGTGTGAGCCTCAGGGAGATAGCAGCCGATCTTGGTATCTCGTTCGGATTGGTGCAGATCGTTATGCATGATGTTTTGAGCATGAGACGAATTAAAGCGCGGCTTGTGCCGAGAATGCTGAATTGGTTGTAGAAACAGCATCGCATTGATCTCTCTAAAGAAATGATTCAAGTTACCGCTTCCCGGAGATGTTTTGAGACGATTGAGGCGATAAAAGAGAATTCACAGAAGGATCTGAACGCTATTACAAAATCGGCCCATGAACAGTGTTTTGAAGATTGAAGTAAGCGTTGGAATATGTATATTGCTTGCAACGAAGATTACTTTGAAGGGACTAAAATGAATACAGACCGAATAAACCGTTTTCGTTTTATTGAAGAACTCTGGGTACTTTTTGATCAGAAGGTACGTACTCAATTGCACTCCGCACTTCTTCGAAATAAACTCGTTAAGAAGTATGCTCCATAATCATAGATCAATACCAGCCTTCCCCCTCGAACTTCACCGAACGAACAGTGTTTACCATGAACCCATGAGTAGAATGCAGCATTAAATGGACTTCATACAACAAATTTAAAGCTTTCACTTTAACCTTAAATAAAAACTTACCCCCGCTACTAGCCAACACACTTGGATATCGCCCACTTAACTCCGGCCCCATAAAGGTCTGTATACTGAAACCACTTAAACCTATTGTATCATAGGATATCGTTAAAGCACGTGCACAATTTACAATTTATAATCTCCACTCTTTTTGCCACAGATCGAAACTCCAACTCAATTAAGACTGACCAGTTAAATGCTAAATTGTTTAGACAGAACCTCGTTGGCACTCGATTAGTAAGCAATAGAACTTGTGTGGCCCATCTCATTAGAAAGATGCATACTTTCTATCGTTCTATCAACGTTTAACATATTTTCCATTTACATACGAGTAGATATCCGCTAAAGACGCCTAACTCCTTGATTTACTTTGGACTACGAGTAAGCCACTTCAATCTACCAGCACGTAACGTTCTACGGAAAATTACCTATTTAGCGCAAGATGAAAACTAATTACCAGCATGTTGTGGTAATATTTATCTATTAAAATAAATGAAAGAAACTTTCTGTTGGAAAACATCATAATTAAGGAACGAGTGCTCAGTCATATGTCTTCGAAGACACTTTTCTCATTTATCATTAGAAATACGCGGTTGAGTTCATTAGTCAGGTCCACCTAATGAGGTGTCCCAGGAAATCGTGTATATCTTTCTGTTTCCCTAATAATGACATCATAATGGTGACACGGTAAATTGTGACAGCAGGGTGAAAGCTCTTCCGTAAAAGGGCTTGGCTATTTGACCAGCCAGTTAATTAGTGTACCTGGCGTTACATCAGCTAAATGCTTAAAGTAAATAACTTTTTTTTCATATTTTTACGAGTATAGTTGTTTGTACAGGGGCTAATAATGAGAGGATGTACGGATATAAATGAGAAAAAAAAAACCATAGACGGATTTGTGGGATATCAACCCCAATGTGATCCGTTTGCTCAGCTATGTTAACTGTAGTAGATATTGCTCAGATTAAGCAAATACAATGTTATAACTAAGAGAAGTAGCATGCTGATATTCTGCCACTTTACGAAGCCTGTATTCACGTATACAATGTTGAAATTGTATTCGAAGTACCGGAAAAGAAAACCTCACTGTGTGTTCAAAAGTTATGTCATAATGTGAATTGGCTGCCAATTTTTGAGTTCTATTTCCACGAAAAGTTTACTGGAAGATGTACTCGTAAAATTGATGACATTAAGTTGAAAAAATTATATCAGCCAAATGATCACTTCCTAAGTTGATGACCATTTGTGCTCGTTTTACGTCATTTTGAATTGTTGCTCGAAAAACACCTGGCTCCAACCTGCCGGAACCAGCAAATCTCGAGATTCCATTCAGAAACTTACGACAAAAAAAATCCCTTAACATCTGTCTGTAGCGCGCACCAGTTACGATTGCGGTGATGCCGTCGGCGTCCTCACAAAAATAAGGGCCAATCACTTTCGTGCCCCAGAAATGCAAATATTGTTTATTGTGCATAACCACTTAGGCGGAAATGAGCTTCGTTGCCCATTATGATTTTGGATATGAAATCATCCTCTTCCTGCACCACGTTTAACAGAGCATGGGAGCAAGTTAAACTCACTTAACGGTCAGCAGGCAGAAATTAGTGAACGGTTTGTACTTCATAAGGGAAAATTTTCAGGTCTTTCAGCAAAATTCAACGCAACGAACGTCTGCTGATGCTACCGCCTCTGAAGATTGGACACCTTGCCTAGGTGGGGCGGCGTAAGTAGAGGAACAGTAAGATAGACCAGGGTAGTGATAAAAACTCTTCTGGCAGAACTAAATATGACTCGAAAACTAAGATCTAATCATGAGCTGGATTACAGTGTTATCCGTACCGTGCCAATAATCAACCTGGCTGAGGGCCCAGAAATAGCTCAGTCACTAACGGTGGGTGCAGACACCGGGCGCACTCTGGTACTAAATAATCCTTACACCCGTATAGGAGCTCTGCAGGTGCGGACTCGCCTTTCTCGCTTTACTCGTGGGGTACATATATGGAAAACCAAGTAAAAAAACACAATTACGGAATCAGATGAAGAAGCTCTGCTCCGCTCTCCTGTAACGCATACTGAAGACACTATCTCATCTACAGTGAAGCCACCAAGCAATACACCCACATTGATGGAGGCGCAGAACGCTCATGTTACCTATATACCAAGCTATGCGAAATTGGAAAAT
The DNA here is from genome assembly GCA_963966105.1 of Volucella zonaria. Taxonomy (NCBI): domain Eukaryota; kingdom Metazoa; phylum Arthropoda; class Insecta; order Diptera; family Syrphidae; genus Volucella; species Volucella zonaria. The sequence goes on along the minus strand of OZ014530.1, from coordinate 359,659,243 downwards.
GACAAGTTCTTCTGTTTTATCGGAGCCTAAACTAGACGGAGCCCGGATCAGGGTCGGCATGACACCGGGTGAAGTAAGCCAGACGAACTATGCAGGAAGAGATCAAGCTTGGAAAAGCACAGAAGCAACCAAAAGATAGCGACAAACCCTGCACCTCCAAAAGATGCCGATCAGCCGACACCTTCCCAAGGGTGCAACAGCCCAAAAAACACAGACCGCATCCAGAGCTACAAAAGCAGTAAGACAGTAGGAGATCCCGAAAAACTAAGTGCACCGAGGCAAGGTGGGAACTATACCTCATACCAAACCTCTCTCAGATTCTAATAAAGAACCAAGAGAGAAGGTAAGTAAGAGCAGAAACCCGAACGAACATACAACAGCAGGACCATCGACATCAGGGCAGTCCATTAAGTTCACATTAACCCAATGTAAGGTTGCTATAATCCATGAAATGCATCCAGAACAATCCCTATCAGTGCAATAAATTCACCAGGTAAAAAAATGCCTGCTGATCGAGGTGGACAAAGCTTACAAGAACAATCCCCTCAAATTTGCTGCGTGCGCACCAAGGGATAGTTGGCTTCATCATTTGCCCCGACACAGAGGCAAACTATTGGCTCATATCAACGGTAAAGAAGATAAAGCCATGGCCAGCAGCCAAACTCTGTACAATTCAGGGAAGTGAAATCCCCAAACTGTACACTTCTGTAACTTTTCTCCCAGATGATGAGAAAATGCCCAAGGAAGTCTTCCCGTCAAGGATTCGCCAAGCAGAATCAGAGCATTTCCACACCAGGTTGGCGTGTTCTCAGGGTCTCAAAGGAAAGGAGTGGAGGTGATACAGTGACTTTTTCTATCGATGAAAAGTCCAAGAAATACTTTCTGGACACAAGCGCAAGCTATTTCTTAACTCTTTCAGATACAGATCCGCATCAAAGGACTGCCATTCAAACTCGGATGAGCGTGCAACCAAAACTGCTTGACGCAGGATCATTAAAACAAACTGGAGCACAAAAGGCTCACATAGATTGCCAGCCCACAACAAAGAGTATAACAGACAGCTCAATGGATACAGACAAAAGCTCTAATGCTCTCTAAGTAGCACACTGATCCTATTGGTTCAATGAAAAAAATCTGCTGGCACATACGCCGAAAACGGACGACAAACCCGACAATTAAGAAGGATAAGCAGACCGGTCAGGGTGGACTGCAACAGATCAAAGGAAATTTTTCATGAAGGCAACATAATTTGGGCAATCAACTCTTTTCAGTCCTTCAAAGCTCCTGGTGAGGATGGAATATTTCCAGCTTTACCATTGTACAAAAGAGCATCCCGCAACTGCTACCTGTACTAATTAACTTATTCAGGGCTAATTACGCGTGGGGATACTTACCAAAAAAAAATGGAAGGATGTTGCTGTCAAATATATACCTAAGGTAGGACGCATACCGCCTGAACTACCAATATCACATAAACCAATCAGCTTCACTTCCTTTTTCTTCAAAATTATGGGAAAAATCCTTGACAGGCGGTGCATTTCAAATATACACAAGTATCAATATGCCTGCCAACCGGGAAAATCAACCACATACGCTCTACAAAATCTTACCATAAGGACTGAAAAACCTCACGGAGGTAAAAAGGCAGCGGTCGGTTGTTTCCTCGATATAGAAGGAGCATTTGACAACACAGAATGCAATGGAATCATTAGGCAGCAATGAGTTCAGTGTAATAGCTATAAAAGGATGTCCCAGGGAGGAGTACCTAGTACCAGCCCTACTATGCTCCATCGAAGTTAATGAACTACTGATTCCGAGGAATGATGGCTTCTATGTCCAAGGATATGGAGACGACATTGCTATCCTAATTAGAGGTAAATTCAAAGACACAATCTCAGATCGCATCCAGAGGGCTCTGAACCTAGTTGCTGAATGATGCCCCAAAGTTGGCATCAAAGTCAATACCAAGAAAAACACCATAGTTAGATTCACTAAGAGAAGAAGGCGTGGAAGACTCAAAAATGCCACACTGTTCGTTGAAACAACAGATTCAAATTCAAATATTTAGGAATCACACTAGATGAACAATTTACGTGGAACAGTCATCTTTTTAAACCCAGGATCTCATTATGGACCAGCAAAAGTCTAGTCGGAAAAATTTGTGGACTTAATCCTAAAATGACACAGTGGATGTACACGGCAATAACGATTCCTCTCATCACATATGTAGCCACCGTTTGGTGGCATAAGGCAGCGCAGAGGTCAATACAGGCTTAACTCAACAAAATGCAGAGACTAGCCTGCGTCTGTGCAACAGGTGCATTGAAAACCGGTAATTGCCTACATACTCATCACAGAAGATGAATCTAATTTCAAACAAGTTCATATTGCAATCCTTCATGAGTTCAGGAAAAACGAACTACATACTTGGAACACACTTAGTAGACAAATGTCTACCACCATAGCTTTGAAGTTACGTTTTTAGACCGTCTTAACTGGAAACAGAAAAAAACCAACATTTGCCAAGAACCCACATGTATGATACCTAGACGGATCCAAATCAAATGAATTGGTTGCATCCGGTGTAAACGGTCTTCGAACTAAAACATCCCTCCATGCCAGTATAGATAAAAACAGCTCCGTATTTTAGGCTGAGCTCCAAGCAATGTATATGACAAACAAAAACTTTTACATTCTCTCCGACAGCGGAGCAGCCCTACTTGCAATTAATGCCTTTGAAATAAAATTAAAACTGGTCTGGGACTGCCTTCAACACCTACAACTACTGGCCACAACAAACAAAGTCCATCTGATTTGGGTGCCAGGACATAGTGGACATGAAGACAATGAAAAAGCAGACGAAGTAGCCAGAAAAGATTCCGCATCTCTATTCAAGATGCCAAGACTATTCTGTAGTCTACCAATAAACACCATAAAAGGAAGTACTAAAACCTGGCTAGAGGAAACCAAGCTTCTTTTCTAAAGGGAAACCGAAGGAAACAGACAAGTCACAATTTTATGCCAAGCAGTTGCCACAACAAAAAAACGAAGCAACTACTACAATTAAGTAGAAGTCAGATTCGACTGATCACAGGTTTTCTCACAAGGCACTGCCGTGGCACACCTTATGACTATGAGCATAGCACAAGACAGTACATGCAGCTTGTAAAACGAGGACGTAGAAACATCAAAATATATACTATGTGACTGCAATAGTTTAATCAACATTACCTGGGTGAATTCTACCTCAGCGGACATAGCTGTTAGCCCACTTAAAAACTTAGCCGCCTTTTTCACAAATGAGCTCTTAATGGAGGACATCATCACAATAGACCCATCTGTGGCAAAAATGATCTAATCTGCTGATACCAAATCCTGTACGATCGATGTTTCTTCGATGTTTATGGACCTTCTCATGTGTCCTCGGCCACAGCAGTGGTATTCTCGGTCGAACGAGAAATACAGGCCGGTCACTTCTTGCAACATCTCTTGTGGACCAAGTTTACCCGAGACGCTAATTGTTGGCGTCCATATTGCAGGACGACAAGGAAAACTACGACGAAATTCACACTGGGTTAAAACAAAAGATCGGAAATTGGTCAAATAAGGGGTAACAATAATTCTTCAGGTGTGTATCGCTTCATTGCTTATTGTCAACTAATTCTCTATCTGCCTAAAATATAAATGTCAAAACACAATGACACCTGATGCCATTTGCAAAAATTATGCAAAAATCACATTATGACATTACTTTTGCCCATCTTACCCAACTAAATATTTTGCCACAGTGTATATCTAATTACCGGGCGCAAGTTTTGGTGCCTAAATATAATTGAGGACACGAACTAGCGTACACCTAACTGAGTAAACTTCAGTCCTTAAGTTCTGCTTAGACAAGGCACAACACATCCTTTTAGGTGGAGAACTAACTCGGACAATCTGTAAAATCGTTTGAGCTCTTTTGAAACATTCGCCACACAGGTCATTTGAAGATTATTCGTATTTCAGACGATGAAGTAGGGTTTCTCGGCAAACTAACGAAATAACCCAAACTTCCGTAGTGAGGTAATGAGTACTAAAATTACCCTCTTCCCTCCCTTGATATTCATTTCATGGGCTGCACTTTCAAAGCCATCTTTCGCTTAAGACGAAGTAGTTTTTAGTATAACACGCACTGATGCTTTGATGACTTTCGCGCCGACTGTCTTTGGACTCTGGTCTTATTGACATGCTTTCCCTGTGCTCGAAACTGGTTTCGGGCAGAATCTGAGCCAGGAAAAAAATATAATCGGGTCTTCACGGATGGCTCCGAAACCGATATAGGATGCGACGTTAGTGTCTGGCTACAGGACGGCAGAGTTAGATATCACAACTCGTTAGAAAAATTTGCGTCTGTCTTCCAAGCGGAGATATACGAGTACGCTATCCTGACGAAAACGAAATATAACATATTGCGTAGAACCGGTGATGGGAGCGAAGCATTTGCATCGGTGGCGACAGCCGAGCTAGCCCAGACCTTTGCTGAACCCTCTTACGACTTCCAAGCTAGTTTGGTAATACAAAACTGAATTCACTGAGTCCTGTCCGGGTCTCTGATCACAATGTGATCACAATGTGATCACAATGTGATTAGGGGAAATAAAATCGCCGATAAACTTGATACTCAAAGCTCAAAGGAAGATTTTTCACGACAGAGCCTACTTTAGGTCTGCCTGGGTGCGACAGACAGACCGGCAGACCAACGAATTCTTTCCGACGTCTCTAAGCGGTCAGTGGTTTTCATGCTGTCCCATAATAGGAAAAACTGCAGGATGCTTACTGTCATCGTGACGGGGACCCCCGCCCAATTATCAAGGCTTCGCCCATCAATGACGTTGTCTAATAAAAAGCGGGGGTAGATTATTCTATAACTGGTCTTATCGAAAACATCCAGATGTTTTTGCATGAATGGATGATACGATTTGACCAGTTACAAGTTGCCGGTCATAGGTCTTGTTGGTAGGCTTGACCACCGGTAGTCCATACCAGGACTTAAATCACGGTACCATGGGAGTCAGGAGCCCCCCGGACTTCGGTCCGGGCCTGACTTGTTAGAGGTAGGCCCCCTTGTGGGAGCGTCATGGTGGCTGTGGTTTAAACCCAAATCGCGGGTACGTGTTTCCTTTTTGGTTTAGCCCATTGTAGAGTAGCAAATAATTACTGGGTGCTGCGACCCTAAGAGCAGCAAGAGGTTTTAGGTCGGCCTCGACTCATACCAAGGGTGGGACTTGTGCCTCCAACACAAGTTCTGCTTTGGTATAAAATATAAGCAAAGTATTAGTAAATATAAAGCGAGTATTTAGCGATGGCAAGGCGTATCCTTGTTCCCTATGGGTGTATGGGCACCTCGTAAACATTAAGCCTTACGGCAGGAGGTTTACGTTAAAAATCCAGGTACGTTCTGTCATCGTGACGGGTCATGCATCTCTTAAGAGAGTTGGGTCTAAGTGATACATCATCCGGTGACGCTTGCTGCGAAAGTAATGATACCGCGGAACACTACCTCTGTGAATGTCCCGCATACGCTCGCATGAGATTGCAGATACTTAACGCTGGCATGGTGGGTGCTAATACTGTAGGCACTCTATCGCTGAAGCCCTAGTTCGTCTTTCTTCGAAAGAAAATTCCATTAAAGTGAGCTTGCAAGGAATAGTTCTTTGTCAGTGCGCTTTTTGTCCAACAAAAAATGACCATTTTCTTAGACGTGTGAGGGTTGAGATTTGTAGCATCGAGTTAATTGCCGCTGAACAATACTTCCTTCCAAAAAGTGTCACAGAACACGTGATGGATACGGAAAGGAAAAGCAACATACATATATGCGGATGTAGATTTATTGTTCGCGAACATTAATCAAATGCCGAGATAATTACTTTCACAATCTTATGAGGAAATCTCATGGTTATTTAAAACATGAGTGGAAAGTGATAAATAGCCTACGAAAAGTTACGTCAAAGACCAACATCTATACCTAACTCTTATTAGTGGTGATGGTTTTATTACTGAGGTCGTGGAAGTTGCGAATGAATTTATTAATCACTTTGTTACAATTGGACAAAAATTCCAGAAATTCAATTGTACCCCGTAGTTATCGTTCTGCTAATAACTTTCTTTCCAGGAGTATCTTCTCAGTGGCTATGAGATATTGTTAGCTGTTAATTCCTTAAATCATATTCAGGATAATCAACCTCCTTTGTTCAATGCAGTTTGGTTATAAATATGTAGAAAAGGTATATCAACTGAAGATGCTCTTTTGGACTTCTGCTTTTTCATACAGAAAGACAAAAGATCCAGTGTTGGTATTTCTGTTGATATAACCAAAGTGTTTGGATTGGATCATCACAGAATTCTTCTTCTTTTACATAGAGTTCATAATCCAGGCTTCCGCGCAGTTATGAATAATTGGTATCCTTCCTATAAAAAAGTCAGGATAGAAGAAGTAAAAATCGGGATGAATCTAAGTCTCCCCGGGATTCTTAATCTTGGTGTTACTCAAAGATCTATCCTTGGACCTATCTTGTTTTTAATGCACTTTAATTCCATAATTGAATTATCATTTAAGGAAAAAGTAGCAGCAAATGCTTTGTCTTAGTCAATATGGCTTAGTCAACCTTTATAACTTAGTAGTAGATACTAATTATACAGGGTGACTTACTCGAACTATAACTTTTTAAAATGCTATAATTTTTTTATTTTTCGATAAATTTTATTGTACCAAAGCAAGAAATGTTGGAAAATACATCAATTTTCAAATTGTATCAGTAGTTTTCAATATGTGCACCTTGGGCGCGAATAATGACCTTGAGACGGGGCCGAAGAAAGCATCGCACGCTGCACGCAAATGGCTCTGCGGTATTTTGGCCCATTCCCGGCGAAGTGCTTGTTTGAGGTGGTCCAAACTTTGGTATTTTTTAGTGCCAACCTTCGCCTTCAAAATACCCAAGATAGAGAAATCCAACGGATTTGCATCCGGAGAATTTACAATCCATTGTGTCGAAGAAATGAAGTGTAGAACACTGTTTTTTAACCAATCTTGGTTGACGCACGGTTTGTGAGACGGTGCCGAGTCTTGTTGAAATGTCCACGGTCTCCGACCGAAATGATTTTTTGGCCAAGGCTCCAATACTGCCTCTAAGACAGTTTCACGGTATACGATCGCATTAATTTTGACACCACGGTCCAAAAATACGAGCGGAGAGCGACTATCGGCGGATATGGCGGCCCAAACCATCACCATCGGTGGTGTCTGCTTTCTGGTTGCCGTACGAAGGTGTAAATTTTTGAAGGACCTCTCTGACAAGTAAACTCGGTCATTTTGTTTGTTGACATATTGCTCGATAACAAATGGCGACTCATCGGAAAAAACCAATTTCGGCAACTCAATACTTTCGTGCAAGCGTAACAACTCCTTCGCTCTTTCGACTCTAATTTTTTTCTGTTGCGGTGTAAGATCGTGTGTTTTTTGGAACTCAATGGCTTGAGCCCAAGTTCATTTTTCAGTATGTGTTGCCTCCGTTCCAACGATATGTTGAACTCACAAGTCATTTTTCTTCCACTTCGACGCGGATTTCGCTCAATTCGAGCCTTCACTTTCCGAACCATATCCGCCGATGTTGCTGTTTTTTTAATATCGCCTCTATGGCGTTTTGCAACGCTGCACTGCCGGTATCACGGTAACGAGCTATGATTCGCAAATAATAAAATTATTTGTCATGTGTCAAAATTTAAGCTCACTGTCATGAACGGTTTGGAAATTATAGCTCGAGTCATTCAGGGTGTAAATGCTAGATATGCAAAATTAGGCCTCGGTGCCAGTGTGGTTCTTATTTACACTGATAAACTTAGCCAGCTTGGTCTTGGGGGAAATTACCATTTGTTAGTAGATAACTTTTTTTCGGGGCTGTCTTTGATAGCTGAACTTACTAAGAGAAACATGCGAGTGGCAGGAACTATCAAAGAAAATAGGGCTGGACAACGTCCTTTATTAGAAACAAAGGTAGGTAAAAAGTGGAACGAGGTTTCTTTGACTACCGCGTCTGCGATGAAATTTTAATTTGTAAGTGGCATGACAATAGCATAGTATCCGTCAGCTCGAATGCAATTGGAATAACCCCTTACATAAAACCGATCTATATTCTCAAAAAGAAAAATGGAAAATAGCTATTTCTCAACCACATCTGATTCATCAATACCACCAAAATATGGGAGGTGTTGATGTTTCAGACCAAAATATGGTATCTCTCAGGACAAGTATTCCCTACAAGAAGTGGTATATGCCCCTCTTGTTGCACTGCATTGATATGTCGCTACAAAATGCATGGTTGCTCTCCCGATATAATGGTGGTGGTATGGATATTCAGACGCCGCGTAGTAATCGCGATCATAGAGTCAAATAGATTGCGAAGTAAACCAGGCCCGAGCAGACAATCGTCACTATCAATAGATGCCAGGTTCGATGGGAAAAGCCACTATGTTATCAAAAAACCACAAAATAAAAAAACGAGATGTAGACTCTATCATAAATTGTGTCTTGCAAGATGCGTCAAGTGCGATATTGGTCTACATGTTGACTGTTTTATGACTTACCATTTTAAAAAATTAATATGCATTATATGGTATTTTGTTTTCAATTACTCATGTTCATTACTTATATCCATTTTGGTGTTAATAAACATATTCTATGCTTCATTTTGTCATTTATGAATAAACCTACTGTATCACATGTGATACAGCCCCTTCCAACACCCCTATGGAGTTCATATTTTCTTAAAATTTTTTTGCTAGTTCTCTGATATGATATGATAAAAATAAATAAAAACACTTGTATTCGAAATAAATAGTTTCAGGTCTAAATGGGTTTAGGCTTCTATCAGCTTCGCATTTTTCAGGGTGTCAAATGCCTTACTAAAGTCTATAAACATGACAAAGACGTGATGATTTTTGTTGAGGCTTGTGTTAATGGTAGTTGTAAATCCATCAAGGAGTTGCCCTGTACTTTTTCTTTTTTGGAAGCCGTATTGTTTTTCATGGATTGTCTTGTGGTTATTAACAAAATTTAGAAGTCGCTTGAAGGTAGTCCTCTAAACATTTTTTTATCACAGGCAGAATTGAGATCGGCCTATAATTTTGTACAGCACCGCCTTTGTAGATTGGTCTTGCATTATAAGTTTTTAATATATTTGGTATCTTACATTCATTTAAACTCTGGTTAATGATCCTCGTGATAGTTGGAGCAAATACATTCGCATGCATTTTAATGTCTCTCGTTCTAATGCCATCGATCCCTGCTGATTTGTTTTGATCCAGTAAAGTTAATATTTTATATATATATATATACCTCTTCAACGCACGTTTCCTCTATGAAGATGGAGTTGTGTAGGGTTTTATTGATGTGTGTTGACGTTATGTTATCACAATTGTAGATAATATGAATTGTTTGTTCAGGGAAATGTCTTCCACATTTGGTTGAAAGTGCTGGAAAACATTTTTCCGATGGGAAGTTTTTCACAAGTACCTCGTCCGAGCTTTGCTTTTTTCTTCCCATTATTTCGTGGGCAAGGCTCCATGTTTTACGGGGATCATTTCTAACCTCGTTAAATTCTCTTTTATAGAAGCTGGATTTTTGCCAGAAAATGATTTTATTAATTTTGTTTAGTAATTTCTTGTACTCCGCTTCATAAGTTTTATTTAGTCTGTTGTTCTTCCACCTTTTGTAGAGCTGATCTCCTTGTTTACATTTTTCGCGAATATACTGCGTGATCCAAGAGTTTAGTCGGCTTTTACGCTTTGGTTTTTCAAGGATCATGGAGTTTTTGTATATGTTCTGCATAGTCTTTGATAATTTCTTGTATGTTACCTCATAGTTTTCGCCTATCAATAGCGTCTTCCAGTTTATTAGGTGTATTTTTTCGTCCACCAAGCTGTTTTTTAAGTGATCTGCTCTATTAATTGGGAATTCACCGCTGCATGGGTTGAGTGTCCTGTAAACCACCGGGTAGTGGTCAGAAACGTCGCTCTCGATGACTGCTGAAACTATTTGTCTATCTGTTAAGTTGACAGCTATATGGTCAATCAGCGTTGATGATCGTCGATTGAGATCAACCCTTGTATCTTCTTTTATAATGTATTATAATGATTAAACCATCGAGTGCCAACATTTATAAATAGCTTCTCGCATGAATTTGATCACGATCCTGAATATTAATGTTCATGTCACCCATTGATGTCACAGTAGAATTAACATTTGCCGCTGTTTGCAAAAATTATAGCATCTTCCGATAGGGTGATTACTTTTGCGCCACCTAGTATACTCATATAAAACAGAAAAGCTCGTCTTAGGAAGCACGTTCAAGTGGAAAGTGATCCTAAGTAACTGATAACATATATGTGGGATAGGTAGTCAGACCGATGCGGAGATACCCTACTGAATGTACGACAAACTTATACATAACACACACACATAACTATTTCAAATGTGGGGCCATGACACATCTTGCCAGGGAGTGTCGGTCGAAGGAGTTTGTCTGTTTCAAGTGTGGTCGACCAGGCCATAGGGCGGTCACACTGCGGCAACGGTTGGCCAAAGCAGGGCTTGGCCAGAAGCAAGTGTCGATCTAGCGATCGGATCAAGTCGAGTCTTCAAGGACATCTCGGTGGGTGGTCTGACCTTATGTGCTCTGTTGGATACGCGGAGCGATGTATGTCTGCTTAGGTACGATATTCTGTTGATGATGGACTACCAGGTGCTGAAGGCTGAGAATAGGAATCTATTGGGTATTGGACAGCAGAAGGTGACGACGATGGGCAGCTTAAGCTTAGAGCTTGTGGTGGATGGAATTCCGTTGGAATTAAATTTCAATGTGGTGAGTGAAGGCGAATTGCCATATTCGGCCGTAATAGGGAACGATGTTCTGCAACAGGTGAATCTGATGATCTCGGATGATGGGGTTTAATTCAGAGACAAACAGAGCTCGGTAGAGGCCGAGGATGAAGCAAGACCGAACGAATTAGTTGTTGAGTTGGGCAAAAGCCAAGAGTACACTGCTGGTTGTGGCAAAGTTGGCCATGAATCAGAAGTACGCCAGTTGAAGTTGAACAAGTCGGGTGGACAGCAGGAGTAAACTGCTGGTTATGGGAAGATTGGCTACGAACCAGAAGTACTCGAGTTGATAGAAGAGTTCGGAGAAATCTTTTTGTTTGCGGAGGAGCAGGCGTTTCGAGGGGAACCTGAGCCGAATATGGAGCTGGAGCATCTGAGCGGCGAGGTGCGAGAAGAGTTGATGACGATCATTGAGGGGTACGAGCCGACCAGAGAGGAGCCGCTACCGGTCGTCATGAAATTGGTGCTTAAGGATGATGTCCCTGTTTTCCAAGGCCAAGGCGGATGGTGTACGCCGATCAACTAGTTGTGCGAGAGCAAGTGGAGCAACGGCTCGCAGAAAAGATCTGAGTATGAGTCACCAATAGTAGCAAAGGAAGACGGAACGAAGAGACTGTTCTGCGACTTCCGGAAGTTGAACGAGAAGGTGACCTGAGACAACTTTCCGATGGTTCTAATTGACGAGGTTCTCTAGAGGTTCCAGGGAAGTAGCGTATTTACCACCCTGGACCTAAAGAACGGATTCTTCCACGTATCATTGTTGTCGAAGTGTTGTCTGGAAAGCCCGAAGGTCTGGTACAAGCATGTGGATAAAGTGCAACAAGTCCTCAATAATTCACCACCAAGAAGCACGAAGTTCAGACCGTTCTGCATTCTCACGGAGAATGAGATGCGTATTCCGGACTATCCAGATTTGCGGGAGTTGCTCGAAGAAGAAGCGATCCAAGAATTGGATGATGAGCGCGACGTCACGCGTGATGTGGTACGCGAGAATATTGCCGAGATCCAGCGAGACAAACAAGCCAGAGTCGATCGTTACCTTTTTAAAAATCCAGCAAGCAAGTAGAGTAGTATTTGAGTCTTATTTGAACCATTGTGCCGGTCGCTTTTTGTCTTTTCCTTTTAAATAAATATAAAGTATAGTAATAAAAAGTCAATAGTGTTTTCATTACATATACACAGCGTCCAACTGAACGCGGTTAGCGTTAGACCGCTCTTAACGGAAGGATCAGTATGTCCGTCCGGACTTTCGACAGATACTTTATAAAATAGAACCAGCTTCCGTTAAACAAGTGTCTTTTTTTATAAAGCTAATGAGAGCGTTCAAGAGATTATGTATGACTATAAAATACTTGCGCACAGCTGACACCCGGCACTAATTATATTTGCGACGGAGGCCTTTAAGCTTAAATTAAACTCATTTATAGTATAGTAGGAGCAAAGTTCAAGGCAATAGGGAGTATTAACAGCCAACATTAATTAATTATATCTACTAACGACAATATCAACGAAAGTTTCGCACTTTTCCAGAGGCAACTAAAATGACTTCATTCACCAGCAAACCCATTCTACTCGTAAGGGCGTGGTATAGCAAATTGGCCAAATTGACAAGTTGATGACGATATAAGTTGCCAATGTAATATTTTCTCCTGCTTTAGCTTGGAGAATGTCGAAAGATTTAATCGTGCTACCGAATACATTAACCCTCTACTACACGAATTAAATCCTGAGCAGAAAAAAGGTTAAAGTCACTGGATTTTTTTAAGAATTCTTAAGCAACTTTTATTAAAATAAATTAAAAATTCGTCTTTGTTTAAAAAATAAAAAGCCAAGAACATTAGGTTCTGAACATAACTTTTTAAGGGACTTATTTAACATGCAATTAAGAAAAAACCATTCCTCTTTTCATTGTAGAATATATAAACGTTACACTTTTTGCAAAAGTCTATGAGCGAAATTGTTTTTTTTCCATTTTTCCATTCTGGCTGGCAGAAGAAAGGAGAATCTCAAGATACAATATTTTTCAAGACGCTTTCACTTAGAGTTGTAACAACTTGTAGTAAGAGTTCCTTGTAGTGTTGGACTGGCAACCTACAATATATTAGCGTTCTTGGAACCGATACAGTGCAAAACAGGCCGGGCCTTTTTCTAAAGGGATTTGATTGCTTTACTCTCGCTTTGCATGCTCAGAAATGGCTATTTTGAAGTAATATAGTGACAGGTGGAAGTCATTCAGATAGCGAGAAGTGGTTCATGCATTCATTGAGCGTTAATCGATCATGTGAAAAAATATTTTCTTATAGCGCTTTTTTAACAGCAAAGGGATTCTGTATAACCCAAGCATGAAACCTAACAAATCAACGCCACCCATATATCTGTTATTTATAAACCTCAATAGCTTGAGGAGCAAGAGTATCTCTGTACTATTTTTCGTGTCTGAAATAACGTCGTTTGGTGACAATTATATTACTTCCAGCATACGGTGATGGCATGTTATCAAACCAGGGTACCAGTCCCAATTTCACTCCATCAAGTGTAGTCACTTTTTCAATCATGCTTCACGACATTGTTTCTTCGGTTGATTCTATGTTGCCATCTTAAAATTAGGAGCACGGCCTAGGCTGACTGTGCCCAAAAGTTATAATACCTTCTTGTACAGGCGAACTTACAATTTGGTGCTGTTATACCAATTATCGTAAAAAAGTGTTTGGTTGACATGTTCAACTGCTGTAGATATGAGCCTCGTCACTAAGGCTCGTCAGGCTTTATTTTGAAGGTACATTCAAGCCATTATGTGTGGGATAGTACATCATTCAAATGGCCTCCTCAGCTTTGTTAGTAGTGCTTCAAGCTGTCGGTCCAATTTTTGATGACTCGGTCCAACATATGCGGCGTTATTCCGGCAATAGTACTAGATGAAGTGAAAAGTGACCTCCTTAGGAATTATATATTTTTTTTTTTTAATGTTTTTTTATATTATTCAATATAGTCCCCTTTTAGTTTGATACACTTATTCCAGCGATTTTCCAACTTCTTGATCCAGTCCGAAAAGTAATTTTCCGGAAGGTCTGCAAAATACTCCTCCGTGGCGTCGATGATTTCCTCGCGTGAGCTGAATTTTTTATTAATTAGCCATCTTTTGAGGTTTGGGAAGAGATAATAGTGCAAGAGGTCCAAATCCAGTTACCAATCGACGCCAAAAGTCCGCCCGATTCCGCATCAGCAAGTCCAAACACTCTTTCGAAGTACTCTCGCGTTCGTGTTTTTGGTCAAAAGTGAGCATTCGCGTCACCCAGCGGCAGGATAACTTTTTCATATGCCGAATATTACCCAAAATATGGCGTGTGCGCTCAGTACTAATCTTTGTGGTATCTGCTAGCTGGCGCACCTTCACTTTCCGGTCAGCCAACAGCATTTTATGTATTTTTTTGACTACAGAAAGTCGGCTAATATCGCTCTATACCTAAGACCATTGACGGTAACGGTGTCTCCTTCCTCATTTCGAAGGAAATAAGATCCGACTTGTGCCATGCCAAACAGTCAATCTTTGTAGATGCTTTGATGCTTAGCCGAACACTTGTGGATTGTGTTCGCTCCAATAATGGCGATTTTACTTGTTGACATGATTATGATTTGAGTTGACAGAAGATGATTTTTTTAGCCAAAATCCGGATCTCCGGCCAACATTTTCAGCGCCCAATTACCGAACTAATGGCGTTGTCTATAGTCATCCGTCTTCAATTCTTGCGGGTTGACTTTCTGGCGATGCCCAATTCAGGTGATCGGCGCCGAATCGTCGAATCTGGTTATATAAATTTAGACAGTGGCAAAATTCATTCCTCTTTGCCTAAAAGTGTTAAAAACATCATTATTAAATGAAGGCATTAAGTTTATTGTCCATACTATTCACTTTCTACACAGGCTCCCGAACCGCGAGGAGTCTCTTTCTGAGGTTTATCACTTTTCTAACCTCTTGGATATTGGGTACATGGTTTCTCTTCCTCTAAATTAAGCGGGTTGGCATAGTAGCAGCTCGATCCTACTAGTTGGAGACTTCGCCTTGGCATACCGTTGGTGAGAAGACTTTTTGAAGACAATGCCGTCCCGTATTGATACCTTAAAGAAGTTACATGATAGCGCATCTCCTTACTGTAATATGGAACTCCTTTGGATTGGTTTGAAGGTGCCGCTGCTAAACTGTACAGTCTTGTTTTTTTTGTTTTGTTTTTTATAATTTGAGCGCGCTGAAGGGATTTTGGGTACCCTTAAAATGTTGGCACACAGCCCGGTAAAGAAAAATCAGGGAGAATGGAAAGGGAGGTACCGGTGAACGTTGGTTTTAAATGTTTGAAGGTTATAAGAGCTAGGCAGGGCATTCCATAAGCGAGTTGTTCGCCTTAGGAACGAATCACGATATATTAGAGTACGTCCGAAAGTGGGTTTGATGGTATACTGATGGGCATTCATATCAAGACTGGTGTTACGGTTAAAAATTTGAAAGGGGAGAATGCAATTGGCGATTTCTGTGGAAACAGTGTGAGACACAAGACATTACGTCGGTGTTCGAGAGTGTCCATTGTTTGAGTGATATTAGTATCACCTATGAGTTTTACCGCACGATTTTGAACCCTACCTAGCAGGCGCAGAGATGTTCTTGGCACAGCCGACCAGATGTGGCTTTGTACTCCAATGCCTTATATACTGTGGCCCGATCAGAGGGGGTGAAGTATTTGTAGCATCGCTTGAGGAAACCTAGACATTTCGGATCATTTTTGGTGACATCGAATATGTGGTCATTCCAAGTTGTTATTGACACACATACCGAGAATGGAAAGTTTCCCTGTTTCGACGATGAAGGTGCCTGCATCGATAAGGGCAGGATATTTAGACTTCGCTTTAACGACAACAGACAGATTTGTGTCTTGGTAGCATTAAATTCCACACAGTTGGTGGTTTCCCGATCAGAGATGCTGTTAATATCGAAATTTAATGAGCTGAGCCTTCCTTCCCCTTCTACACCCAAAGAGCAGTAACTTGCGTCCGGGAACGAATGTGAAAAGCAGTTAGTACTGTCGTAAGCAACGAAATATATTAGATTAGAAGTAGCAAATAAAAGATCACCGATGAGAATTGAAACAGCTATACGGGACGGGACGGAGCACTGGGACACATCAGCATACATTTTGTGAATATCAGACTTGAAACCATCCAAGATAACTTGAATTGAACGTTCCAAAAAGTAATTCCTAATCCACTGAAGAAGAGAGTCGTCGATCCCAAAAGTACGTATTTTCGACAAGAGAGCTTGATGCCAAACTCTGTCAAATACCTTAGAAATATCTAGTGCAACTATCTTGCTTTCGACAGATTGATGTACGCTTTGGTTCCACTTTTCGGTGAGACATGCAATCAGATCACCAGTGGACCAGTTGCTACGAAAATAATTTTGCCGGTCATTGAGAAGTTTTCGTGTTTCGAGATATTCCTTTAGCTGACGGTTGATCAGCGTTTCCATGAATTTGGAAAGAAGAGATATAGGTGCAATGGGTCTGTAGGAGGAAAGAGAGGAAGATTCGACTTTTTTAGGGACGGGCTGGACAAATGCTGTTTTCCACCTGCTGGGAAAGGGTCCTAAAGAGTAGGATTGGTGAAAAAGCTTACGCAGTGGTTTTGCCATCGTGGAAGAACACCTCTTAAGAAGGAGGAGAGATATACCATCTGTACCAGCGGATTTGTGAATGTTAAGATCTTTAAGAACTCTTGCTACTACACGAGTGCGAAAATAGATTTGTCCCATTGAAGATTCGACGCACTCAAGTGTAGGCGGTGACAAAGCACAATCTGGGAGTGTTGAGCTTTCCGCAAAATGTACAGCAAGCAGATTGGCCTTGTCTAAAGAGCTGACGGCTGGAATATCATTGTAAATGAGCGTTGGGATGGGGATGAGGCAGAATTTCTAATATTTTTGACGAACGACCAACAATTTCTACTACCTTTGGGACATTGTAATATTTTTTGCCTCAGTTTTTGGTCGTATTGGAATTTTACACGTTTAAGAAAGGCATTGCAGGCGTTGGCTCGTTTAGACTTTTTCGGTTTCCTTTGTCTTGAAGGTGCGAAAACACATTTCTCTAAACCTGACAGCCTCTTTACAGTTCGAGTCGTACCATATCATTTCTTTTGGCCTGATACTCTTCATTCCATCAGAGATAAAGGATCTCATTCCGAAGAGAATAGTGTCTGTGGTCATATCACCAGCGGCATCCACGTCGTTAACGAGGAAACATAACGGCCAGCTAAAATTCCCAAAGAAGCTGTTAAGACTGCTCCAGTTGGCCTTCTCGTATTGCCATACGGTTCTTTTAGGAATCTTTTCTCTAATTGTGTGGTCGGTGTATGAGAAATTAGCTGGTATGACACAGTGGTCCTACGAGCCTAGAGGGGATAGCACTTTGGCCTTGTATTTGCCGTGGTGAGAAGTTAAAACACCATGTGTACAGGTATTCAAGCCTTGTGCAGGATAGCTAAATCAGGTTTAGAAGGGGTTCTGGATTCGAGGATTGGTATATAATCTGTGAATACTATCATATTCAGATTTGGATTAATTGTCGCAGTCTGTTTGAGGATCTAACTTAAATTTTCTTATTCACTTTTTAGGCTCTCAAATATGTAACCACAAAAAATACCGAACAGTGGTGTTCAAAGGAACAATAAGCTTTCACAGGCGTATCAAATGACAAATGCTTTAGCTAGTATTAACCGCGTCTTTATTTATCAATTGATGTGAGTTGTATGAAGTCTTTTCTTCAGGCGTTTGGATTAATGTGTTTGTCATGACTTAGTCAATAAAGATGCGATTCAGATCCACGTAAAAATAGGATGAGAGAACTGAAAACAAAAAATATTTGGGATTAGGAAGGTTGAAAAGCAGACCATTTTGTCATGGCAAATGAACGTCAGTATGTACACCGAAAAAGCAGCTGTTGACATCATCAACACATACGGATACGAGTATTTGTTTTGATGAATTTAGGAAGAAGTTGATTGAGACTTGAAAAATATTTTTACTGGTTTGATGGAAATGGGAAGAGTTTGACTATCTGCGAAAGGAAGCAAAAGGTTTATAGCATCTAGAGAAATTATACATCCGAATTAGTTTGATACACAAAGCACAATGATCCATTATAAATTTTCAAGAATATTAAGAAATTTACATTCCCATTATCCATCTTAAACTTAAGCTGCAGTGACACTTACTAATGATGTGATGCAGTTATGGTTCTTAAGGATACAGATTGGATGTTGTTTTTTTCTGTCAGAACAGAGCACTCAAAAGCTGATCTAACCTATTGTATTCCCTATTCCTTTTACAAGAATTTCTACGTCCTTTCTAGATAGATCATTTGGCGTTTGAGTGATTAGGTTCTACAGTGCCAGCACTCACCATATCAGAACTGAGTACTTTCAGTCTAGTTCGAGCGTAGGCCGGATACTACATAGTGTCCTCATCACTCTCACGTTGCAGTCACTTATGCACAGAACCGCAAACTATTAGTATCCTGGCACGACGACGGTAAGCAATCTATGGTCTTCCCTACTGAGAGACAGCAGGAAAGTCGCTGATCTCTTAGTGTCATTGAGGAGCATTCGGTTGGTTTACCGACAACCTGGGTTCTAACAAACTATCTTCTAAGCTAGGAAGTGATTCCATTTTAATCTGGCACACAAACAAGACTCAGTGAATTCAGCCTTCCTACTCCGTTCAAAGAACATCCTCGATTTAGCTTAAACTAGCTCAAATGTCGTGAGAGCGTTCAGACAGCTTGGCTGTCCCTGCTTGAGAGCCAGATGTTTCGCTCACCATCGATTCTTCACAATATATTGTCATTTGCTGCTACCAAACGTTATCGTCCTCCAAAAAGATATCAGCGCCACTTCCTAGATCAGATTTACAGCCATCCAAGAGGACCAGATATATTCCCTTACTGGCTCAGATTCTGGTCGTAACTATTCTTGGTCATAGGAAAAGTTAATTACGTCCTTTGGGAATAACATGAGTTTCGCCGTCATTGCATCGGTGACAGTGCATGTTATACCAAAAAAAAATTCTTAACGCCATAAGATGTTTCTTGAAAGTGCAGCCCATGATGTGAATATATGGAAAGAGCAGCGAGATTCAATTGTGCACCTATCATAGAATAAACTCAATCCAAGCATCCAGCATAGATAGTTCTTTAGAGCCTAGTAAAAGCAGCTGTAACGTTTTACGGATATTTACGTGTAAGCTTGTTCCACGCAACAACCAACATACGAGTATTATACTCGTAGAATATAATTGGTGTTATCATAGCCGTGAAAGTCCAAATGACCCTCCTAGGTGACAATCGCAATGCACCAATTTAAGTTAGTGTGTACTCAAATGGGTCGTCAACGATATGCCGACAATAAACTTAATGCTACAGTTGTCCAGGCCTTCTTTTTTATGCTAAATACAAGTATAATCTGCTCTTCCTCCTTTATACCCATACCATACATGTGTACATTTAAATTCCATCCTTATGACCTGTGTGTGGGGTAATCGAATCTTCAATTTTAATGTGGTCACAGTGCATCAATTTGTTTACCATCCTACGGACCTGATAGCCCCAGGGGTGTTCCATTATTACCCACAAGTCAATTTCGAAAAGTTAATAGACTTCCATTAATTTTAATTTCGAAAATTTGCATCACCAATTAACTTCGAATCTAGTTGAATACATATGTAGCATGGGCTGCGGCTTTTTACAGCTCCATTCTTGTCAATGAAGCGCAATACCTAAAACCACAGCTTCAAAAACAAGAAAATTACTCTTCAGATCTTCGGAAATGCTTCGTATCCTAATGACCATGGTCAGTCAATTGATAACTCTTATACCCTTGAGAGCACCTATTGTCCCACACATTTGATGCCTCCGGAGATAATAAGTGGCTTCTGGCTTCTGAATTCCGTGGTTTTTTGTGATCCAAATGCCATGGAGCATTGGGAGCACATCAAACGAGCGGCGCAGGTATACGATTTATTTGACCGGATTCTTGTTGCGATCTTATGAACGCTTGTTGAGGGTCCAAAATCGAGAGATTTTTATTGCGGTGTTGAGGTTTTTACCAAGAAACTGGATATTGAAGTTTTGGTGTCGTTAATAGGACGTGTGTCCGACCAGTTTGAGTATTTTCTTTTCCTGTGATGAGTTTAGTGCGTGTGATGACTTTGTGTGAAGGAACTCCATCAACCAAAATCAATTTGTTGGCAGTGACATGTTGACCGCAGAGTTTGATTGAAATTGAAATTCTTGAGAGACGTTGATAGTTCTTGACGCAGAATGTGCTAACGTAAACGTCAGTCAAGCATGTGGGGAATCTTTGTATTACATTGTGTAGACCAAAGATTGACAACAAATAATAGCAAGTGGAGTTGGGGTACACAATTTACGATTTGTTTAGATACACATGCGTGTACTATTGAGTTGAGTTTTCAAGAAAAGTTCTAAGTACCAACCTCAGAAGGAACAATTTGAAATTATGTAGCCAACAGACAACCGTCTGTTTATTTGTGAAATGTGCCTGAAAACAATATTTGTTTCTCAAGCTCCACGACAGGACTTTCAAAGAATGCAATCATTTCCAAATTTAATTCTTTTGCATTATCTGAAATGAATTAAATTCATTGACTTCACTTCGCCACTTCAACTACAGCAAAAGAATCATCTTTCAATTTTGATGTCAATGAGTGGTTATTCAACTTACAGAAATCATTAGGACACAATCTTTTCCGATTTCGATGGACTCATTGAAGTCATTCATGGTCACATACGCTGAAATATGCAAATAAGGCTCTATTCGAAGTTGTGCCTTAATTTACAGATAAGTTTCTGTATCTGTCTAGTCCATCACTGACGCGACACTTAAAAGTCACAACAAGGTAGGGTAGGTAGGTAAGAATGGCAATTGGATATACCAACCCACTTAGGCCTAATGGCCCATTGTGATGCCACGTGGATCTATGATCCTCTTACTGATGGAACCAGTTTGAGCTTCTGACGAAGCGAAGGAGACTGTTTACGTCTATATTTTTCAGATCGTTTAGGTCGTTGTAGAAGAAGGCTCCTAAGTGAAGTTTTCTTCTCTGGGAGAGAGCTTGACATGTACAGAGTAGGTGGAGGATTGTCTCCTCCTCCTCTTCGTCCATGCAGCTTCTGCAGAAATCATTTGTAAAGGCGCCAAGCCTTCTTGCGTGCTTGCCTATGAGGCAGTGTCCAGTAATGACACCCATGATGGCGCTGAGATGTTCCTTATTTAGAAGGACCAGACACTTAAAGCGATACAGATCCAGTTTTGGCCAGATTTGTTTGGTCGCTAGACATGTTGGTCCAACAGTCCACCTAAGGTCTGTTCTTTTATTGGCATCCAGCTTAAATATTAGCTTGCACGCAGCGATTGGGATACCTATGCTACCCCTTTCCGGTAGAATAGGTAGAGTGGTTCCAATTTTGGCGAGTTCATCGGCTCTGTAGTTCCCTGGAACGTCTCTGTGGCCCGGCACCCAACAGAGGTGAAAGTTGAACTGCTCTGCCATCTACATAAGAGACGATCGGCATTCAAGTGCGGTTTTAGAATTTAGTGAGATTGAGTCCAGGGATTTGATAGCGGCCTGACTATCCGAAAAGATGGGGATATCCTTTGCAGATATCACGTTTTTCTTCAGCTAGGACAGAGCTTCTTTAATCACTAAAATCTCCGCCTGGAACACGCTGCAGTGATTTGGAAGACGGAAAGAGATGCTTAGATTTAGCGTGTCTGAGAAAACACCGTCACCAACCCCGCTATTGGTTTTAGTTCCATCTGTGTAGAGATGGATTGACTTGCCCTCCATGAAAGCATCTTCCTCCCAGAAGGATCTAGAGGGGAAGATTGCATTTAAGTTTTTGTCAAACCAAAGTTCAGGTGTGGTGTAATCGATGTTCTCTGTGGGGATTCCTAATATATTAAGAATACTGGCGTGGCCAAATGGATTATTTGTCCACAGTTTAGTCGCTTTATGGCGAATAGCTGTAGTCGCAGCTATTTGCCTGCTGAAAATATCGAGGGGTGTTAAATGAAGCAGAATGTCTAATGCCGCAGAGGGGGTAGACCGCAATGCTCCGCTTATGCATAAACATGCTGTTCTCTGGACTCTGCTTAGCTTAATGCGGTTAACCGCACTTTCTAAGGCCGTCTACCAAACTATCACCCCGTAAGTAAGTATCGGTCTTATGACCGAGATGTACAGCCAGTGGGTTATCCGAAGTTGAAAGCCCCATTTATTCCCAATGGCTTAAAGTCACACACAAAGAACTAAGGAAAGCTAAAAGGAATGGCTTGAGACAATTACGAGCACCCCTGTATGGCTAGGTTGCGGAAAGCGTAGCCTTCATCGGGGGAAGTCAACGTCCTCTACACCGAGGACTAGGAACAAAGTGCGGTCTTGCTCCTACAAAGCATAACCTACATACTCGTATAGGGGCTTCAAATGTAGACTGCGGAATAGCCTCTATCAACTACTCTACTGAAACGGAGTAGGATGAGCGAACAAGCTGCCAGTTGGAAATGGTACAACACCAGCTCTACTGCAGAAGGGTTAAGTAAAACTGCTATAGACACTGGTCAGATTAACCAAAAACATAGTCCGTACTTGCGGAACCAGCGATAAGGTTTTAGATAAATACATCAAAGAGTTGTACGAATCCCCAGTGGTCAAAAATCGAAGAGGTACTACTAAAGGTAATCGACAAGAGCTTCAAAGTCGTCGCTTGATATCCTCGCGAAATTTTTCTATCCATTTAAACTGAAGACTTTGACAAAAAAACATGTCAATGCCTCTGCGTGTTTTCTTCTCATTATTTTCTTCTAATATATTCTATATAATGAGTCACAAAACTATTAATCCTACCTGTTTTGAGTGCATTTAAGAAATATTTAAACCAAATGGGAACAACAACCAAAAACTTGTTTTGAAAGATTTTGCTGAAATGTTTCATTCCATCTGAATGCATATTTACCGGCTTACAGTCCGATTTTCTGAAGTAGTAAACCTTATTGTCTGAAGCTTCGGAACCCCTCTTTATGATTGGGCGGCCGTCAAAGTTGAGGAGCTTCAAACATAATCAGCCAAATACTTCTGTTGTCAATAAATGAGGAGTGCCTCAAGCAGCTGGAGAAAACTTGTTTCAGGATCAGTTTCGGGGTAGGTTCGCCAAGCGGAATATCTTCAGACTAACGAGCCCTAAGCACGACAATCTTGACATGATCGTCGACAACGACTAGATGGAAGGCTATCTGATTGATCTCATTCAGCAAATGCAATAACAATGGTATGCTCAGTATTGTACAATTCAATCTCCAGCACTCGAAGTGTGCATCGGAGTATTTGCTAATCTTACTAAGGAAGGAAGACGATGATATTGGCATCATCGAAGAGTTCTGGGCCTGTGGATCGACCATTCGAGGACTCCGCGATAACAAATGCAACCTTTTCTACAAAAAGGATGCCGAAAAGGCTAGAACCTGTATACTAATCAAGAATCATATCAAAGCCTTTTTATGTCCCCATCTAGTCTCTAGTATTTTATATGAACTCCTGTCTGTCTGCCATGGGAGCAAGGATACGTCTTGCCATCACTTGGGTGTATTATGAATACCAATTCTGAACTGTGTTGGCGGCATATGCTTCCCCCTGGAATTTTTTTCTTTTTGCAAACTAGCGCGCGCTCAAGGGGTCAAGGTACCCTTAAAATGTTTGCACACAGCGCGGGCGACGGAAATTTAGGGAGGCAACAAGGTTAGGTACCGATGTACGTTGGTTTTATATGTCTGAATGCTATAATGACTAGGAAATAGAGAGCTCGGCAGGGCATTCCACAAGCGAGTTGTACGGTTAAGGAACGAATCACGATATTTTAGAGTACGTCCGAAAATGGACTTGAGGGTATACTGATGAGCATTCATAGCGAGACGGGTGTTACGGTTAAAAGTTTGAAGGGGCGGAATGCTGCTGGCGATTTCTATGGATCACTGGTGGTGGAAATAGCGATAAAATAGAATGAGACATGAGACATTGCGTCGTTGTTCGTAATATCACCTATGAGTTTTATCGCACGGTTTTAAATCCTAGCCAGCAGGTGCAGAGATATTTTGGCCGCAACCGACCATATGTGGCCATTGTACTCCAATTTTGGGCGGATGAATGCCTTATATGTCATATTGAGGCCAGATCAGAGACGGTAAAGTATTTTTTACATCGTTTGAAAAAGCCTAGACATTTCGCAGCATTTTTGGCGACATCGAATATGTGGTCATTCCAACGTAAGTTGTCATTGACAGACATTACCAAGAATGGAAAGTTTATCGGTTTCAATGATGCAAGTGCCATTCATGGATAAAGCTGTCGCTTTAATGACAGCATTCAGCATTGAGTTTTGGAAGCATTAAATTCCACTCGGTTGATAGTTCCACAATTGGTTATCCTGTTAATATTGGAATTTAATGAGCTTAACATACGCTCCCGTTCCCGTTCCACAGCCGAAGAGAAGGGGCGTGAGTCCGGGAACGAATATGAAAAGCAGAGAGTACTGTCATCAGCAAAGAAATATATTGAATTAGAAGTAGAAGACTAGAGATCGTTGATGAAAATTAAAGAGAGAGTCGGAGACAGAGTGGAGACCTGCGGCACATCAGCATATATTTTGTGAATTTCAGACTTGAAACCGTCTAAGACAACTTGAATTGAACGTTCCGAAAGGTAATTTCTAATCCACTGAAGAAAAGAGTCTTCGATCCAAAGAGCACGCATTTTCGACAAAAGAGCCTGATACCAAACTCTGTCAAATGCCTTAGAAATATCAAGTGCAACTATCTTGCTTCAGAAGAAGGGGAATATACCATCTGGACCAGCGGATTTATATATGTTGAGATCTTTAAGTACTACACGAGTGCGAAAGTGGATTCGTCCCATTGAAGATTCGATGCACTCAAGTGTAAGCGGAGATAGAGCACATTCTGGGAGTGTTGAGCTGGCTGCAAAGGGTGCAGCAAGCAGATTGGTCCAAAGAGCTGATAGCTGAAATGTCATTGTAAATGAGCGTTGGGATGGAGGATGAAACAGAATTTCTAATGTTTTTGAAAAATGACCAAAAGCTTTTACTACCTTTGGGACATTGTAGTATTTTTTGCCTCAACATTGTAGTATTGAAATTTCGTACGCTTGAGAAAGTGATGGGTATAGGCATACATGGCCCAGGAAAAACCGACTTCGGCAGACGAAGCTTAGCACAGGGTGTCGCACTTTCACGCCAACAAGAAGTTCCTGTTTTTGGGATGTGATGCCAACGCAGGGCAGTCATTATAAGAGGGCACTGAAATCAAAGGTGAGTCAGTATTCTGTGTCTGGATTTCCTTATGACTTCTAATCTTAATGTGCGTAATGTGAACAGCATTACAACCTTCGTGTTTCCAAGCACACTTTTTGCGGGTGGGAGGAAGTACTCGACAATACACTTATAACCAATAACTCCAAATATGGGGTAGATAACTGGAGAGTATCCAATCTTAAATCCTGAATACTGTTCAATGTCAGCCCTTTGGTGAGCCCCTTTTAGAAACCCCAAGCAAACTGACTGGAAGTTATTTAGTCAAGTCTTGAATCCCAAACTTATGAGCATTCGGGACGAAGATCTCTCCGATATAAGAAAGCTGACAAGCCTACAAGCGTTACAAAGATGGCGATCAAGATGCACAAAAAAGCGATAAGCAAGGCTAAGTGACAGGCAGAATACCGCCACTCCATTGAAACTCTTATGGATTCAGCTAGCCTAAGCAAAGGATATTCTAGTCCGACATTCATCAAACAATTTGATGGAACATGGACAGCCGCCACTAAAGAATCACTAGAATTCCTAATGAACACTTGGGATGGAAAGACAGTAACGCTGATGTGCGGGCAGCACGGGTCATGCAACCCGCGCTCTAGAATAAAATCATTTTATGAGGAAAAGGTTTTCTGGGCCATAAACAGCCTCTCCTCTTATAAAAACCGGGCCTTGACGGCATTTTACCGATTATGTTCAAAAAGAACTTTCAGAAGTTACTGCACCAGCAGAGCAAGATCGAGACAGGAACCGGCGCCGGCATCTCCTATGATCAATTGAACTTACGATGCTAACAACGCCCCCGGACTACAGCAGTGCCTTCCAGGTTCACATATCCGGCTGTAGCAGAAGCAGCCAAATTTGCAGCAACAAAGGCAAGTTCCCACGAGGATATTACTATATTTACTAAAACTATATTTACTACAATATATTTATATATTCTGCATCAAGTTACGCTAAGCTGGGTCCCTGACCATAAAGGCATGGCCGGCAATGAGCTCGAAAAATACGGCCATAGAAATGGAACTAACATATCAAGGCATGAAACCTCCACTCTGTACTCTGAGAGTGCAAGTGGAGCGAAAGATACAAATAAAAGAGAAGTGAAAGTGTGGAAAAACCAACCTGAGAGACCTCAAGACAACTATGACCGCAACTGAGCAAACCCAGAAAATTCTCTTGAAAAGCATAGCTGAACTATCGACGCTTGTTGGATTGCTCATAGGCCATAACCTTCCATGGGCGCCTTATCGAATTCTACAGAGGCTGTAGGGACATTCTAAAACCGCCCTGGAATGCCGTTCATCGCTTATGGATATGGCAGAGGAGTTCAACCTTCATATTTGTGGGGTAACGGGCCACGGAGACATTCCAAGGAAAATTGGAACCACTCTACCTATTCTACAAAAAGGGTGGCATTGGTATACCAATCGCTACGAGAAAATCAATATAAAAGCAGGATGCTATTAAAAGGACAGATCTTAGTTGGACTGTTGGACTAACATGTCTAACAACCAAATATATCTGACCAAAGCTGGATCTGAACTGCTCTAAGAATCCGATCCATCTAAATAGGAAACATCTCAGCGCCATCATACGTGTCATCAATGGACACTACCGTATAGGCAAGCATGCAAGAAGGCTTGGCGCTTTTACAAACGATTTCTGAAGAAGCTGCATGGACGAAGAGGAAGAGGAGACAATCGTCCACCTACTTTGTAACACTTAAACGATAAGTGGGTTGTTGTTTCCAACAGCCACTTTTACCTGCCTACCTACCTAGGCTCACGAGAAGATATCCTCAACTTTTTGTACCACTGTGCCAGTCTCAGTAATTTTAGGAAGTTATTACTCCTAAAATGACCTCTCAGAACTATCTGCTGCTTCACTTACATATATTTTCAGATTCGCGGACGCAACAAGATGACGTAGATCCGTTCAGTGACCAAACCAGAATTAGTAACCGCAATCAAATCCCTATCCCGTTATAATTTCCCGTCCCGCAAATCAGAATGGGTCTACATAGACTTAAATGTGATGAGGTATAGAATGGACTCGGCTCAAGATACTCGTACCACATCTACCCGCCAACCTAACTTTCCATAACTTTGTACCGACACTCTATTAAAATTGTTTTGTTTCGAAATCTTACAGTTGCTCATTGTGGGTATCTAGTTGATCCCAAGATAATGAATGTAAATGTGAACAATTTTAAAGTGAACGGAAAGAAGACGAGTTGCGAATTCAATTTAATTAATTTTACCAAATTGCAACGCCGAGTATCACTCTAACAGCAAGTGGCGCAGAATGTTGTGTCACTTATGCCCAGCATTCTGAAATGCTTATCAAAGGCATAGTGTAGCTCTTAGACAACGGGAAGCATTCTTTTGGTCTGCCGTAATGCCATCAACAGTTATGCTCATGTGAAACCGTACTGTCAGTGGAAGCCCCAACCAAGGACACGTGCAGACCCGGCGCAGATTCGGATTCTGAATATCCTCCTCAACAATGAGCGTTGGTTGGCAACTTTATAGACAATATTATTTTCCGTGATCTGGGACCCAAATAAGACTCAGTAAATTCAGCTTTCAGTGATGTCTTGCATTCTTGAAATAACTTAGAAGTCTCGAGTGGATTCAACAAGGCTTAAAGGGCAGCTTGGTTGTCCCCCCGTCCCAATGATTCTTTACAATATAGTTTGTTGCCCTCAGGATTGTGCATATCACCGCTTAGAAGACAGATGCCAGACAGATCTAATTTTTTCGTCCTCCGCATCCTTAATCGATTTTAAAGCCATCTACATATAGCATAAACTGTAAAACAATAGTCATATGATGTAACATAGAGGATAACAATTCATTAAAAAGTAATAGTGCTTACTAATAAAACATTTATTCAACTTTTTATCAAGCATTTTGTGAACATCCTTAAATGCTTAAAAGTAGACTACAGGAAAGTAAAGACTGAAAGCGTTTTGAAATAAAGCGTTTTCTAAACACTAAAATCTGCAGAGGTTGAGAGGCTGTATGCGTTCGGGTTCCCACTTCTAGACACTACCGATGGGACAAACGAAAAGACAGAAATAAACTTATAAATTCACTCATACGAGCACATTCATACTCGTATATTACGAATCGCATGCTGGAACTTCTCAACAATGACGGGCTAAAATTTTGAACTAAAAAACGTATTAAAGCAACGTACAATCGATAATATGGGTTCAAAAATTCAAGGCGAATTGTCAGAAGCTACGCCCGCTAATTCAACTTGCAAACGGAAGCGAACCGGGATTGCCATTCTCTTGGATAAAATAGTACGCGTATCAAAAATTGTCGACCGACTAATGGCAATTGGCAATCACGGTACAATGGATTAGTTCATTGTCTAAATGCTCTACTACGACGGAACAAAAATGGAAATCGCATACTCTCCGGGAATCGGAAATGTTGGACAGTGGCTCGGCATTTCGTTCAATGAAATGATTAGAGGCAATCGAATGCCTAACCAGTGCAGTGTGAGTTTTCTTATACTCATATCACTGTATAAAGGCAAAACCAACACGAAAAATTGCAATAACTGCCGACCAGTAGTTGCAGGCAATTGAATTCGCCGGTGGATTCAAAGTATACCATAGTGTACTAAGTCCATTGCTTCGTAATGTCATGCACAATTGACGAGTCTGGAAGGATTTCTTTTCATTTTGCCAATGAAAGCACTCTCATTAGCAATGGACGACCAGCTCTTCAGGCAACTCATAATAATTCGATAAAAGTGCTAGAAAAAGACTAGATACGAGTCGGTCATTGTAAGATACCTGCGGCCTTCCAGGTTTTCCGAACCAGCAAACCCATCTCCTCACATTTATTTAGAAGGTGTCATCGTACGGAGATATCAAAAATTTAAATACATAGTGTCAGCTAAGCATGTTGTGACTAAAATGATGCGAGAAGGCCGCAGTATTTGGAAAGGTTTGTTATATAGTCGAAGTATAAAGGAAAAATGACTATCGTGGTTCAAGTTTAAGCCGAGGTTCGTAGAAAAGGCCGAAGAAAAGACAATTGGATCAACTGAAAAGATCACCAACAAACTCCTGGCCACCCTAATGAGGAGATCCTAAATATAGCGGCCTTTTGAATTGTACTAAAGTTTAAAAATTTAGCCCACCCCACAAGAGGCGCAATAGCAATCCAGATACCTGGAAACAATATGTAGCATTAGGTGTGATTACACGCGTAAAGATTTCAAGTTTTCAGCTTTAAGACGACCAAAAAAATGTACTCCCGCTTTTAAGGACAAGCTATCCTAAAATACAAAAATGTTGGACCTTTCAAACAGTATATGCACGTTACAGAGTACCAGGTAGATATTATTTTCATGTTAAGAGCAAATTGAAATATTCAACCGAATTTTGCCAAATGCCTTGGTGACTCTGACATATACTGTGCCAAACCTTAGCGTGCCATTAGTTAAAGACACACAAACGTACGGTATATGCCCCAAAGATTCTATCGACGCTAATGAAAAATATTTGCTTCAAATTTCATACCGCCTTTATAAGATGCCACCAAAGGAAACCACTGATGATTCATGGCATAATGTACAAAAAAAACCATACAAATTCGGACGCATACTCGATTCTTAAACTACAACGCATGACTAAATGAAATCGTGAATTGTGATTCTTTGGCTCGAATCATTTCATTCACACAAAATCAAGTGTATCTCCTCCAGTTTGTGCTCAATCACGTCCGCTCTTCAACTCTAT
This sequence comes from Volucella zonaria, assembly GCA_963966105.1. NCBI lineage: Eukaryota > Metazoa > Arthropoda > Insecta > Diptera > Syrphidae > Volucella > Volucella zonaria. The sequence continues at coordinate 359,629,125 of OZ014530.1, read as the reverse complement.
GTCCAATGGATTCAAACCCCTTCCCATGCTAGTATTCGTACCTTCGCATATTCTCTCTTCCTATGGATACCATTGCGGAATAATGTTTGGACTGGACTTTGAGAACAAATTGTGCTACGTATTCGTATGCCAAAAGAGAAATGATGATGATGCCTCATCCATTCCACCACATCCATGTAGCTGAATCCTAAAAGATAGTTGAGCTTCTGATTCTGACCAAACACAAGTGTATATCTACCACTAGCAGGGGGATCTGTGTGTGATAGAGATATAAACCCAAAATTGGTAACTCATTCTTAATTTGTTGGCGGTACCTTTGAACATCATCCAATTAGCTGATAGCCGACACCTCGGGCTCGCGGTCGGTTCCTTTGACTAACAACTCACATGAGGATATCTTGGACCACCAAACTTAAAAACCTCCGCGAACGAGTCACCATGCATCAAGTGAAGCTAAAGACGAAGACGTTCCCGCTTAATGCACTTCCTTTGCCTCAGCACCAGCAAGAGCAACAGCAATAGCATTGGCATCAGCGACAGCAGGAGTAGCAACACCATCAGAAGCAGGTACGAAAAAAGGGATTTTAATTCCCGTGCTCATTGTGGTCACTATCGCTATCATACTATCGTCCGAGTACGAGTATATGGATGGCATGGGGCTGCATGCTTGGATCATCATAATGCATCTTTGCAATCGAAAGATGTTGCTCCGACAATAGCAACAGAAACAACAACAATGTGACCATTAGAGTCGTCGGCAAGTTCCTCCTGCGGAGATGAATGACACTGCAAGAAAACATCGATTCATAACGACGCAACGCACATGGGTAGGGTAGAAAGGGTGATACTGGAGCTCAAAAGCAACATTCACAATGGAAAAGACTGGGTAAAGGCGAAGAGTCTAGGGTATCGTCATGAGCTCTCTATGCTATGTTGCAACAAAATACCAATTAGCCCCAAGAAGGATTTCCTTTTCCGATCGCCGATTAACTCTGATCCGATGCATGAACTGAAAGGAAGAGCAACGCGCGCAGGGCTAGAGGTTATAGAGGCATCAAGAATGCTCTTGGTTTCACTCTCCGGCATGTGGTTAATTTTATGCGGTGATTAAAGGTGTGCAAAACCATAGAATGGCATTTTTATCTTATGAATAAATTTTCCCCGCTTCTTCTGCCCTGACCGATCAACCCGATCTGGTCGACTTATGGCCAACCTGCAATCTCTCATCCCCTTTCTGGCTAATTGCAAGAGGAAATAGGCCCAATATGAGCGGGAATATTTGTGAGTCAAAGGGAAGAAAACGAAAGCTGCGACAATAATATGATTTAGAGGTGTTTGGATTTAGTGTTGCCGAATAGACAACGACACATGTCACGTATGACTATGACGTTCTTGCGTATTTAGATAAGCTTCTGAAATTCTGTAGGAATTCAATACATCTCTGTTTTATTCTCCAGATTTATGACTTTGGAAAGTATCTTTGTATAGTATTTATTAACACAAGCTCACATGAAATAAATCGTTGTTCGATTCATGTGCTAAGACGATTGCTGAAAGTAACCTATACAAGCTGTGGATGTTCTCCTAATTGTTACAAGACCTGCCAATGGCACAATGGAGATGCGGAGTACTGTGTATATCGATTTAATAAAATAAAGTCGAACGAGAATAAAAAAGAAACTCAAAATGAAAAATGACGTGTTATGGTTCAATTTGGAGAATTTCATCAATCAACCCTCAATCGTCAGTTAGCGTTGTGAATTTGGACTCAAATGTGTATGATGAGTCAATTGGCTGGCTTAATGGTTCAATGTGATTCTTGGAAATTGTCTTTCTGAAATCAACCGCAATTTAACATGCCAATAACTTCTTTTTTTTTTGGTTTTTTTCTTTTTTTTTTTTTTAATTTGCTTTAACGTCGGCTTGTTATGATGGTTTATTTGAGGTTTTTTCGTTTTGCAATATGTCAGCGATTCATCGTTAGTGATACTCGTATTTTCAATTCAATTTGTAATGAGGCTCATTTTGTTGTATACATGCTTTTGTTATAGCGATTTTCGACACCCATGTCGTAGTTGCTCTCCCTTTATACGAAGTAAACTGTTTCCCAAATATCTCCGCCTAAAAAACTGTTCAAGAGAGACACAGTTTTTGAGTTGGCTGAATTTTTATATTGGTTGTATCTTTGTACATATAGAATTAACAATTTGAGTGAATTAGTCCTCAAAGTTCTGGAATTGACTGTCATCTAAGATCTAAACTAACTACTACTGCCTCTCACACTACTTATCACCTTCAATACGGATTTATTTATTTTTTTTACGTGATACGAATAGATACAAAATTTTCTAGAAAAATTATGCAAAACGCGCAAGCCAGGCATACAATTTCACAAGTCAACGCAGTTGATTGCATTTGACGATGGCATTGATTCATTATCATTCATAGATACAGCAAAAATGGTTTAAGCTGTAAATGGGGACAAATTCAAGCATATGCTGCCATAAGACAGAACTTAATAATTGACAACTAGAACTTTTAAGTATTTGGTCATTTATTTATCTTGGTCCAGGCTTTCCCTCTGATAATGACTTCTCGCCAGAAAACAAACCAATATTTGAACCTGCCGACCATGTCCAAATGTATGTGGCATACGCCTTTCAAAAATTCCCTAAGGATATTCTGTATTATACCCATTTCAGTCCTGCTCTATATTGCTGTTTTGAATGAAAGGTTCTTGGAGTGATTTTTGGTCTCTACGAGCTATTACTCGTATATTGTATAAGCGACCTCTAGCCGATCAGAAACGTGCGCCTCAACCTTAGGCACCTATGATATGTAGAGTGAATGAAGAGAATCGAAGAGGAATTTACGATTACTATCCGGATGTACAACGCGATAGAAAAAGATAACGTCTAAGGCGGTGCGACAAGTGAAAAGACCCATCAACCATCATAGAGTTCGCAGCTGGGGTCAGTTGGCAAAAGACCACGATAGTATGTGAAGTTTCTTTGTTGAAGACTGGGTCTATTCCGAACTGTAGGAGCATCTAAGATTTAAGATTCAAATTATTTTCTACAGATCAAAATAAAAATGTGAATGGCGCATATGGGTCCTAACGTATGTCTGGGTGCGACAGTGATAACAGTTTTAACGCAGTGTGAGTGTAATTGCCTGTCGGCTCAACATACTAGATTTTTAGATTTTTGATCAGCTAGGATTCTCTCACCTCTGTAGGATTCTGCAATTCCAAAGGAATCGGAATAATTCGTAAAATAAATAAGCAATCTACAGTTGTATGAATGCTATCATTCCTTTATTTTTGTTAGGACAAATGGATTGACACACATTAAAACTGAGTGGAGTTTCATAAGCAACTAAGTAACCTGCACACTTCCTCATAGGGACATCAACACTCACAATACCAGAGCCATCGACAGTGGAAGACAACTTATCCCGACTATCTCGATGGCAGTTACTCTGACAGATGTACGAGCACTTCTGGAGTAGATAGTCTTCAGAATATCTGCACGAGTTGCAACAGCGGCCAAAGTTGCGTACTCATCAGCCGTCCGTAAAGGTTGGAGATCCTTGCCTGGTTCGATCAAATTTTTATCCACCATGCAAATGGCTGTTGGCCCGCATCACGGACTAATTCGTGTAGTACATTTATCGGCAGCGACATCTACGCTTGCGAGGCCATCCAGAAAATCAGCTTGCTACCATTGGAGAAAAAAACTCACCAGGATCTGGCGAAGGCGGGTGGAATGTTTCAAAAATCCAACCTTAAATCCAGCCCCGGCAACTTCACTGTTTCATTTCTTTTCATTTCACCTTGTAATTCTTGACAGTTTATAATATGTGCAAGTATATGGTCTTTCTTTTTAAGCCGTATTAGAAGAAACAAGTTGTCTTTTTATCTCGATCATTTTGATGGTCCTTCGAGCCGGATTTACGTTTTTCATCTGCAATAATCGAACAGCAACAGGAAAATTTGGAGTTAATGGCATGAGCCTTCATTAACCTCAAAAGGAAAAGCGAACGTTCTTCAAAAGGTCAAATCAAAGCTCTCATGAAACAGCTGCAGAAAAGGATGATAGAAAGGAAACGATAAAGGAATAAAGGAAACGAAACTATCTCATTAAGTTCTACTGCCGAAGCCGCCAAGGACAATCCATATTTAAAAACCAATTTCTTACAGGACGCAGGAGAAATCTTTATGGAAGAAAAAGCGAAATTCTTGGATGCGTTGGAAGCACTTCAACAGTCAACAGCTGCTCAAATAACGGCTTCGCAATCATCATTAAACAACAGAACCACCGCAATTATTCACAAAGTATCCCGTCGTAAATTGCCCCCTATTGGAGTGCCAGTCTTTTCGGGAAAGTATTCAGATTGGTCGTCGTTTAGGGACTTATTTACGTGGCTGTTAATTGACGATGAGGAGCTGTCAAATATGGAGCGGTTACAATATCTTAAGTCGAGTTTCAGCGGAGAACCTGCCAGCCTCGTCAAAAGCATTCCCATCACTTCACGAAACTATAACCGAGCTTGGGAGAAATTGTCGTCCTTCTACGAAAATAAAAGGGCACTAATCTATGCATGCATGCATTCCTTCTTACATCTTTCATCGATGTCATCCGAATCTCACATCGCCCTGAAACAGTTGAATGATGGAACATCGAACACAATCGAAACTCTTCAAATGCTAAAAAACCAGTCGACGTCATGGGGGATATCTTAGTGCTCACTACCGTGCAAAGATTTGATTCTAGTACTCGACGCAATTGGGAGTTGTCATTAAACCATAGTTCAGCACCTATAACTTGGTCTCAATTGAATGCCTTCATGAAAACAAGAATTCAAGCACTCGAAGGGTCCGAAACAGATGCCACAACATCAGATGCAACCCACAAGAAGAAACATCAGCTAAAAATCACAAGCCATGTGACAGCTAAGCAGAAGTTAACTTGCTCATATTGCCAAGGAGACCGTTATATTGCCGTTTTTGAAAAATTCCGTACTTTTACTCTCCATAAACGTTCTGATTTCGTTTCAGCAAAACAGCTTGTTTGGGCTCACATTAGAAACGGGACTATCAATGAACCAAAAGATGCACCTCCTGTCACGGACGCCACCTTACACTCTTGCTCACGGACCAAGGTGATGCCAACTCTTCCTCGTCTTTAACTCGTCAACTGGGTAACCACATTGCCCTTCAATCAAACACAGGTCAAGGTCCAAGGGTTTCCGTACATGAACTAAATACTCGTATAGTCGCTCATCAACGCCATCATTATCGCCTCATCCGAAAATTAACGCTCGACTTCCATTCGGGTACTTATCGATCTTTGCTCTTAAGCATTATTTGTTGCAGAATCATTGGCCCAACGCCTAAAGTTGTCTCGACGTTCAGCATTCGCTCCTGTATCCGGAAAGTCAATGCTCTTATCTTACGGAAACTCACTCAATATCTACCATCGCCTCAATTGGTCAATATGGACTTATCGTTCATCTCGTTGCTCAAGCTACAGGTATAGGATGGACACTTACTGGATCTTGCTTATCAAATGCTGGACTTCCTGAATCTCGTGGCGAAGCACCTCCGCTCACCAGTCTGCAATGCGTATTAGGCCAAGATCTGCCGGCGCAATTGGAATGTTTTTGGAAACAGGAAGAGGTAGTATAGTCGACTGCTCCTATACGTGGGCCCCCGCCCAATTATCAAGGCTTCGCCCATCAATGACGTTGTCTAATAAAAAGCGGGGGTAGATTATTCTATAACTGGTCTTATCGTAAACATCTTCAGATTACAGCCTCTGAATGGTTGCTACGATTTGACCAGTTACAAGTTGCCGGTCATAGGTCTTGTTGGCGGCTTGACCACCGGTAGTCCATACCAGGACTTAAATCACGGTACCATGGGAGTCAGGAGCCCCCCGGATTTCGGTCCGGGCCTGACTTGTTAGAGGTAGGCCCCCTCGTGGGAGCGTCATGGTGGCTGTGGTTTAAACCCAAATCGCGGGTACGGATATTCCTTGGTTTTGCCCATTGTAGAGTTGCAAATAAAGTACTGGGTGCTGCGACCCTAAGAGCAGCAAGAGGTTTTAGGTCGGCCTCGACTCTTACCAAGGGTGCTTTGGTAATATACTATTAATGTAAGTATGCGATGGCAAGGCGTATCCTTGCTCCCTATGGGTGTATGGGCACCTCGTAAACATAAGGTCTTATGACAGGTGGTTTACGTTAAAAATCCAGGTACGTTCTGCTCCTATACTTACCACCGAGGAAGCTGAGTGCGAAGCAAAATATTCACCAGTTGGGAAATTCATGACAATCTGCCTTTTGTATGCTTCATCGTACTCGCCGGAATTCCGTGCGAGGTACATTAATTTCATGACCGAGTATAAAGAGCTAGGCCATATGAGGCCAGCACCAACTGAGAGTGTTGCTGATCCTTTCAGTTCCTTCTTCTTACCGCATCATGGCGTTTTTCAAACGAATGGTGAAGAATCGAAATTGCGGGTGGTATTCAGTGGATCAGTCAGACTTCAAGGAGATTTGCAAACTGAGATTTTTGAAGTAATCCTTCGTTGGACATCAAGAAAATATGCAGTCAAATACAAATTGACCAAACTAATCAATCTTATCAACGAATTTTATGGCGAGTTTCAGAGGATCAAGGCCTTGCAAGTTCTCCTTATCAAGCCATTATAACTTTGCACCAACTTGCAACCGATGAAGGTAGACTCTTAACGGACAACATCTATGTGGATGATATCTTCGCGGCGCTGACACACTGGCGGGTGGCTCTCCTCTAAGTAAGTGGTCAGCTAATTATGCCTTACTTTTATCTGGCTTACAAAGGGACCAGCTGGCGAATCCTTGACATCGTACATGGCAACAATTTGAAGAGGTGGAGACGCTTGCATAGCGCGGCAACCGATTGATGACGTATTTTGCTTTCGAGCCAACCTAAGAACCGCAAGATAGGCGACGAAGAGGAAACGTTTGTCTCTTATTTCTCAGCTCTACGATCCTACGGGTTAAATCACGCCAGTTACAATCGGGTTCAAAATATTCATGCAAACATTATGACATGTTGATCTTCACTGGAACGAACGCCTCTCTGCTCAGTTAATGGAATCATGGACCCGTTTGTTAGCGAAACTCAAGAACTTACATTTGTAATCTGTGTCGCGATGGACGGGAACCTCAAATGACCTTCGGTTCCTAGAACTACGTTGTTTCTTAGACGCCTCGGAATGAGCATATGCTGGCTGTGTTTATCTACGGTGCTTAGATGAGCGTGGAGTCGTGCAGGTGCTGCTGCTGGCCTCGGAATCCAAAGTCGCTAAATTGAAATTGAAGTAACTCCCTCGACTAGAGCTGTGCGGGGCGCTGCTAGTAGTTCGACTCATAAAACGACTTCAGGAAGGAATAGGAGTCAGATAAGCTGCTTGTCATCTTTGGACGGATTCAACAATAACACTGTCGTGGAATCGGAAACATCCCTCAACATGGATGACATTTGTGGCCAATCGAGTGTCTGAGATCCAGGTAAGCCTACCAAACCTCTCGTCAAGAATCCGATCTCCTCAATCACTATAGCTCCCTCAACAAACTGTTAAGAGTCACTGCATGTTGTCGTCAATTCATCCAAAATCTGCATCATCAACATTCTCGGACATCTCAACACGACAGCGAATTAACATCAGACCAGTTGGTCGAAGCCTTACAGTTCTGGATATCCTACGCTATGAGCGTAGGGAGAGCAACAGAGTCTATCAGAAAGCCGTTACCAGTAAAGACCAGCCTTAGTTGTCTCAACCCATTTGTTGATGATCTAGAGGTTTTATGTGTTGGTGCCCGTTTAAGACATGCACTTCTCGCCAGTCTTACCTAACGGAACTCATCATTTGGGACGATCATCAAAAAACACTGCTTAGAGGCACGCAGCTTACGCTGTCTTATTTGTGACAAAGATTTTGGATCGTGCCACGTCACCAACTAGTAAAGTCTACAATTTTCAAGTGTCTGCGATGTTGGCGACAGCGTTCTACCCCTACTATTCAACAAATGGGAGACCTTCTCACCAGGCGAGTTCAAGGATATCGGCCGTTTCTTTATTCTGGAATTAACTTCGCTGGCCCTATCAATCTTCGACTTTCAAAGGAGCGTGGGACTAAGTCACATAAGGGATATATTGCAGTATTTGTCTGCCTAACAACGCGAGCAGTTTATTTAGAGGTGGCCTCTGGCTATTCGAAGGAGGGTTTTCTTCAAGGTCATCGACGACTTGTGGCCAGCCGTGGTGACTGCGGAACGAACTTTATTGGGGCCAACAAGGAGCTACGCATACTTTTTCGGCAAGCCACCCTACAGAGTAAGGAAATCGCCCAGCTCCTTGCTACTAATGTAACCCAGTGGCTTTTCAATCCTCCATCGGCTCCACATTTTAGAGGGATTTGGGAGGCGGCTGTTAAGTCCGTGAAGTTCCAACTTGTAAACATTTGAGGATATGTACACGCTCCTCACACAGGTCGGGGAATGCCTTAATTCAAGGCCCTCATGGATGATTCATCGTACCTCTCAGCCCTCACTCCTGCACACTTCCTCATAGGGGCATCAACACTCACAATACCAGAGCCATCGACAGTAGAAGACAACACATCCCGACTATTTCGATGGCAGTTACTCCGACAGATGTATGAGCACTTCTGGCGTAGGTAGTCTTCAAAATATCTGCACGAGTTGCAACAGCGGCCAAAGTGGCATACTGATCAAGCGTCCGTAAAGGCTGGAAATCTTTGCCTGATTCGATCAAATCTTTGTCCACCATGCAAATGGCTGTTGGCCATGTCAGAGGAAACAAGTTGTCTTTTTATCACGATCAATGAGAATATTCACATCGACTCGATAAGAATCGCTTTTTCCAAAATCTCTCAGTGAGCTCAAGGTTACTAACTACCTGTTGTTACTAACTACAACGACGCTGTTATTTTTTATATGACTCTAACCTACCTAAGCTTCTTTGAGCCTAGGTTGACCACACCTTCTTTGTTGCAACAAATCCCACCACTGATAATGAAAGTCTTTTCATCGACTGTATCAATTAAGTCGTGTCACCATTACCATTGGCAGACAACTTGACCTAATCTTCGCCACTGATACAGATAACTATGTCGCTTTAGAAAGTAGACCTCTTCTCTATAAGTTGCATAGTTACGACCCTCACCTTTACCTTACGTTGTCGGTCTTAATCTCGTTTTCTATAAGTATTTTTACACATCTTTTTATTCTCAAATGCCTCCTCCAATCTGTACGTTGCTTACCCTGAAAGCATCCCACAACTTCACCACCCTGGTATAGTACAGGATAAAGCTCTGGTACACTTACTTAAAATCCCGTTCCGATGCCGATTTCTTCAACTAGACTGGCTCTGGATGATAACTAGTTAAACCACAAACTAATTTCCGATCCCAAACGATTCTTTCAGTTCATCAACACTAAAAGTAAATCGGATAACTATCCATCATCTCTGAACTTTCTTGATAAGTCCTCGGGCGATTTCCAAATTATTGTAAATCTCTTCGCAATTTTTTTAGCGTTCGCCCGACCACTCTTACTTTTCCCACTTAAATAGCTGCCCACAAACAACTTTGGAATCAATGTCTACAACTTCATAGCAAGGTGAAGAAAAGATAATAAGCCTCAGAGATGATTACTCTGCTGGAGCTGATGGTCTTCCCCCTACATTTTTAAAGAAATGTGAAATGGATCCAGTCCGACCTCTTGTAACTCTCTTTAAGCTTTCTACCACTGCGGGATTATTTCCCCCAACCTGGGAAAGGTCTTTTATTATTCTCCTATATAAAAGGGGTCGCAAAGACAATATTTCCAACTATCGACCAATTGCTAAGCTGTCCTGCATAACTACATTTTTTAAGAGCATTATTTACGACAATGCTTTTCCATTGTGAATCCATTGTTTCCCAAAACCAACACAGATTTCTCAAAGGTAGACCTACAACCACCTTCCTAACCGAAAGCGCTTTATGAGCACTAGAATCTGGAAATGAAGTTGACGTGATTGCCACCGATTTCGGCAAAGTCTTTGATAGAATTTCTGATGATGTAATCCTTCTGAAATTGGAGGCCCTTGATTTCCAAGTAAGCTTGATAACATGGGTTTAATCCTACTTAACTGAATGACATTACTATGTTATATTTAGGTCCATGGTTTCTGAGCTAATTAAAACCTCTTCTGGTGTCCCTCAAGGCAGACACTTTGCTCCCTTTTTTGTTTATTCTGACTATTAACGAATTTGAATTGTGGCATGGCAAATTCATACTTTTGTTTATGCAGATGATATGCAAATCCTTAGACATACATACTCGTATATCATCTCTCTCAGACTGCTTAGCACTTGGTGTCAGGAGAATTTCCTTGAGTTTAACGGCAATATACGAGTAAGTCAGGCAGTAACTTACGCACGTAAGTGTTGTCCTACTTCACCTCGTTGCTATTTGATATTCAGTCTGTCCGTTCCTTTAGTGAATGAATTGCGGGTTTAGGCGTTATAAGCCATCGCGCAGCAGGGTCATCTTCAATGGCGCCGGTGCGGAGGTTTAAGTCGCAATGTGTCAACCGACAACGGTCGGCTGAGAAGAGCCGCATTAAAAACTGCCAAACCTCATTCCAGTGGTGGTATGAGCGTAAGGTTGGGAGTCAAACCAACCACGAACTTAGCTCTCTCAGGCCCCTTGACGCTGGCCTGTTATACTTAGCCTTACCCAAGTATGGCAGCGCTGGGCTGACCTTTTATTTCCCGCCTTACTCGTGGGAATCAATTTCAGTTTAAATGGAAAACCAAAAACAAAATAAAAGCAGTACAAAGGAGGCAATCACTGCCCAGGATGAGTCACGGGAGAGGTGAGTGAAAGCGAAATCTCGACTTCAACCATCTCACCGGGAATGCACAGGTAGGACCTCGGTCTACGGGGAAGCCAAGGCAGTTGGAACATCGGCTGCCGAAGCTATCTCCAAGACTCAAAAAACTCAGAGCAGTTCTGCGGTGATGGAAAAAGTGGGAACAGCTGACTCAGCCGCTGTGCCTGCCACACACCAAAGGGCAAGGGTTTTGAAACGTAACGCTAAGCGTAAGGTAGCAAAATATGACGGTTGCGATCCCAGCAACCTAAGCGAGTGGGAAAAAGCCGCCTTTGAGAGAGTGAAGGCCATCGTGGCTAACCAATCGTTTACTCAGTAGGTGGAAAGCAAGGGAGATGTTGCTGCAAAGGCGGGTGTGGATGCCGCTCATTCGCCCTCTACCAGATTCGCGGCAAAATTAAAAGAAGTAGCTAGCATCTCTGGAAGGAAGGGCAGTTTTAGCAGCAAGAAAGGCCGATCCGACGACGTCGTGGAACCGAATGATGTGAAAAAGTTGAAGGCTGGTACTTCATCCGCAATGCAGAGCGATCTGAAAGACGAGCTTCTCGTTGCTCGTGGTCGAGACAATCGACCAGTGGAAAAACGTTGAGGAGAAGTTCCAAGACATCCTGTTTAAGGAATTAACTACTACAGGAAACTGAGAACATAAATCCGATGGGGCTGGTTGGGAAGGCGGACGCAAGGTTGTAGCTTGTGGAAATAAGCCTTCTGTGGACTCCCTCAGATGCTTCGTTTTGGAGGTGTGCGATGCTTGGGAGGGCATCAAACCAAAATGCACGACGAGAGTTGGCAAGGTACACACGGCTTCCATAGCTATTACAGGTGCGCTGCGTACCACCCTCACGGCGGCATTGGACACCTTTCTGCACCTAACGCCGCTTGATTTACAGATCGAAAAGCAGTAGTTTCGGGCATGACAGGGTCCTAGCGGAGCGACTGCCCGGCAATCCAATGGATGAAATTCCTTCCCTGGCCGATTTCGACATGATCCCGTATGATATGATATATCCGGAGAGGGAGGTTTGGAACAAAAATTAAGTAATCAGGTCAAATGAAATTGCAATTTTCACAGATGGTTCGAAAACATAGAAAGGCACTGGTTCTGGTATCTTCTCAGGAGACGCAGAACTAAGAGTGTCTATAACACTACCGGACGCAAGCAGTGTCTTCCAATAAGAGGTTCTGGCTGTCCCACAGTCCTCAAGGTACTATGCAGTCAGAACCGGGTAAGGCTGTGCTGGGTGCCAGGTGCCAGGACGCTGGGGAATAGAGTGAAATGAACAAGCGGTCGAGCTTGCAAGAAAACGAGGGCTACTCGATAACATCAAAATACCCCTTTGCATAGTAAGAAACACTATCGCGAAAAAATCATAAAGACTGCCAACCTAAGGCTCTCTGGACACTTTTTAACGGTAAAAGATCTAGGGAGTTAATAAATTAGCTTAGGACAATAATAGGAATCCTAACAGGACAGTGTTTCCTGCGGAAATACGCAAAGAGACTCAAATAGTCAGATACGGGTATTTGCAGATTCTGCTGTGATCTGCAAGCTGTTGAGGACATAACACACATACTGTATGAATGCTAGGCAATATCGCGTAGTCGAAGGAAATGTTTAGGGAAATTCTTTTCGAAAACCTATAGGAAATAGGTACCGCAAACTTCAAAAGCCTTTTTGGCTTTTGCAAAAAAAATGGGAAGTTTCACCATGGAGATTGTTTAGGTTTTTGCCATTTGAATACATGGTTCCACAGGGATAGCGACGGACCCGTTTTGGTGCCTAGTGTTTGTGAGGCATGTCCATCATACCTCTGTTTTAAGCTAACCTAGGGGTGATAGGGAACTCAATTTCTGTCCTCACATTGATGACATGATAAAAAAAAGCCAGACCTACTCTTGGATTACCAAATCTCTCTTTGTTAAGCTTCTTCATGAATATGCATGCCAAATTTGGTCACCCTACTACTGAACTGACATCATCCGTGTAGAAGCTGTTCAACGCAGATTTTCATGATTTACTTTGCGTGGCTTCCCTGGGAAGTGATATTTCAGCAGATCACTAGAAATACCGGAATAGGAACAGCATGATTTTAGTTTACCACCATATGAGCTCCTGTTTATATAAAGTGCTGATGAAAACTGCTTGAGAGATATGAAAATGAAAGGAATAATATAGGATTTTTCTAAAAAGAAGAAAAAGGCCATATACCCTGCGAACATAGAGATTGGTAGGAGGAGTATCTGAAATTACATAATCCTGTACAGACCCCTTAGGTGGAAAACAATTACTATCTTGTTACATACAGATTTTCACATTCGAATTACTATCTTAAGTCTGACAGGTAAATACTTTTTGTGTTATCGTCGAGTTTAGATTACTAAGTTGGAGCAATTGTAATGCATTACTTACTAAACATATGTCCTATATCTATTTACGTGTCCTAAGGCTCTCCAATTTCATCCTAATTGATGTGCTTTTTCTTTATCTTTTCTGCACCATGTGTATCTCGATCGCCCAGCTCTTCTTCTGTCATAAATTACCAAGTTCCTGTACATAGTATGTCGAGAAATAAACCTATTCGAAAGGAATGTCTAATCCATCTGCATCTCTATATTGTAATGCCAGTAGGACTGTGGCACGTTCTCTTATAGACTTCCGAATTGGAAATTTGGTTAGAAAATCACTAAGATGTAGGCAAAAGCGTTTGCAGTATCTTGATAATGTGGTGAAGCGCATTATCCCGGTGCTCCTTCCATACAATGGCACGGGTTCAACATTTAATCGCAACAGCCCCTTGCTTCCTCATCGAGTAGATATCGTTATGTTTCCATATTTTGGACAATACCCCGAACCCAGATTTAGCCTTGTTTATCTGCTTTGTTATATCCAGTTCAGTCCCAACTTCCTCAGAGACGATATTTCCAAGGAATTGGAATTACTTTGCCTTATTGTTTGCTTGCCCCGCAATCCTAACTTGTTAGTTTGAGGTAAGAAAGCAAATGATTTTAGTTTTGGCAGACTTAATTCTCAGCCCAACAATGATTGCTTGTCATTTGGTGGTACTCCACAATCCTATGAGACTTTGAACAAACGTCATCAAAGTAGTCAAATTGTTATAGTTTCGTTGTCAGTATCCATCGAATTTTTCCGTTTCCCATCAATAGAACATCGTGGAACACGTTGCTTATCGGCAGTTAAAATTATATTTCTGAAAAGATACATCCTTGTCGGTCGTCGCTCCGTTATGCAGATCATGATATTTGAATCCGTGGTAAGTGGCTTTAATCCTTCTCATTATTTATTAAAATACGTAACGTGCATAGTATTTTGTAAGATTTAGGGTAAAATCTTCCACGTAGTCGAGTACCACAGTCCCAATTGTTGCTAACAGCGACGAATGAACAAATAACGGTCTTCATTAACGCTGATGGATACAGCAGCAATATTTTATTCTGTGCGCACTCTATGCATACGCGTAAGTGGCTGGATGCCCAATAGTGTTAAAATCGTGCGAAATTGGGTTACTATGGCTTGAATTGCTTGCTCCGTAGGTCGATTAAGTATGACGACCGTAAAATAATGGTCGAAGTGCGTGAAAAGCATTTTCCAAGAGCACGAATTTTGATAATAAAACTCAATAATTTGTAAGCTTTGTTCGGGTGTAAGTCTTTCCATAATTAAATGATAGTGCTAACTGAGCATATTTGACTTTGACACATGTCACGAATCACACGTGAGCTGTCAAGAATAGAACGCTGAAAAACCAAACTGCATAAAATCGCCCTTTATACCTTTATATATAAGTCTTAGGTACGTTTTGAGATTTGAGCATCGTCCAAATAAGATATATGGAAACTACATTGAATGATGAGCCTTTATTCGGCCCGTCATCACTTATTATCTGAAGTCAGCTTCCGCAATCAAAGCCCTATTCACTAGCATTCCTCTTACTCACAAAATTAGTGATTCATCTATGACGTGTTGTTTGGTCGAGTTATACATGCAGTCGTATTGCAGAAGCTCAGTTTTGCAGAAAATGTAATTTTTTCATGTTCCATCGTATACAAATGTTGCATTTCGAAATAAGTTGAATAAAGCTCGACCATTCTTTCAATGCGTGCAAGACAACTTGAAGCCATCAAAGGGAGCAATAGCATATCTACAGCCAGAACCAATGACGGATACCAGCTGCTGTGTATTTTGTTACACAGCTCACTTGCATTTTTTTTTTTAAAGGAGCTGGATACTAGCTGGTTCTGATTAGGTTACCTGAGAAGCGAATCTCAATCCTAACACAGAGACTCTCTGCCTTCACCTAATATTTTCACAAAGTGCTTCGACCCTATTGCAAAAGCCTTAATAAGAGTTATTCCTTGAAATCCGATTCTAATGCTCTGTGACTTCTTTATATGTTTTCGGGCAAATCTGAAAAGAGTTTGCTCATCAACTCAAAACACTTGGTGAGGACAACATTCAGAATCTTAACAGCTTCTTCAGGCTTTGGTTTTGTTCTGAATTTAGGAGGAGCATTAACAGACTTGCCGATTCAGACTCCTACTCTTCAAGAAGCCCGAGGACTCACATCCGATGTACCTTTGGTCGGACATGAATGCTTCCTATAGTAATTTCCAACTGCCGTCTTCATAACTTAACAAATGTTGACCACGAGGTTAGACGACAGTATGAGATCCTGAAGATGATTCCCTTTCATGTTGCATTTGCCTCTGCTCCAAAAAGGATTCTAAGCATTAGCATCGTAGCACACGGTAATCTCCACCTCCCTAAAATCACTGCATTAAATGATATCGGCTACTACTTTAGTGGTGACGGTCGTACTGAATCAGAAGGCAAATAAGCAGGTACAACAACGAATTCGTCCTCCATTCTTATCGTGAATTACGTCTAGACCTTTGTTGCATAATTGCAGTGAATTCGGTACAAAAAGACAAGTTCTCGGTCTTTCTAATCGCTCTTCATATAAAGGGCAAACCAACAGCTAGTGTGGAAGTTTCATTAAATTAAACACACATTTATTCCGAAATCCATAAAGAATTTTATTGATTAATAAAGATTGGTCTATTGCAATTATAAATGGTATACAATATCTTTCATGTGACCACCACGGCTTCTGTTCCAAGCGACCATACGAAGGTCAAAATTATCAACAACTTTTTGAAAAATTAATCCTTCAATGGCCGAAATTTCAGTTTGGATGTTATACTTGAGATGAATTGTCGCTGGATTATTGGTATAGACCTTACTTTTCAAATAACCCCACATGAAGATGTCTAAAGATGTCTAAAGGTGTCAAATCGGATGAGCTTGGAGGCCAATCAACTGTTCTTCTAATTGAAATAATGCGATAATAAATTGATTGATTGGTGGCTTGTGTGGGCGGTAGCAATATCCTATTGAAACTAGAAATCGTCCAGGCCTAACTCATTCAATTTTGGAAAAAAAAATGCCGGTCAACATGTAGCGGTAACGTTCTCCATTCACTGTAACTGTCTCTCCCGCCACATCTTCGAAAAAGTACGAGCCAATGATGCCGCCAACCCATAATCAGCACCATACAGTGAATTTTTTGGGATGCATTGGTTTTTCGAGATTCTTGTATGGGTTTTCGGGTCCCCAGAAATGACAATTTTGTTTATTTACGAGAACGTACCCATCCATCCAAAAATGGGATTCATCGCAAAAGATCAAATTGTCCTGGCGATCCAGCATCCAGAAAATAAATCGGCGACGTCGTAGTTGGCCAAATGCTTCAACTGTTGTGTAATTTGGATTCTACAGGCGTGCAAACGAAGGTCAACTTTTTAAATTCGGCGTAAGGTGCCAGAAGTGAGACCAATTGTTGACTTCGGCGATGAATTGAGGTGCCTGCCTGGTTTTGAACACTTTCATTCATAGTGGTGATGTTTTGGCGCGATGTTTTGTGCTGGCAGAGTATGCTGATATGGAAGTCGACCCGATACCGAAACAGTTTCCTCAAAACGCACGAAGTGCGTTTCTGGACTCACTAGGGGACCGCAAAATTCACGAAATTTACGAAATTTTACTCTTGCAGATCGCCCATTTTCGTAATAAGATTGAATAACAAAAATGCGTTATTGCGTGGTAAACGAATCCATGACTAAAATTGTATGGCATCATACCACATTGAATTCCGTAAGTGACAGTAATTGACAGCCAATATCCACACCATCTGTGGTAAGCCAACTTTACATATAGTGTTGTGAGATTCCTTCAATATCCGAAACCACATACGAGTTTAATTCACACCCTTGGTTCCTGTATGAATGTTATATTAAGTTTTGCATTCAACACGGAACCTTTTATATATAGAGATGCAGTAGCAGATTTGGAATATTAAAAGTAAGTAGAATGTAGGCGTCTCACGTCTGCACTCATTTGGAAATAAATTAACACTTCCAACATGCAGATAGGGGCGTGCTTCATACATAGATTTCTAGGTTCACATTCAATTTTGCCTAATAACAATGCAACAGGTATTACAGAACAACATCCCTCTAAAAGCAATAGTACGCACTTCTAAGTCACAAGTTTAACCCGTCTACCTCGGGAAATTCTACGAATATATGGAAGAAGCTTCGCGATCTAGGCATCGGTAAGAAAAATGTCGTAGTAACCACTGATGTTAACTGTGACCAGTTGAACTTGCATTTAATTTCCTCATACGGCAATCCTTCTTGCAGTCCTGATCCTCTAGAGTCAAACACTGCAAATGACACTGAATGGGCTTTCTGCCTAAATAGAGTCACCGAAGTAGATGTTGTTGAAGCACTCCTCTCGATAAAATCCAATGCTACTGGTCTCGACTGCCTAAATCCAAAGTTTATAAAACTGCTTCTGCCTTATATACTTCCTCGCATTACTCACATCTTTAATAGTGTATTCACTACTTCTGCTTTTCCCTCCGAATGGAAAAGCGTAAAAATAGTCCCGGTCCCTAAGAGTGGAATGAGGAATATGGTTGAATACAGGCCAATCACTTATTCTGCCTTACTTGTCAAAGATCTTTAAAGACATCAGTCTGGTTTTCGGCCCAACAGGAGCTACAACACTACGCTGATATTAATAGTAGGCGAGATTAGTATCGCAATGGATAGGAACTATCCGACTATCATTACTCGACTTTTCAAAGGCATTTGACACAGTCAATCATGCGGTCATTTGTAGTAAACTTAAAGACAACGTGTTTGCATTGGTGAGAATATTTCGAATTTTTTAAGCGTGCAGAGTGGAGTGCTGCAGGAATCAATCCTTGGACCTACTCTCTTCTCCTTATACTCGTATGTGAACAACCTGCCAAGCATGGTTAAACACTGCAAAGTCCATATGTACGGTGATGATGTGCAACTTGTAATAAGGTGCCCAATAAATGAAACTAACACTGCTAAACATAGACCTCCTAAACGAAGATCTTGCTAGAATTCATGACTGGTCAATTAAACAAGATCTTCGACTTAATGCTGCTCTCACGCCTTCTTCTTGTCCATATAAATCAAATGCTCATAGAGTGATACCTACCATATAACAGAAATTTGGAAAATGCATCGAAGTAAAAGGTTTATTGAAAAGTTAATCACCAAATGATCTAGACCACAATATGCTTATGCACAAAATTTTATGGCAACAATTATATTCCATAATTTGAAAATCAAAGTTTATCTCTTTTACTAAAAATTGGCGGCCCTGAAAAGAGCCGTTTTTTATTTTTTTTTTTTTTTTCTATTTTTCCAATTGTTTCATTTTGTTTCATTTTTTTTTTTAACTTTATTTTGCTTTAATGCATTTTTAACTTAATCATAGTGCATTCATCGATATTGTTGTCAATGATGCTTTTGCACAATTTTCTAATTGCAATCGTCCTTAATATCATAACGCTCCAACATTCTTACTTCTCCATTTCCGAAGCCTTGTCATCCATGACCCCGTAATTTGCTGCGTAAAGCCAGGCGTTCATGTGCCTTTAATGCTTCCTCAGATGTCTTTTCAACACAAATTTATTTTATTTAAACTATTTTAGAAAAAATAATATTTCAAATCTGCGCAGTGAGTAGAAATTCTCCATGATGTGATTCTAAATCGTTTCAATTGCCAGCCAAGCTTTAAAAAACAAAAGTATCGACATCGACTCTCACAGTATGGCGCAGCGTTTCTTATCCAGTGACACAATGTTTGCGTCCTGCTATCTACAGCGAACGCCAAACGTCGCTTCATTTCTGTGGACTTATCGCTGTAGCTGATGGTATTGAACTATCCGATCCATCGTGAATTGGTTTTTTCTTTAAAATACTTAAATCATTGACATTTTCGAGGAAACTCTTATGAGCCGAAAATACTTTAACACTGTCAAAATCCTTTTTTAACTCTTCTATGTCGCGCTTTTGTTTGGCACGACGATTTTGGAACCATGTTATCACCTAGAAGAAAAGAAAAAAAATAATAATACGAGTAATTAGAAAAGTTGATAAGACGAGGAGGAGGTTAAAGTGGATTAAAGCCATAAGGTTGAGTTCTAATTGTAGGTTTATGCACATCAAGGAGGTGACTTTTTGAAACCATATACAGTCGACTCTCAATAAATAAAACTCTTGATAAAATGAATCTCGCGTTAAATTGAAGTTTTTCTTTGGTCCTTGGAGAATCTCTCGGTAAATTGAAAAAACCCGATGTGTATTATCTACTTTCATTAATTTGAAGCAATTGTGCTGGCTGTTATGGGAAACAACACGCTATAAATTGAAGTAAAAGAGGCGACCTTCCGATAATTTGAACTATCTGTAATGTACGTAAACAAAAACAAAACACCGGTGGAATATGTTGCTTGTTCGAACCTGTATACGAAGAAAGACGTCGCGAAACAATTTGGAATTCTTCCATCTACACTTTCCAACATTTTGAATAAGAAAGACAAGATCGAATATAGGAAAAGGTGTCAGGAAGGTCAGTATCCCCGTCTAGAAGAATGCCTATTTAAATGGCCTGGTGAAACTAGAGGACAAAACATACCAGTTGGAGGTTCAATGCTGAAAGGCTCAGTCGTTTGCAACTTCGATAGGCATTCAAGGATTTACTGCTAGTGAAGTGTGGCTGACCAATTTTAAGAAACGTCACGGCATTGTTTTCAAAACCGGTCTTTTTTTTTAAATGTCTCCCCGACCGAATCTTGACTTTTAAAGATGAAAAATGCAAAGAAAGGATAACAATATTGCTAGCAGCGAAAATGGGCGGATCTGATAAGTTAAAGCCACTCGTGACAGGGAAAGCTGCTAAACCACAATGTTTCAAGGGTGCGAAATCACTTCCTGCAACTTACCGCTCAAACAAAAAATCGTGGATGACAACAGAACTATTCAATGGGTGGCTTCTAAATTTGAACGATGACATGACAAAACGAAAACGCAAAATTCTGATATTTTTTGACAATTGCACTGTTCATAACAATCCACCGCCTTTTTCTCACGTCGAACTCCAGTTTTTTCCTCCGAACACCACATCTAAGTTACAGCGGTTGGACCAAGGTGTTATCCAAAATTTTAAAACGTTTTACCGCAAGGAAGTTGTATCCCTGCTTCTGGACAGTATAGATAATGGAACGAAGGCCAACATAACAGTTCCAACTGCCATGACCCTGAGTGATAAAGCCTGGAGAAATGTCACCCTAATAACAATTTTCAACTGTTTCAGGTAACGTGGATTTGATAAAGGTACACCAATTCAACACCAACCGGAACTAGTTTTTCATTCCTGCTGGGACCTTCTTCCTGACCAAAGAGATTTGACTTTCTAGGACTACATACACTTTGACGATAACTTGGGTTGGGCGTACATGGTCCTCTGTCTGATGCTGAAATCCTGGCCGATTCCGTTGACGAAAAGGATGAAGATGATGAAAAAGAATCTGGCCCGATACCGTTCGTCTCACTGAACGAAGCAAGATCATCATTGAATACTTTGAGTTCATATGCACTTAGATCTGAGGTGGGTGATGATCTGTTCTCAGACCTCGCAACGAAAGAAAATTCGCTTGACCAAGCAAGCTGGTGCTCCTCACTCAAAAAAAAATTACTGATTCCTTTCAAAAATGATGAATAAACTTGGTTGGTGAATACAAAAATATTTGTATGAATAGGAATAAAATATAAAATGATTTTTGAAAAAATGTACTCTCGTTAATTTGAAATGTTTCTTATTTCCTCTCGATAATTAAAACTTTTTTTAAATAAAACTCTTTGCCAGGTGCCCACAGATTTAATTTATCGAGAGTCGACTGTACGTACATATGCAATCGTAGAAGATCATACAAAATGCATGGTAAAAGCTTCTAGGATGTACTATTTCACTGGTGTATTGTATTATTTTCGAAAGAGAAAAATAGTGTTTCACATTCAACCATATCTACAATATGAAAAAATCGCGAAAAGACTGAGAAAAACTTTGAAGAATGCTGCATAGAAAATAAAAAAGATACGACAGTCAACCAGCCCTGAAATTGATGAAGCGTTATTAAAGTGGTTTAGAGATGAGAGAAAGCAAAACATCCCAATAAATGGGCCAATTCTTATAGGAGAAGCTTAAAAGCTTAGAAAATTGTTTGGAAAGATGGACTACAAATGCTCTGGATAAGACGCTCTAGGCAACGTCACAACATTGTTTTTGGAAAAAGGTTCAGGCGGAGCACCAGCCAAGGTCGACACAGCGCTTTGTGACAATTGGATTAAAAAAGTTCGGCCGTATCTGCGACAGGGTTATTCAGATGAAGACATCTTTAACACTGATGAAACTGCACAATTTTATACGTTTACTCCGGATAAGTTTTCTTTCGGTTTAGAGGCGAACGCTGCGTGGGTGGAAAATTGTCCAAAGATAGAGTAACAATTATGGTCGCTTGTAACATGACGGGTTCCATAATAAGAAAACTTTTGCTGATAGTAAAATCAAAATCCTTTCGTTTTAAAAATGTTAGCAATGCATGTATGACGTCAGGCATTTTCAATGATTACCTTCATAAATGGGATAAGGAACTAAAGGTACAAAACAAAAAAATAGTTTTGACGGTAGACAATTGACCTAATCATCCGGACGCTAAAAACCTAACCTCAATTAAATTGATATTTCTACCTGTAAACATAACATCTATTTTACAACCTTTGGATCAAGGATTAATAAAGAACTTAAAAGTACACATCCGTAAATCATTTGTTTCAAAAATGATTGAACCGGATGTTTCGTTCAATTACTTTTTACTGGATGCAGTGCTTATTTTATCCAAGTGTTGGAGCGATGTCACGCAGAAGACCATTGCGAATTGCTGCAAGCATGCTGGTTTCCTTTCGTCAGAATCACTAATTACGGACTCAGACTTTATTGAAGACGACAATACGAGGGTTGGCTGAAAAGTTTCCGAACGAACAATGATACAAGACATTTTTTCTCAAAATTTTTTTTATTTTTCTTCACAGTCTCCTTGTAACTCTGCACACTTCTCCCAGAGATGCTCCCATCTCTCTAACCCGTCCAAATAGTACTTGGCGTTTTTCTCTGCAAAATAATTGTTCACGAAGGTGATTGCCTCCTCATTTGACGAAAATCTCTGTGCAGTTTTTAGATGAGGGAACAAAAAGAATTCGCTTGGGGCTAGATCTGGTGGATAAGGCAAATGGTTAAGCAGTTCAAACCGTAATTCATGGATTTTCGTCATGGCAACCGCTGAGGTGTGAGACGGCGCGTTGTCATGGTGAAACAGGATTTTCTTTTTCTGCAAAGTGGCCGTTTTCCCGCAATTTCTGCCTTCAGCTTGGCAAGTCATGATGCGTAGTATGCTCCTGTAATGGTTTTTCCTTTTTGAAGATAATCGATTCAGATAACACCTTTACTATCCCCAAAAATAGTCGCCATCACTTTCCCAGCCGAAAAAAACAGTTTTTGCTTTTTTTGGAGCCGGCTGGCCCTTTGCAGTCCACTGTTTTGACTGAATTTTTATTTCAGGCGTATAATGGTGTATTGAAGTTTCATCTACAGTAATTAACCGGCGCCAAAACTAGCATTTATTGCACCTAAACCGCGCCAACAGAGTGTTGGAAATGTTCATTCGAACACGTTTTTGGTCTAACATAAGCAAACGCGGCACCCAACGCGCGGACAGCTTTCTCATGCCTAAATCTTGATTTGATTTGTAACAAACACGTTCTTTGGACATTTTCATAACCTCTACTACCTCTCTCACTTTAATTTGGCGGTCGTCTAACACCATTTGGTGAACTTTGGCAATGTTATCGTCAGTGGTTGCAGTTCTTGGACGTCCCGAACGTTCATCATCTCCCAAGCTCTTCCGGCCACGTTTAAATTCAGCTGCCCAAAATTTCACTGTGGTAAATAATAGTGCAGAGTCCCCATACACAGACTCCAAGTCATTTTTGATTTGCGTAGGCGTATTGCCTTTCAAAAACAAGAATTTAATAACAGCTCGAAACTCAATTTTTTCCATTTTCACATCGACTCACTCGATCGACTGTCAACTAAAAACTGCGCTTCCAAAACGACTGAAACTTCGGTAAGTAACTGTCAAAAGATGCACAGCTAGCATTCACTAGCTTTTATTGACGAGTGCCTTTACGTCGAAAACTTTTCAGACAACCCTCGTATTACCTTAATCGAACTAGTGGGTAAAATCATAAATGCTGTAGTATCAGCCGAAAAATGGGAGCAATACGTTCAGGTTGACGACAATGTGTTGGCATCCCCTATGGAAACTGACGATGACATTGTAACGGGGGGTAAATTGTACAACAGAAGAAGATGAAGATCGTGAAGCAGATTATGAAGAGATCGAAGAAAACTTCACACCTCTTACAGCCTTGAAAGCGATAAACGCTATTCAATTTTTGCGGACTTTTGTCTATTTTAATGAGTTTGGTGAGAACACAATAAAAAGCCTTTCTTTTTTAAAAGCAGAATTTAAATCTACTTAACATTTGTATTGCATATTTGGATTTTATTTGAGACGTTATTATGTTATTCAGATGCTTTAAAGTTGATTCTGTATGTTGATCCATGCTCTAAACAAGCTCTTTTCGGGACAAAGATATAGAAAATCTAGTAGCCATGGGGGAATGAAGGAAAAGCGCTAACAAACAATCTGCTCGACGACAACTGCCATTTAAATTTTAAATAAAACCAAGGAGTGCTAAGATCTTTTAATCAAAGTCATAAAATTAATCAGCAAGCTAGATCTTACTGAGCCTTCAGCCGCCTCTAATAAATTTGGATCACTTTGAACGTTTTTAAAACGCCTACAAACACTGAGTGTCTAGCCTCGCCTTTTATATAAATCTGAGGCAAGTACAGATAAACGAAACTTGTTTTCTATATTTTTACAAGCAAAAAGCCACACACAAGCTTGCTATTTAAAAAAAAAAACACCTAAAACACCCAACTAGATCATCAAAAATCCATAATACTTAACACCAGAACTCAATAAAAAAAAACAAAATCATATCAAATATATTCAAAAACACCCACCTGAGCATTAGATAGCCCCAAAGCGGCAGCTATTTCATCACGGTCAGCAGGCGATAGATATTTCTGATACAAGAACCTCTTCTCAAGTTCAAATATCTGATGATTGGTAAATGCCGTACGAGACTTTCGCTTCTTCTTCGGTTGTGGGCGATTCGAAAACAAATCCAAATGAGATTTATCTAAAAAAAAACAGAAAAACAAAAAATTCAAAGTTAGTTACTAGTATCGTTAGATGGGTATATAAATTCTGATAATCCCAAATAGGGAATTCTAACTTAAACTCTAATAATTCTATGGTACTGCCACCCAAAATGTTATCCACGTGGAATTCGATCAAAATTTATTGCCTGCATTACGTGGCGTTGCCTCTTAGCAAGCGGCAATCGCTACAAGAGCATTTAGAAATTAAAAATTCAAATATCCAAAACAATACTGCAAGAGTCCAAGATAACATTGGACAGTAGCCACTTAACTCTAGGCCATACCTCTCGCTTAATGGCCAATCGATAAAAACCACCACAAAATTACCACAAAAAAATATATGTCAAAAACCGTCTTTGGAAAAAAATTTAAATAATCAAGCCATCAATTTGAGTGCTAATGATCGAAAAACCGAAAACAACTACGATGCCCATACCAGTGAATACGAACGAACCAATCCATAGAATACGGTACGGCCACAAACGTTTTTTGAGGTCAAAAATGGGTTTTCTGGAGATACTCGTATGAGAAAGAAAAAAATTCATTTCAAAAGGGGCATCGAGGGAATACCGCAACTTGACAAAGAGACCGAACAACGAGATATGACTGCCTATAAAGTTAATTAATTACCAATTGATTAGAGTACGAATAACTGCGTATGCAGTGGAGTTCAGATTGTCTCCGGCTCACTAAAAGCCTTCACTGTGCCCCGGTCTTTTATGGATCCATCTTTCTCGGTGCGTAAATTAGACGAGAACACAAAAATTGAATTGAAAAGCAATTTGAAACAACCGCTCAAGGGTGAAGACGACTCATTTTCCTTTCCCATTTCTAGTCGACACTTTTTTTTTTTTTTTCAGCAGTAGGTAAATCTACGAGTAGAATTTGTGTCTAATTTTTGTGTATGGATACAAGTGTATCTGCGGCCACATAATTAATATTTATATACTCATATTTCGATTATAAGCAGATTTATGAAGATGAAAGGTTTGTTGGAGCTACAGAATGCCGCTGGTACCAGTAGAGTTGTATTGTATAATATATCGTAGGTACGAGTATGTTATTTTCACAAACAAAAAAAAAGTAGCTACCAGTTCGGGGAGGAAGAGGACCAAATGAATACCGAATTAATTGTCGGTAGTAATCGTTTGATGTTGGTGCCGGTACCGGTGTCCGTGCCGGTTTGTAAACGTGTGTATCTAAGGCTGAAGTCAAATAATAAATTGAAAAGAAGATATTTTATACAAGGTGTGAAATATTGTAACTATGAGAATACATTAGATAGGAATCTTATAGATGCGAATGGGTTTTTTTCTGTTGCTATTTCTGTTGTTGGTAGCTTTTGATAGAGTTCTATGCCTTTTAGCATGGACTGAATGCGCAGATGGATAAGTCGTGAACTGAAATGCTGAAAGGTGTGTGCTTGTTTTGGTCAAAACTACTCGTATTCGAAATTATAATATTTATTTGGAAAAAAGATAACTAACTCAATGTGACAGGTGTTTTACTAAAAATTAACGATAATTTATTTCTTAAACCGGACAGGTGAGATTAATCGAACAATCAATTAGCCAATGAATGTGGCTTTAATTGATGCTGGCTTAAAATAACTTGACGTTAAAATTTAGATCTTAGCAAAGCACCATCGGCGAGAGGAACTGTGTGATTTGATTTGCTTGAGGTGGAGAAAATAGGCTTACAGCTGCTTGGTGATTGATGGCACGAGTTATGTTTTCGGCTAATGGCTAATTTTGTTGTCATCATATAGAAAGTTAAATCTACTCAGAAGTACATATATACGAGTATATATATATATATGATGCAAAGTCGTTTATTTTGGTTCAGGATAATTTAAAAAAAAAACAAAAACACCTTCAATCATCAGTTTATCAGTAGAACACCTACGCGTATTTCCATCAATTGTTGATTGTTCCTGTTATTCGTTTCATGATATCGAAATTAAAACAGCTTTAAGTAATTTCAAACCTATAACAAAGCCCGGTATCCTGGGATTCTCTCCTATTGTTCCAAAATACTCTTCTAGCTCACTTTATTCTTCATTCTCAGATTTATTTAAACATACCTCTTCCTGACGAGTGGAAGATCTCTAGGACAGATCCAGTCTTTAAATCTGGTTGCAGACATCTTGTTTCTAACTGCTCACCAATTACTAAACTTTCTATCATTCCAAAATTTTTACACAGACTTGTCGAAGAAAAGCTAACTTTTACTATCGAACAACATGTCAAGCAAGTATCAACGTGGCTTTTGGAAGGGTAGATCAACTGTTTCTAATTTAGTGGAATTTATTAACTTCTGCATAAATTCGTTGGAAAACCATAAACAAGTCCATGTGATCTACACAGACCTTGTCACAGCATTTTGCAGAGTGAAGCTGACAATTTTTTAGAAATGCTGAAGGCATCTGGTTCTTATAGTCCGTTGTTGCAATGGTTTGAAATTTATTGACATGTCAGAAAGCAATTTGTTGTAATCAGAGACTTTATCGAAATAAATCACTGTTTCCTCCGGTGTTTGAAAAATTACGCTCTGTTCTATAAGGCAGAAGGTAAGATCAGGACCTGAATCCTTATTGAAAATCAAATAGAAGCATTTCTTTTGAATAATTACAGCTGAGGAGATCTGACCGTGGCAACCTGCCTTGGAAAACCACCTTGTCTGACCTCGGCCTACTTCCCCTACGACTCCTAGGTGGTGATCTCGGAGAAGCTAAAGGACCTGGCTGGGCAGAAAAACTGGATGCAGGTACTGGATTGTGATGCAAATGCCCATCGTACACAATGGGGAAGCGGTGATATCAACCCAAGAGGTGAGTGTTTGTATGATTTTGTTTTATCTTCCAACGTCAGCATTTACAATAGAGGGAATTCACCGACTTTTGTAGGTGGCAGGAGGTGTTGGATATCACCTTTGCTACAAATACAGAAGGGTGAGAAATAAGAATAGTCTACGAAGTGTCGATATCGGATCACCGGTGGATACGCTTCAAGGTGAACTTTCAGAAGAGGATTTGTAGTTTTCAAAGAAATCCTAGGAAGACTGATTGGGTCAAGTGTATTGAAGTGCTAAATATACACCTGGATACCCAATCAATCACCTGTGATAATATTCTGAAATTAAATAGGGCGGTAGAAAATATTAGTAAGGGGCTAACCAAGGCGTTCGAGAAAGCTTGTCCGGCAAACAGAAAACCTAAAAAGGCTCAATATGGAATAGGGAAATAGGTTTAAAAAGGAATGAGATTAGGAATCTCTATAATAGGACGAAGCTTTTCAGAAGCGGCAGTACATGGAATGAGTACTACTAATGTCACAAACAATTCAAATGCCTAGTTAGAAAATCAGAAAGGGCTTCATGGCCGAAGTACTGCGAATCTATCGCGGTAACAGACGAGGTTTCAAGATTACGCAAAATACTTTCAAAGGAAGCAAGCATCCCTAGCTACCACAGTAAAAATGACAGAACCTTACCTGAAAGCAGCCAAGAGGTTATGGCAATGCTGGTGGAAACCCAGTTTCAGGGACCCACAGTATCGGATAAGCCTGGTCTTGATCTCTCTCTCTCTCCCCGAAGAAGATATAGGTTTTCTTATTAATAGGAAACAATTATGGTGGGCAATTCAGTCCTTTAAGCCGTACAAATCTCCCGGTCCGCATGGTATTCTAGCGATTATACTACAGAAAGCACCGGAGGTAGCAATCCAAAAAACTATGGAAATTCTTAGCCACAGTCTAAAAATAGGGTACATACCAATAGCTTGGAGGGAAGTGAAGGTGGTTTTTATAATTAAAGCTGGCAAATAGAGGCATATAAACGCGAACGATTGCTTGAAACCCTAAAGCGATTATTGGAGATTCATTATTTCATTATCAGGGCATTACAAATTGGGTTTGCGATGTGCTTGCAAGTAGGAAAATAAACGGTTCCATTTGACAAAGCTCGGTTAGAACGTCTGTAACCAGGGGAACTCCTCAAGGGGGAGTAATATTTTAAGCGAAATTATGGAGGTTGCCCTGGGAAAAAGCTGTGGTCTCAATGCCAACTTTCCAAAACGGAACTGGTTTCAGTATCTGGGTGTGATTCTGGACAAAAAACTGAATTAGAATATTAATATAACGGAAAGAATCAAAGAGGCATATAATGTTTTTTTTATCTGCAAAAGAACGCTAGAAAAAATGTTGGGCTTAAAGCCTGTTATGGTGTACTGGCTGTATACAGTGATGGTAAGACCCACACTTACATATGGCGCACTAGTATGGTGGAAAGCAACAAACAAGAAAATGGTTTACGAAAAATTAGCGGTGCGACGGTTCAAAGTGCGGTTTCTATACCCATCACAGGTGCGCTCCGTATCACCCCTACGGCAGAATTGGATAGCTTTTTGCACCTAAAACCACTTAATTTATAGATCAAGATACTTGCAGGCAATAGTGCGATATGACTCACTAATCTGTGTTATTTCAAGAGCAGTACATGGCACGGCAATCCAATTCTAACGGATGAAATTTCTTCCTTGGTCGACTTCTACGTCCCGTATGATATAATATATCTGGAGAGGGAGGACTGGGGCAAAAATGCAATAATCAGGTTAAATGAAATTGCAATTTTCACAGATGGCTCAAAAACAGAGGAAGGAACAGGTTCTGGTATCTTCTCAGAATGAGATCGGTATCCGAAAGAGATATCGCTATCTACATCGATAGCCAGGCCGCAATTAAGGCAATGGAATCAACAAACGTCAACTCTGATACAGTCAAGGGCTGTCGTACAGTGCTTAAGGGACTATTCAGTCAGAACGGGGAAAGGAAATGAACAAGCGGACAAATTAGCATGAATTGTCAAGTAGCCCTCACTTGACCAATAGTAAGGTTGCCAACATCAAACCACTCTTTGCATAGTGAGGGGCTCTATCGAGTAAAAATCACAAAAACTGCTAACCTAAGATGGTCAAGTCTTGAAGGACAAAGGGCATCCAAGGCTCTTTGGCCACTTTTCGACAGCAAAAAATTTAGCAAGTTAATAAAATTAAACGGGGATAAGCTTATGACAATATTAAGAATTTTAGCAGGACAGTGTCTCCTGCAGAAACACACAAATTTGCAGATACGAATATTTGCAGATTTTGCGGTGATCTGTAAGCTGGTGAGGACATAACACACATACTATGTGAATGCGAGGCAATATCGCGTAGTCGCAGAAAATTTTTAGGGAAATACCTTTTCGAAAACCCAAAGGAAATATAGACAGCACGAACTGCAAAGGCGTTCTTCGCTTTTGCAAGGAAACTAGGGGTTTCACCACGAATATTGTTTAGGTTTTTGTCATTTGGAGACATATTCAACTGGTGTCTGTGTGATGGCATATCCATCATATCGCTGTTTAACCTAACCTAACCTAACCCAACCTTACTCTGGTGTTCCAGAAGGCACCCATCTAGGTCCTTCTCTATTCATACTTTCTTTTAATGATCTACCGACACTGTTAAAGCATTGGTATTGTCTAATGTATGCAGACGACATAACATTTGTTGCCAAAATATCAACAATAAATGATTGTTTAGTAGTATTTAAAAGTAGTGCAACTTAAACGACTTATTGTTAAACATCGACAATTGCGTTTGTATTACACGCTCAAATACGAGTTGTCGACGTTTTTAAAGATCTTGATGTGATTTTCGATGGAAAATTAACATTCCATCTACAAATTAGTGTACATTGTTGCCTCAGATTTCAAAGAACCCTATACTATTAAGGTGTTATTATGTTCCATTGTTCGTCCTGCTATTGACGTCACTATTTATAAGTCGCGTCGAAAACGTCCATAAGAAAAATTTTTAAGATTTGCTTTATGTCGTTTATTTTACAATACTTGCGTTCAGTTTCATCATTCTTATCGTTCGAAATGTCGTTTACTTGGAATGCAGTCGCTTGAAATGTGCAACAATCGATAGTGAGAATTTGCTTGGTTATTTGAATTTATGTGCTACTTCAAGAGTCCTAAGGCCGAGACCACTACTTTTTGAATGTGCTCATAGTACGGTTTGAGTTTAGTTCTTGGTGTTGTAGAACTTTTAACTTATGCAGCTCCGAATTAGATTTGTTTTTGCCATTAAATATTTTTAAAAATATGTTACTGTTACTAATTAGCAATGAATTGTATTATTTTATTTTATTTACTAGAATTAATTTATATAAGGTTATTAATTATTTCGAAATCTAAATTCATACGAGTAGAGCGAATAAATAAAACTAAAAAACTAAAATAAAAAAAAATAAAATCAAAGAAAAAACTTTGTACAAATTGTAGAAATCTTTTGCTTTTTATAAAAGCAGTTGGACGCTGATCTTTTTTTCGCGTGGAACGTCTCAGTCGATAGCTGGATCGCCCACAAATTTCATATCAGTATTTGGTAGAAGAACTAAGCTTCAGGATTTACCAAGAACTGAGTGAGGTGAAGTAGATCCTGCAAATTTACTTACTTACTTATTCGGCGCTCCGGGTCCGGGGTGGACCTGGAACCAATAATCCTCTCCAATTAGCCCGGTCTTTGGCTAAGTGCCTCCAGTTGTGCACTCCAAGTTGGTTGAGTTCCCCTTCTCTACTGCGTTGTCCCTCCGGATTAGAGTCACAGATTCTGCTGGCTGTAGTGTTGGTGTTCATTCGCTCTATATGCCCCACCCATCTCAAACGCCCAATGCGCAGTTTTTTTAACCAGGTCGATGTCACTGTACAGCTCGTAGAGTTCATCATTGAATCGTTTTATCCAGAACCCGCCAACGCATTCGGGACCAAATTTCTTATGAAGAATTTTTCTATTAAAACGATCAAGAATATCTTCATCCGCTTTCGAGAGGGTCCATGCTTCGGAACCGGAGAACAGGACTGGGATTAATAGGGTCTTATATAGAGTTTCTTTGGTTGTTCGGGAGAGTTACCTTCTCAGCCAAAGAAACAGCGATTGATGAGCGTTTGACTTCTGAAGGGATGTCGTTTTCAGATGTGATAGCAGAGCCGAGATAGACACAGTCCCTTACTACCTCAATATTATAGTCGTCGATGTTGCGTGTCCCTTTTTGTTGACAGCATATACTTTGTTTTGTCCTCCTGTTCCTATAGCCTCAAACGCACCAATGACAACTCGCAATTAAACAGACTTTTAAAAGATCGTACCTTGCAATTTATCGTAATTTTGCAATTTAGCAACCTAAATAGACAGTGGTCTATTAGACAGCTTCCTTAATGGATAGGGTCTTTAATTTTCATTCTTTTGCTTAGAGAACTACCACGGCTATGGTTAGTTAGTTTTGTGTAAAACAAAACGTGGGTGATTTTTACAGCCTTCAGAATCCTGATAGGCTTATTACAAATTGGGCATTTTGACAAATACAAATAGGAAAAAAATTTAGTCCGCTCCTGGAAATTTTCTTTTTATCTATGTATACCATGCAGGGTAAGGTAATGGGACTGTTCTCTCCATTTGGGTATAAAATTCCGTAGACTCATATATCCTTGTCGCATTCTCGGTAAGAATGGCCGTAAATAGAAAATGCTACTTTTACACTGCCGGCTCGGTTTAGTTTGTGCACCACGTAATGCAGAAAACTAATTACCGTATAATTTTTATTTTGGTCGGGGCGCGAACCATAAAAAATTTTTATGTGGTGTATGCTTGGGTCTAAAATATTTATTCGAAAAATAGTGTTCTAACATAGAACAAACACCGCCAGTACCGTTACGCGAAACACTTTCGTCGTATGTATAAAAAACCGGAGTTGGGTTTGACAAAACATAAACATTGAAGGGTATGAAGTTGAACTGGCGACGATAGTCAACTTTCGGTGTTGATACTCGTATATTGGGACTCGGGAGATTTTATCGATAATCCATCGTTATGGCTTCCATTCCCGCATTTGTAGTGATTTGTTTCCATACTTCTTTTTCAGGGAATACAAGTTTTCAATACATGGACCTACCTATTGCGCTCCTATGCCTACGGAGTTGTTTCTAGGGCATTCTTTTTTAGTACTGTAGTGATCACAAAGTTACTCGTAGCATTGAAAATGTCACAAGAGCTTCACGTATCTTTACGGGGGTTGCCAAACGAGATATTGTAATTACCATCAAAGATCTCTCCAAATGTAGTGTACCCTACTCTGTTAGTATTGCCTGAATCATTATATGTACGTTCGATGGGATGTACAGTACTGTGCAAAACCTAAGCAACCATCTGGAGTCAGCACTTCATAGTAAATCTTTTCAACTTTCTACTCCACCAAATAAAAAGAAATTGATATATAATGACGTGTAATAGTGTGAATTTTGAAATTCACGACTTTTTATAAAAGTAAAAAACGCAAAAACCAACAAAGTAGCCAAATTGAGCTGTGCAAAACCTAAGCAATTTTTTTACTATTTTGTGTAATATCCTTTATTTTGAGTAACAGAGGCGCAAGGAATATTAAGTTTTCCTTCCCTTCAGAGATTATATGCAGCTCATAAGCCTTGTTCCTGTTTCATCGGACATCTAAGTCTGTACTCGTATCTGTGAGTGTCCCGACCATCTGGTTTAGCATCGTCAAATTCAACGAGATTCTTTTTTATAGTTTGAACACGGCGATTAATGATACCGTGTAAAGACAAAAAGGCTTTATAGCGGACAATAACTTCTTGCAACGAACCATCTACATTCACCCCAATATAATTCTAGCAAAACTGGTAAAACGGTGTGAAGACTAGCCAAATATTGTATGTGTTCTAAGCATTGTAGTCCCACAACTGATGCGAAATTATTCGTTATCTTTCATTTGAAGCGATGGTTTGATAACGTCTCTAGCGAATGCACATGCAGTCTTCTCCGACCTCAAAGTGGTAACACGTAATTAACTGCCTGATAAGGAAGCTCTTGCACGCATCGAAAATCAAAAATTTTGTGATATCTTTACGTTGCAACGTGTCTAATAGTGGTTTTGGACAGTTTTTAAGGAGATGGCTGTGTGTGTGCCCATTTTTTGCCCCAAAATAGCTCCCGAACGACCTGAATTTTTGTCAGATGATGGGTGTTTATGCAGAATTGCGGCCATTGAATTTTCATCAAAATGACTTTTTAAGTTAAAAACAAAAGAAAAACGTGTACAGAATACAATAGTTTTTTTTTTTTAAATAGAGGACTCTTTCGAAATATTTGCAGTACTATTCAAAATCTATTAACATAGCACACATTTTTCGAAAATTTGAAAAGAATCGGGCAAGATTTATCTGAGTTATTCAAGAATTAGCAAGAATTTTAGAACAATCAGTACTAGTTATGATTTCGTAAATACAGGGAGTCACAGATCTGATCGATCAAACTTTTATGGGTTATTGGCTTTGGTGAGACAAAAAAAAAGGAAAAAGGACAGGGGAGGCACTCCGCTCTGAGTAAGAGGAGGATGAAATCATGGCTAAAGTCCTGTAACTCTAACGGCGGAAAGAGGAGATAAACCCAACTGCCACACTTTTTTTAGCTTTAACCAAACCTCTTAAGCTTAACCGGTTAGGCTTAA
This sequence comes from Volucella zonaria, assembly GCA_963966105.1. NCBI lineage: Eukaryota > Metazoa > Arthropoda > Insecta > Diptera > Syrphidae > Volucella > Volucella zonaria. Next base: position 359,594,855 of record OZ014530.1, on the reverse strand, counting down.
ACCGTTTTTTAACCATATTCGGATAAACTTGTACGAATTCTAATAGGACCGTCGGCCGCACCCATTTCGGCTAGTTTTTTCATTACTTCACTCATTTTGTCATCTTTTTGACTCTACCCGGCTAACCATTTCCATGAGATGAATCAGTATAACTGAAACGAAGCGACATAACCGACGAAATCAAAAACAAACTAACTGAAACCACCACTTCATGAAATATCAGTCCACACTGACTAGATCCGAACGGACAGGTTCTGATCGCTTTTTGCCGCACTTGATATTGTTTCCCTTGATTTTCTTCTGTACGGTGGTCTTCCCAAACCGAACAATACTTCGATTCGCTTCGTTAAAATCTAAAAGATCCCACCACTATCTTAATCCCGACCAAAAATTAGCTCAGATCATTGTTTCCCGTCATCTTTCATACATATGTATGTGAAAGACGTAGAATTGCAGGTTCAATTAAGACAGGGAATGTGCCAGAAATATGGTATAAAGTTGCGGGCAAATATACAAACCATGGAATGCATGAGATATTTACCTGAATTCTACTCGTAGCGCTCATCAAAACCAAGTAATTGGGCTGACAAATATTTGTATTTTCCTTTCTTGTAAATGAAATTCCAGTCACTTTAAGGTCAGGTGCTGGAACTGATTGTTAAAAGTCTTGTAGGGGTTCTTAAAAACCGTTTATTGGTGCTAGCACCAGAGACTTATCAATTTATGAAAACCAAAACTTATTCTTTCGGTTTAAATTCAGACACTGAGAGGACTAAACGTTATTAAGAAGCTGGTGGTCCCCTCATCATCTGCCACATTATGATTGAGTCAAGGCACAGCATCAGCATTTCATGTATCTAAACACTCGAATGAATCGACATCGACTCTGGCCACTCAAACCCGACTCGACTCAACTTAACTCGGACTTGTAGATAATTCGGACAAAAACACAACGAATGTGTACCGTGAAGAAAGGCAAATGGCTTCAATTAGAGTACGACAGAGCATTTTCTGCCGAAGGTAGCCGATACTTTTAAAGAAAAACTTTGCTACTTTCCTAGTGTGGCCACTTTACAATCACTAGTTAGTGTTGCCACTTTATATTTCTTACATTCTTATCAGTTTCTCTCCTATGGCTTGCTACACTACAAGCACTAAACAGCAGCAAACTCTCTGGAGCACACCTTTGGTGAAAAGTGGTAATAGCCCCTACGGATGGACACTAGAGGTTTAGCAACTTCTACAAAAGAAAAATAAACAGCGTCCGCGGAAGAAAAAACCGACCCGCTACTGCAGGACTGTTTCTTGGAAATTTAACAAAACCAGGAACATAACATTTTAAAAAATGCGGGTAGAAATTACCTAAGTAGTGTTAGAATAGCAATTTTATAAAAATTAGTTTTAACGATGAGATTGGCCAGGCAGAATATACCCTCTACACTTCCTTTGGTAAATGTTGTCGGGCAAAAAAATTTCCAATGAATAGAATCACGGATTGTAAGGTTCTGACATTGTTATGACATCAAGCTAAACTTCAAAAACCTCCTAATTCGACGTTCCATAAATCAAACAATTATACATATGTTACAAACATGTATACACTCCAAGCGGTACTCTCAATCCTTCGGGGTTTTCATGGCTGAGGGTAACGCGCTTCGAAAATCCTGCGCCGACTTATACGGTGACCCGTTTTACAATACACAAGTTAGATTGAACTAGAATAATGGAGAGAGTGGAGTAGAAACTCGGCCTGTTGCAATTCAATTTCTATAAAAGGGACAGGTGTTAAGAAGGGCGTAACCGGTTCCAGAAGAGACGCTTTAAAGGGCAATCGTCTAGTAGTAAGTTAAATAGAAGAACAACATATCCAAAAGTATAGTGGAAACACACATCAGATACAGTCAGCGCATGCGATAAAGTCTACACACTCTTAGAGTAGCCAAAATAAAGTCGATCTGATGGTACCCCTTTGCTTTCTCTCTCGAACTGGGCCAAGAACACAAACGTTCCCCGCAGTCCTACTATTCATAGCCTTTCCCGCATACCAAACTGCAAAGTTGAAGTTCATGTGGGCGGATACCGGTTAAATAAATGAACAAACGAGGTTGTGTTAATTTATTTCTCCATAATTTGGAACTAGCGCCACCACCTTTTGCAGTTGATGATCTCATTGAAAAATATTATTTCAGTCAGTCAGACTTACCATATGCTGCGACACCAATACCCAGAATACTTTTTGTGAGAGTAGCAAGTGAAATATGCTCTCTGGTCATCACCTAATAGACTTGATACTATCTTTTGATGTGGTCATCACTAATATTTGCTCTCAATCAAACTTGCGGTCTATGAAAGGCAGGCCGCAAGAAATCAATTAAACAGGTACCCTGAAAAGTCGTTTTAAAATCTCAAATTCTAAAAACACGGATTCCAAAAAATAAAAGAAGAAATGCACGATTTAGGGTATAAGCCAGGCAAATTTGCTTATTTTATGGCTAAGCCCGGAATAAAACAGAAGGTGGAAGAATCTGAACAATGCACTCACCAAAACTGCTGATCGGGTGTTAATACAACAGCACAAGTAGATGGTATGGCTGCGAAAATCCACGACTGAAGCTCCTATATTTGGGACGAAAAGCCCTCACCTACAGCTTCCCGAACATTGCTTTAATCCATCAGAGTCTAACAAATCAGATCTTACCGAAAAATCGAAGGTGGAGCCCGGGATCTATTACCTAAGCTGATACCACATTAGAATAAATCTCAAAACGTGGCTTATTTATGGCAAACAAAAGACATCTCCACACCTACGCTGTCTCCCTGACTCCCCCGTCTTTTGGTGTCGTGGTACCATTAGGACCTACTTATGACAAACATAACAATGATTTCTTTAATGCTCTTTCATTTTTGGAATAACTATTTTCAGCAAAAGCAAGCCATATTTTATAAAATTAATATCCGCCAAATGTATAGACAAATCCACACATCAAAACCATACATTCGAACAGCTACAAATACAATAATTCAATTAGCACTCCACTCCACCATCCTATCCGTCCATCTATCAGTCATCCTACATAAAGTTACAATACCCCAAAAACGAAAAAGGGACCACAAGACGAAACACACTAAATAAGAATAACAAAACCCCAATAACAAACTCCAACAACTAATAGCCTTGTTGACAACTCTAACTTAATGCAATGTTGCAGCAACATTATGTCTAATACACACGCTACTGCTCGATGACAAATATGTAAATGATTTGATCGCGTACTCTCGCTGATTGACAAATGATTTTCGGTCGGAAAATTTAGCAGCCGAGGCTCGGTCCCGCTTGGGTCCGCCGGTCCCGTTCGGTCCCTGTGGGAAACAGATAATAATTTGTTTTTTTTCTTCTTCACTGTCTAAAGCATGAAATGGAACAGAATTGCCATATGATAGCTGTCATGAAGCTGTGAAGTTGTGAAGTTGTTTATCATGTCGCAGGGTCTACGTATTGAACATAAACATCTGTGTATCTGTGAATCTATGCATCTGTGTATACCCGCGTACTCTTGCGCTGATGCTCAAGAAAATCATTTCGAGAATGGGAAATTTTGTAAACGTGTTCGCTGCTATTAATTTGTCGGAATGTCATTCATCGTGTACTATGAGTTGTGAAAAATTTATTAATCGCTTGCTTGTCGGAGCCCCAAGAATTATAGGTACATCGAGGTGAGGTTTTGAGGCATTGCAACGATGATATTGCCTCTCAGACGATTTAAACGTTTTATTACTCTTGATGGAAGTGTTTAATGGTTGGCAGGGAAAATAAAAGTGTGAATTCATTTGTTACACAGATTTGAGTGAAACAACCACTGGCCGCCGAAATGTTGCAGCCCGTGGCAGTAGCCTCGTAAATTGTCGAAATATGATCATTAAATTCAAATAAAATTTCCGAAATTTCGTCTGCTAAGTACTAAACAACCGTCAGCAACGCAACCAACGGATCATCCGGTTCTTGTTTAATAACTGACATTTCTCGTTTGTGCCGCGTGCCCTCAGACATATTGTAGATAGACGGCATTCAGATACTTTGTTACTCGAACTGGTATCCGAATAGAGCTTAAGCTTAAGTGGTATCCGATTAATCAGTTGTGTATTTGTGGTCTCCAGTAATAAATTACACTTTTGATTCTAATTATTGAAAATGGAAATTTAATAACCACCACGGCACACACAATGAGCGCGAATGATTTATGAATACAACCGAAGTTGCTGCCGCCGATGCCGGCTGAACAGTAGCAACGAGGAAGCTATGCCCAAAGTAGGTACACGTACTCGTACTCAGAGTCGTATTCATACTCGAATTTGTATACGAATCCGTACGATACAATGCAAATCATCGTCGTCATTGTAGTTGGTCGTCGTTGCTTGTTAGTTAAGCTGTGTCGTTTGGAGTTACTGTTGTTACACCAGCTTTCTGTAATTCAACATTGGATCATGTCACAAGGTTTGTGATACTCATTAATCACATTTAATTGTTCTCAGTTTAATTAGAAATCTGAACGATTAATGCGCTTGTTGACAAATTAGTGACTTTGCCTTGTTGTTGTGAGTCGGATGTGGTATTGCGAGTTCGAAAGGCTAATCAAATGGTGTTGAATGTTAATTAATGGAAATTGTAGATTAATTAAAAGAAATATCTTACACGGAAAGTGTTAACACAAAAGGAATTATGCCGGAAATTTATTTTTAATTACAAGTATGTGTTTTGAACACTTTCGAAGACAGACTCATACAAAGTAGGTAATCGAATGAAAGTTACAATACATTTGCGAGAGCAGTCGTTAAGGTTAGAGTGTGATGATGTAAGGTAGGACTGAATTTATGATCTGAGATCGAGTTATGACTTAAGTGTCATAGTAAAATAGAGATTTCAAATCACACTGGCAGTGATCAATGCTGCATTAAGATTGATGTAGCTGAACTTAATTTGACAGCCAGTTTAGATCGAGACTACTTGGTTGAAGGCAATCCTATTTGAGACGTGAGTAGGGAAAGGCTGTATTCCTCCCTATATCTCTCCATAGCACAGCATTTATTTCACTTTAAGATTGTTATTTTTCAAGCTCTAGCAGAGTCATCCGTTTTGTATTTTCTCATAGGAACATTTGATCTACTTTGTGCCCCATTATCAGGCATTCCGTGCTTCATGTTCTCTATCGATCTGACTTTCGTATAGTCGTCACTATATACCCATTTTACTGAGAGATTACGCACTGACCATAGTAGCCCCTAAATTAACAAAAGGATTTGTTTTTCGTCATTCTAAACTTTTGACGCCCTTTTTCTCATGAATTTCGTGGATGCAGAACATCACATTCCAGCGTAAGGATAGTGTATTTTGTGAAACTGAAACATTTGCTTTCATAGACCTGCAACAAAATACAAGGAAACTGCATTTTCTTTCAGTTCTGCGGTAGCCTTCTTACTCAAAACTTCCCATTCTGAGTTGAAGCCAAGTCATATGTTCAAAGGGAAGTGCAATGAGTCCTGCCGAATAGTCTTGTTACTGCCGGAAGCAACGACAAATATTCAAAGGGTGCCAACATCTGATGTTGAAGAAGAAAAGTCCTGGTGATCGAATCTTAACCAATGACTGTTAGACTAATGGGGCACTTTAACTAAACGATAGTGTCAGGATTTGCCCTCCATTAAGTACAGATTAAAACCCGCAGTGTACTTGTTTAGGTGCATTTAGGACCAAGTTCTTAGCAGATATGATTACAAGCCGGTTGTCGTCGATTTTGCGCTTCAAACTACTTAGATGCGCCTATTTAGATGTGATTTCCCTAACTGGTCTTCGATACAAGCAACCCCAACACCAACAGCGAGTACGAGGGTCGCTGAAAAGTTTCCGACAGCAAAGTAAAGATAGCGGCACTCGTCAATAAAAGCTAATGAATGCTAGTTAAGCGTCTTTTCGACAGTTACTTACCGAAGTTTCAGTCATTTTGGAGGTGCAGTTTTTAGTTGACATTCGTTTGAGTGAGTCGATGTGAGTGTTTTTTGTGAAAATGGAAAAAAATTGAGTATCGAGCTGATATTAAATTCTTGTTTTTGAAAGGCAAAACGCCTAAGCAAATCAAAAATGAGTTGGACTCTGTGTATGGGGGCTCTGCACCATCATTTACCACAGTGAAATTTTGGGCAGCTGAATTTAGACGTGGCCGTAAGAGCTTGGGAGAAGATGAACATTTGGGACGTCCAAAAACTGCAACCACTGCCGATAACATTGTTATGGTGTTAGATGACCGCCGAATTAAAGTGAGAGAGATAGTAAGGGTTATGAAAATGTTCAAAGAATGTGTTTGTTACATACTCGTATTAAATCAAGATTTATGCATGAGAAAGCTGTCCGCGCGTTGGGTGCCGCGTTTGCTTACGTTAGACCAAAAACGTATTCGAATGAACATTTCCAACGCTCGGTTGGCGCAGTTTAGGCGCAATAAATCCGAGTTTTGGCGCCGATTAATTACTGTAGATGAAATTTGGATACACCATTATACACCCGAAACAAAAACTCAGCCAAAACAGTGGATTGCAAAGGGCGAGCCGGCTCCAAAAAAGGCAAAAGCTGTTTTTTCGGCTGGGAAAGTGATGGCGACTGTTTTTTGGGATAGTAAAGGAGTTATCTTAATCGATTATCTTCAAAAAGGAAAAACCATTACAGGAGCATACTACGCATCATTACTTGCCAAGCTGATGGCATAAAATGCGGAAAAATGGCCACATTTACAGAAAAAGAAAATCCTGTTTCACCAAGATAACGCGCCGTCTCACACCTCAGCGGTTGCCATGGCGAAAATCCATGAATTACGGTTTGAACTGCTTGACCATCCGCCTTATTCACCAGATCTAGCCCCAAGTGACTTCTTTTTGTTCCTTCATCTAAAAACTTCACTCGGAGGACAGAGATTTTCGTCAAATGAGGAGGGTTAGAGAGATGGGAGCATCGCTGAGAGGAGTGTGTAGAGTTATAAGGAGACTATGTAGAAAAATAAAAAAACAAATTTTGAGAAAAAATGTCTCGTATCATTGTTCGGTCGGAACAGACAACCGTCGTATGCCTGTTTTAACAGGTGATAAGAGCGAAATAATTTTGCAAATCAAACAATGCTGACCGACCAGCTGAGTGATGTCTTTTGTAGATCTACTTCAGTATCGTAGAAAATAGCGTCTTGGATGCGCTTTTAGAATAGGATTTTTGTAAGATCGAACTAGGACAGGTCAGAGCGCGGCGGTTTGTATTTCCAGTGATTTTATGTGAATACAGATAATCGCTCTCTAAAAGGACAACCATAGTCTGGTTTGTACTCTCCAATGGGGCTTCAACTTTCTAATGCAACGTTTCATCTAGAGGACAGTCAAAATCAAGTGAATAAATTTGGTTCAATGATCTGGTTCAGTTAATGCTAGAAGGCGTCGCTATTCGTTTTCCCAGCAAATGAATCTATCTGGGTGTTATAGAGGTCGGCAAACTTTACTTTGCACGCGTAAAGGAGCTTCATCTGGACATTCACGGCTATGATAAGATCCAATCTATATGTTGTCATGAAAATACGTCAGGCTCTTATGAATGCCTCATTGCCGCAGTATATGAAATTTTTTTTTCTGTATAACTAGCTCATAACGTGTGTTTCACTCTCAGAGCCACCTCCCGATTAAAAATGATCTTCGGTACAATACATACTCGGTTACCTTCCCGACTGGTTTTTGAAACTAATCTCACGCAATGGGGCAAGAAAACCGATTGTTGCGAAAATATGAGGTTGATGGTTTTTTCCCGATTCCAAGTAGGAATTCAAATGCAGTCGAATGAGTGGCCCAAAAACCCAACCGAATAATATATGGGCTTGACATTTTCGTAAGGGTGACAATCTTAAACTTGGCTACTTTTCATGTCACCATGCATCTGTGTTACAAGCGAAGACGAAGGCAATTCTAATGGCAATGAACTATGTACGTTTGTTAGGCCTTCTAAATTCGCATAGTCTTTTCTGACTTCCAGGTCCCAAAAAGATTCTTGAAAATTAAATCGCAATTGAATTCGTTACTTTCTACAACCTTAACCTTTATTAGTAGCTCCTCGCTCAGTGCTTCTATTAATGCAATAGTAAGGCCTTTCAATATATAGACAGACCAAGAGTCTAAAAAGTCGGCGGCATACTTCATGTCCTTTAGACTAGTTTGCGCAAAGTACTACGAGTATATTGTGCTCTAATTCTGATTGTGGTAAAGCAGAGGTACGAGACATTGATGTGGTGGGTAGGTACTTCTACTGAGGGCACTCCGTGACTGAAGCTGCTAGTTTTAAAGGTTAGAAAAGTACACTTAAAGAAATATACCAAGACTTCGGAATAAATTTAAAATGAATCCACGCTAGGAGCGGAATTTGTCTCCGGGAAGGTTAGCCTGATAAGTCTATTTAAATGAAGCATACCACAATGTATCAAGACAAGGAAACTCTGCCTACAGCCATTAAATCACCTGAATAAGGGTGTGCAATTAGGTAGAAATATTGGACAGTACTATGTTAGCAGAATAATATCACATTTGTGCTACTAAAATGTCTGAGCGACTCCAAACGATGGGGATACCGAGAGTTAGTCTACCTTAGAAACCGAATCCCTTGTACTTGTAAAGGAGCTGTCAATCTCAAAACTGGTTTGCCAGAGGAATAACTTTTCGAACAAAATGTTTCAACGAGCTTGGCAAGCCAATGCAGAAAAGGATTGCGTTTAAAGTGTTTTCACCAAGGCACATAGAAAGTCGAAACGGGAGGAGCTATTTTCTACAGATCATGATGAAGAAAGTAAGATGAGTATTCCCACTTTTGCCTGCAGGAGTGTTAGAGTCCCGAGGTGGCTGGTTGAGATGATATAGTCGGAGACACAACTAGGATGTAACAGATTTCTCCGAAATTATTCCAAGAACTAAAGAGTTTTTGAACACAGGAGAAATTGAGGAAACCTGTAAGGATGTTTAAAACAGACATGAACTACAGCCACAGAAAAATACTTTCACCAGTAAACATGGCAATTTGATAACAGGTGACCAGATAGCGATGATAGTTCTCATAATTGTAATATTTCAACAGCTGTCAAAGTTACCAATGACAGCCAGCTGTCAAAATATTCACTATGGTTTGCCATTTTATCATACGTCATTTTACGCTTGCCGAACGGGCAGAAATTATTAAAAAAAAAATTTCGAAATTCCGGCTCAGTTGTAAATACGCAAAGTGAATTTCATCGTGAGGTCGGTCGTTATCATGGCTTCAGTATGCAGGCAATCCCTCGCACCGTGGAGAAGTTAGAGCGAGTGTACACTCTCTTGGATATTAAGCCACCAACGAGACAAAGATTGGTGTGAAATGAAGAAATCATGGCGGCCAGTATCGAAGAAGACCCAGGAACGTCGATTATGCGCACCAGCTGAATTGAGCATCGCCAGAGACTCAACCCGACTTATTTTGCGGTTGGATTTGGTACTACAGCCGTAAAAGATTGTGCTGACGCAAGAATTGAAACCGAACGGCCATAGACAGCTGTGAGTTTGCTAAATGGCAGCTGGACAAGTCCTATTTTTGGCTCAGCGCCTATGTCAACAAGCAAAATTGCCATTATTGGAGGGAAACAATCCACAAGTGTTCGGCCAAGCATTAATGCATCCACAAAGATTAATGGTTTGATGCGGTTTATGGCATAGTTCATCTATATATACAAGCTGTTGTTGCAACAAGACGGCACTACCTGCCATATAAACGACACAACGTTCGAAGCTGTAATGAAGAACTTTTCTTATTTGGTCATTTCACGACGTTCATCAATTGGCCACCGCGTTCATACAACCTTGATCAAAAAGTTCCCGCACCAGACCCATCGTGTGGCGCTCCCATTGTTCCGATTTGAGTTCTGTTTTTTTTGTTAAGTTGGTAAATCTGTTGTTGACATTCCCTCTAAATCCTAGCGTTATAGCTTGACATTTGTAAAAGTTACGTAGCTAAGGGTACATCCATCTCTGTGTGTGTTGGCGATTTTTACAATATTAGAAATGGATTTAAACTTGCAACAACGAACTTGTATTCAATTTTGCGTAAAAAATGGATTTAATGGTGCGCGAACGTTAGAAATGTTGGAAAAGTCTTTCGGCAACGATTCTCTAAAGAAAACGGTCGTTTACCAGTGGCACGAGCGGTTCAAAAGTGGTCGTGAGTCAATCGAAGATGATAAACACAGTGGCAGACCATCGACATCGAAAACCGACGAAAACATTGATGAAGTACGAGTAAAAGAAATGTTAGTCAATAACCGCAAATTAACCATCAGAGAGATAGCGGAGGACTTGAACATTGCCTATGGATCCGTCTAAGACATTTTGGTTAATGGTTTGGGTTTCCGTCGTGTGCAAAAAAGAGATCGTGTTGACGTCGCAAAAGAGATGATTTGCGAGGCTGAATCCGATCCCACATTCATTAAAAGGATCATTACTGGAGACGAGACGTGGGTTTATGAGTACGACACGCAATCCAGGGTCCAGACATCATGCAAGTGAATGGCGTTCACCAAATGAGCCGAGCCAAAAAAACCACATAGTTTTCAATCAAAAAAGAAGGCAATGCTCACGGTTTTCATGGATTACAACGGTGTAGTGCATTATGAATTTTTGCCAGAAGGCCAGACAGTAAACAAAGAGTACTCGTATTATTTGGGCGTTATAAGACGGTTGCGTGAAGCAATTCACCGAAAGAGACCAGAATTGTGGGCAGAAAACTCGTGGATTTTGCGCCATCATTATTCGTAATTTTTTGACGAAGAATGCAACAAATGCCATCCAACAGCCACCGAATTCACCTGATTTGGCTCCCTGTGACTTCTTTCTGTTCAATCGAGTCAAAAAAACCACTACGGGGAAGGCGTTTCAGCAGCCAATAGGAAGTAATGGAAAAATCGCAGGAAGCACTGATAGACATACCGAAAACCGAATATAATAAATGTTTCGAGGATTGAATCAAGCGCTGGCATAAGTGTGTTGCAGTCGATGGGGATTACTTTGAAAGGGGCAGTATAGATTCAGATGAATAAACTTGAATTTTTAATTTTCTGAATAAATTCCGGGAACTGCGGTATGATTTGCACCACTACATTATTTTCTCTAGGGCTACGCCAAGTGCTTAGTCTACGCTAATAAGCCAACCACTTTGAACGAGCTCGAGGCCAAGATTCGACACGCCATTGCGGGAATAACGCCGCACATATTGAACCGACCGCTTGAAGCACTGCCAGCGAAGTCGAGGCGGCCATTTGAATGATTCGATATTCCACATATAATGACATGAACTCAGCTTCAAAATAAAGCCAGAATCAATTTTATACCTCATACCGTCGTTGTTTTATTTAATTTTTTTTTCCTATCGTTGTTATCTTTACATCCAATAGCTCTAGCAAAACTGGAGGTGAAACTCAAAATTTGTAAAGAAGTGATGTCGTGAGAATCAAAAGACCAGCATGTATCTTCGAAGTGCTCATTTTCGTAGAGGATAAATTATTTACTAAGTACATTGTCAGGGCATGGAACATCTACATATCAACAACTCTGAGAATGAAAACTTGTTCATTGAACTGTCATCGGACATGTCTAAAAGGATCATATGGAAAGGTTTGATGCTCTAAAATTACTGTATGCTTATGACCCAATAAAATCACGTAACACGATTATGATAATAAAGAACTTCCAAACAAAATATTAAAAAAAAACCTTTCACTGAGTTGAAGGACTGACAATTAAGATCTCTTTTATATGTAGATTATAATCCGTTAATTAAATTCGTCTGCTTCGTTTCAAATAGAGCGGCCCCCTTTATGTCAGAGAACAATTCCAAATTATGTATCTACACCTTCATTTTGAGCAACATTTACAAAGTTTTTAATATCTTAACAGACAATTCGGCATCTACATACAGTGTTGTGCAAAACATACCGGATTTTTCCTGAACACTTTTCATTGAAGAATTCTAGGGGACAGGAATACTTGTTTGACAATTTAAGAAAACCTATTGAATAGGTTAACAAATAGAAAAAAAAACAAGGCATTGGTATCATTATTTTTAGAGTTTTACCAAAAACTGTAGCTCAACTCAATTCCATGCCTGTGCAAAACATACCGGATTTTCAAAAGTATCGCATTTTCTTGCTCTTTAACTTGCTGATAATGGTTTTGGCTGTCATTTGAAGTGAGTTATAGACTTAACAAAACTTAAAAGGTCAGATGTCTCCAATTTGTTTACTAATTAAATGGCTAAAAATAAATACATAGCCCAAAAAGTATAAAATGCCATCGTCGACAATGTGTGACATTATAAAAAGTTTCGGAATGGAAAACCCGTCGAAACCATTCACTGTGGAGGACGTCCCAGAAAAACTACACTCTGAACCGATCTACAAATTAAGAAAATGATTTTTAACGATCCTTTTTTGCCTTCAGTTAGTGAGCTCAATATTTCAATTGAAACAAACACTGTACGCAAGCGTTTAAAAGAAGCTGGTTTTTGTTCTTTTCGGCCAGCGAAAAACCCTCTACTTACTGCTAGGCATATACAAAAAAGGTTCCATTTAATTCCTCTGGTAAGTCTTTGATTACTTTGCTAACTCTAATCGTTCCCTAGACTGGAATTCGCAAGAAACCATTGGAATTGGTCAGCAACGCACTGGAAAACTGTACTCTTTAGTGAAGAGAGTAAGTTCTTGCGATGGAAGTATTCATACGTCTTCCGTCACGACATTGTCGTCCATCCGTGAAGCATGCATCCCAATTATGGTGTGGGGATGTTTTTCTAGTGCGGGATCTGGACCAATATATGAGATTAATGGTATTATGGATCGTTTTCAGTATAGGAATATACTGGAATCCGAAATGCTACCATACGCTGAGGAGGAGATGCCATTGCGTTGGGTTTATCAACATGATAATGACCCAAAACATTCATCAAAGTTGGTTAAGGAGTGGTTTCCGCAGAAAAATGTTGACGGGTTGGAATGGCACTCTCAATCGCCCGATCTAAATCCTATCGAGAACTTGTGGGGCTTTTTAAAAAGATGGGTAGGGTCAAAGATGCACACGTACAAAAACGAACTTATGACATTACTAAAGAATGAATGGGATAATATTCCAAAAGAAATTTGTGAGAATCCATGCCTAAAAGACGCGAGATCTTAAAAATCAACGGTTACTGGACAAAATATTAAGTATAACGAAAATCCGGTATATTTCGCACAGGCCGTTACTGAGTTAAGATAAGTTTTGTTTTTTTGTATAATAAAACATATTATCGCAAAACCGGTTTCTCTTTTCTTTGCAAATTTATACACTAAGCTTTCTTAAATTGACAGCAGATTTTACTTGGGTTCTTGCTGTTCCCTAAAATTCATCAAAACAAAGTGTTCGTTAAAAATCCGGTATGTTTTGCACAACACTGTATATGTATGTGTATTGTCTACGAAATATCTCTTTGATCAATATGCAGCGAACTAGCTATTTATGTGTGTTCTGGGAACTCATAAAACCATAATTTTCCTTGAAATTGACCATCTGACCCACTTGATTACTACTTCATCCATTCGTATCTGTTTAACCATATCGTGGTCTTCACAAAAACACATTTCTAACATTCAAACATCTCAAATTCCCAAATATGCACTTGTCTAATAATTCAAATGACTATCAAGAGCTCAACAAAAACAAAAAGGAATCACTTGACATATGTTTACCTAAACAAACCTCCCCCTAATTTCACTAAATGGGACAAAACGAGGTCCTTAAAAAAAATCCCAGAACAAATTACTTACACAACCTAATGATCTTGAAAATGCATTTCTTCAAGATAAGAGGTTTCATATTACAAATGGATAAATGCAGACCGAAAATCAGACCAAACTACTCGTAACACACTTGAGATGTCCGAGAAATTGGGGCAATTCCAAACAAGAAAACCAGGTAATTTACGTTCCCACAAGAGGCGACATAATAATACAAATTTATGCGCCTCTTTGAATAGACAAGAAAACAAATTAATTATTATAAATTGCCAAGAATGCAAATTAAGTCATACTCTCCTGCTGTCAGAGGCGATGAAAAAATACCTAATTTTAGTATCTACAAAATAGCGAGATACTTTATTTGTCATTTTCACAAATGCGAAAGGCGCTCATAAATCACCAATTTCATTGTGCTTCATTGTATATCTGTGCTGTTTTGTTCAGGCAGTTGGCCAAAAAAATAGGAATAAAACATCTGAGCTACTGTTGGAAGTAGGTTTCTCAGATAAATTGCCACTGGCGCAGATCATAGATACACTTTCGCCTCATTAGTTGAATAATAACATTTAATCATTTGAAAGGTCATTAGAGTACAAAAATAAAAATAAAATTACACCGGGATCTACTGGTATTATACGATTTTGAGTTGGAATATGAGCCCAAGTCTTAAGCGTATTGCTAATTACAAACCAGCAATCTTATACTCGTATGTGTCGGTAGACATCGGTTAAAGTCTGTTTTGTGGAGGGTGTACGAGTATCTTTAGAGGGGCGTATCTAACAAAAATGCACTCTACGAGTTCGGTTTAATTTATTTTCAAAATGGGTAGCTCCAAAAATTTAGCAGCAAAACCACTATCCAGTAAAGCATACAAGAGGTGTTGTTATGACAAATATTTTTGAAACCTTATCTACAGCACCTTGGGGGCTTATCTTTTGCTCAACCATGATTAATGGCACTTTTAATTGGTAGTCAATTATTCTATGAAGTAATTTTCGTAAGTGGATTCGTTTTTGTAAAGTTGGTTGATTGAAAAAAGAAAAAACGAAAAAGAAAAAATTCGTGTGCTCGTGTTGATTAAGTAGCGAACGAGTTGGAATACTTCAGATACCAACTGGCTATGCAATTTGCAAGAGAATTTTTCTATTAACAGAATATTGATTGAGCTTAAATAGGTTCCGAGTCACGCGAATGAATCGGTCTTCAGTCCCCAATGCTTCGTCTCTAGTCTATACTATTGAAATGACATTCGGCTTTGACTGATAACTATCGCAATTGATTTGTTAATTGAATGGAATACCGTGAGTGTTGTGGGAAGGGAAGCAAAATGACTAATTGATAGTTGACTTTTATTGATTCCAAATAGGTGGAGATGGTTACTTATTCAATGAGAGCAAATTGAAAAGTAAAATTAGAGCAAAGGTGATGTGCCAATTCCATAATACGAATATATTTAATTGGACGGAAAGATACTTCAACATACCCCCATAGTCAAATTTCTTTGGCATCTTTTGAGTCCTATTATCGCATATAAGAAGTAAGCAGATCTAATAATCCACATCGATAGTCATTGCTTGAGGAAAATGGAATGACTTCCACGGTTTTTCACCAGATAATTATGCAATTTTGGGACAGTGGCGAGAGTATAAATCCCAGACCTACTGGGTGGAAAATTTATCGCACAATGAACTATATTACTACTTACTACTCTTTGTAGATACATTAAAATAGTAAGTCTACTAATTTTAGAAGGCTTCACAAGTCTTTATGTCGTGTAGAAACATTTCGATCTCAGAACATCAACACAGTTGTTTACGTGCTAAATTTCCCAGTTGATGGAAGGGTAAAAATAATATCAAAACATTTCACAAGATAGTGAATGCCAGCTTTTTGAAGATGCGATCGAAAACGATTCTACAAATTGAAGAGAGAATTTGAAAGATACGCATCAAATGAAAACCAGATAAAGATAGCGAAAATGTAAGCCGTTTACCCAATTTGAGAAAGGATGGTTCGCCTATTCAAACCATTACAAAAAATAGGACGCAGATACATTTCTGCCAGAAAACTATCAGCTTGCCTTCTATAGAGCTATCTTGACATAAGTTTTAAATATTTCTCCAATGAGTGATTCAGTAAATATATGTTTGACACTGTGGATGAAGATTTCGAAATAAGATCAGCTCTTTGCTCTTTGTAAATATCGCAAAAGGCCAACGCACTTATATCGAGACTCACTACATTGTGATATTTAGCATTTGGTCCTCTGTAACGTGTACAAATCGCCACAATCAAAGCAGTCATTTTGGTAATCGTTGAAACATACGTTGGGCAATATGCAATTTAGGGACATTATGGATTTTGGGAAGGAAATGCGCTATCTGCAATCAATATGATAGAAACTATCATCGGCAAATCATGCTTCCTTGTACTTATCAACAAACACAGCAACATCCGCCATTGGCATACAATATACATACGTCCTCTATAGAAGGGTAAACACTTGCATCTGCATTAAGACAAAAATTGATCAAACGAAATATTATTTTTCTCTATGAGATCAAATGCAAGATGAGGTCCGAACATGAATCTCTAAACGTGTCCAAGACTTAATCGAAAATCGTCTCCTTTTTTACCCAAATCGAGCGAGTAGATAATAATTCCCTCTTCATATTCTTGATTGGGGTCTTGGAACGCAAGAGCTATTAAGACTAAACATTCGATAGAATGGCTTTCGATTTGATTTATTCAAAGTATTTCCGTGCTAAATATGCAACAGAAGATTAAAATGAGATATTTGGCGCCCAGCATGAGGCCTGTACCCCAATGAATGATGATTCAGATGGGACTTTCAACATATGTACATATATCCAGTTAAAGATACAAAATGACACTGTATGTTCAGATAGACATGTTAGCGGCAGGTAATACAAGTTCACCTAAGCCTTCGCACTAAATGATATCCAAATGATAACCTTAACTTGGAACTCACCTTCAGATTCATTAAAGTCCTTCGTTGTCATCTGAAACAGCGCATCCAGAGGCGTTCCATTTGGCTTCGTTTTTCCATTACCTCCACCAGCTGCAGCTTGATTCGCTGAAGAGGATGATGATGTCGATGATGATCCTGCTTGTTGTCCATTCCCATGACTAGGCGAATGACGACTATGATTCCCATGACCTTGTGGATGGCCCTCACCAGATAACCGATTAGCAGCTATCTCTGGAGAACAACAATCACTAGCAGCCGAACTAGATCGTTCTGAACCACTTTCCGAAGGGATAATATCCATTCCCATATGCCTCAAAAGTTGGGCTTGAGCATTGAAGTGCTCCTGCAGCTGACGATGATAGTCCAAAGCCAAACGCTGTTCATAGTGCAATAATGCCGGTGGAATGAAAGGCCTCACAGCAGGAATTGGTCCCAATAAATGATCCCATGGACGAACAATCTGTGTAGCTGGGATTAAAATTGGATGATGTGCTGCTGCTGCGGCTGCAGCTACATCTAATGGTGGATGAGGAAACGCAGCCGCAGCGGCTGCAGCAGCAACATTTCTTGAATTCTTATCATGCCCGAGAATATCAGCAATGGAGAAACTTTTTACCCCTTCGATGTTTGATTTTTGATTTGTTGTAGTTGCCGGCGGTGGTATGGTAATAGAAACTGGTAGCGGCGGTGGTGGAGTCGGACTTGGTGACCGCTCACGAGAGTCGACCATTTTCAATCTTTTCAGCGGCTGGAAATATTCATCACGTGAAGCCAATTGCAGTGGATGATGCTGCGAATGATGATGGTGATGATGATGATGGGGCAATGGACTTGGTGCTCCTACTGAAATTTCCGATTCAGCTGGACTCGGTGGTCTTATTGTCGGTGGACAAAGCATCATTAAAATTTAAATATTGAATTCACGTTTTTATTAGTCACAAATACGATTTTATATTGGCAGTTGTTAATTCTTTATCTGTAACAGATGCCACTCAGTATAACGAGTATCTCTTTAGTTAAACTACTACTTAAAATACACAATACACAAGTTTTTCTTGTTTTCACAACACAACACAACGACAAAAAATAAATATCCGTTTATATTCTCTTTTTAGTGTTTATATTTTTCTTTCTTTTGGTGTTTTGTTTTTTTTTTTTAGGGCCTATATCACGTCAAGTTTGAAAAATCCATATGACCTCTCGGCACGACGATTCACAATCAACTGTTCACAACTAGATTGAAGATTGTTAAGCAGCAGCAAACACAGCTAACTAGACAAGTCTGTGATTCCCACTTAGCATTCCATCTCGTTCACATAACCAGCCGACAGATATATCCGGTTTTTCTGTACTGCAGCCGCAAGAGTTAGAGGCACAATACGAATACGATGCGTCGAACAGAGAGAGTCAAATTGGTGTTTTTGTGAATTCCTCCCTCTGTCTTCTTGGTGTTGGTTGGAGTTTTTTTTTTCCAAATTTTTTTTTCTTTTTTTGTATCTGGTCAAAGTTTGTTGAACAATGGGAAAAGGCGTTTTTAGTATTTGACATAAGCATCAGCCAATGGTAAAACGCGACCACAAATGCAATGGTGGTTCGGCTTGGGCAATTATGGCGATCATCAGCAGCGGCCCTTTGTTGTTTCGAGTTGTTCCCTGATGAGAAGTATTATTATTTCTTTTTTTTTGTTTTTTTTTTTTTTTGTTAAATTGATGGTTGTTAGACATTGTTGGAGATAGTTTTATTCTGAAGTAATTTACAATGAATATGGTGACATAGATACATAGATACTTTTAAAGATTTGTGGATTTCTAATTAGAAAAAAAGCAAAGAGGGGTCTTCTAAGCAATTACTCGATGATAGATACGAGAAATGTCGGGGAAAAAACGTCAGTTTTCGTACATTTTTACTTTTTTATTCATGACGAAATTCTTTTGGAATCTCAACAGGGTCCAATGCAGGCAAACGTGAGTCAACGTCAACCCATGGATTCCGATTTTCGACAATAGATACATTTTTTTTTACCAAAAGATACATACTTTCTTAAGTTTCTATCTACAAAACCAATCTAGAGTAACAAGAAACTACTTAGCATCGAAAATTCCATTTCCAACTATAACCTAACATCAGAAAGATACAACAAATTCAAAGAAGAGACCAGCGGCTTTGAGATTTATGTATCTATCCTTGTTCGGCTTGCGTGCTGAGGTTCAGTGGGTTGGTTAATGTATCCCGTTGGGTAAATTATCCGTCAGATACTTTGTTGGAGCAATTTTTCAATATTAAAATGTATAGATACATACTCGTATTTGTTTCTTATTTTCTCGCATACATCTGTATAGAGATAAGTACTCGTACACCATGGCATTGTCGGTATCTTGCGGTAATTAGAAGTAACAATATGCGGTGCCGTTTGAGTCGTTTTGTCGACATGAATAAAAAGGTGCACTTGTATAGCAAGCGGCTATTAGCTAAACCCGAAGGGTACCGATACATTTGTTTTGGATATTTGTTTGTTTTTAAACCCCCTTTGGCATATATGGATTCCATATTCAATTTGTGTGTCCAACAGTATAGCTGGAGAATGAATTACGAGTATCTGCATACATATCCCTCTCCCCCTGCGCATAGATATCAACATATGCCTATCTGAGTTCGTTTTCAGAGTGATTTTGTGATTGATGAATTGACTGGATACACTGTGGGGGCTAAATGGGTGGTGGGTTTGTGATTTGCTTCATGTACATAATTTTTGTTTTAGTATTTTAGATCCACACTCATACAAATTTGTGCGACGCTTAATTAAAACACTCTCGAGCTTGAGATGAAAATGCGATAGATACATACAAACCAGTATGTCCACGTACATATCTATGGGAAGATAATTAAATTAAATTTTATGACTTTTGTATGGCATTATGTTCGCCTAAGTGGAAAATGTATTTTTTTTATGTTTTTTTTTTTTTTTCTAAATTCAAATTAATGACATAGAGTGGCAAGCTAAAATTTATTGAGTGGTCGAAAATTTATGGAAAAAAATTTGTCACTTCAAGGATGGATGGCGCTTTTGTTTTGTTGGTTTTTATTTTTATTTTTATTTTTATTATTTTTGTTATTTTCCATCTGTCTGATGAATGCTAATTGGTATTACTAAATTGTTGAATAAAGTGAACAAATAGATACGAACACGTTTTTTTTTTTTTATTTTTTACTACCAGTGAAATCGTTAAGTAAATTTTAATTGCAAATGTGATTAGACGGACAAAGTAGAGTGATCGGTAATAGGTACTATCTTATGTGACGTCTCTACCTACAACAGGAAATTCAGATAGTAAATTGATACTCTTGAATGCATTAAGGGTGATTAGTGAAATTTATGTATCTAAATACAAATCAATTAATTAAATTGCTCGTTATTTTTAGTTTGGACCTTGACTTTAAGTCTGAGCTATTAACGTTTTGTTTAAATTAGACAAAAATGAAGTCGTTAAATTGTTTTAACTGCTGGAAAAATTTCGAATATCAGTGCAAAACTACGTGAGTTGCGTATTACCAATGGATCTAGATATTTGCATGTTTTTAATTGCTTTGGCGCTAAAATGTTTGAATAAATAGAAATACATTTAAGTAAGTATCATAAAGATCGCTTTATATAATTTTGCAAGTTGAACGAATAAAGTTAATGAATTTGATGATTTGTATTTGAATATTTTGCATTTCCATTTATTTTTTTTAAAGATGACTAACTCTCCTTTGAAACTAAAAACGTTGTCAACATAATTTCAACAAATTCCCTGGGAACTAAAGAAATTAATTTCGTACTTTCCTAAAAGTCAATAAATTCGTGAGAAACTATTTTTACGAGCTTTCAGCTCCATTTGCATTGTATTAGTGACAGACACTTTTAAAAATCAGCATAGATTAATCAGAGCAATCAGGAGTAGTTTAATTAATACAAATATAAATTCATGCAATTAAATTCAGATGATTTAATCCATTGGATTGGAGTTGTAAATCCAAAGGAAGTGATATAAATACAAAAGTCGAAAATTGTATTTTTAAAGCGAATTATTTTTTTTTGTAATATTTTTGATTGACTGGGTTTTAGATTAAATTAGACTATATTGGCAGCTGCATCAAGCAGGCTCATTTCGGTATGTGAAAGACTTTTGTGATACCACATGATCTCCATGTTCATACACGATCTCCATGTCCATGACCTCAATTGATTCCCATGATTTTATAAACTATTCGTTCAATATTCTAAGTAAATAAAATAAAAATAGGATCTTTAATAAAACGCACGGTGTTTTTGAAGTTAAAACCACCTTCAATAAGGTCCCGGAATTTATTCAGAAAATTAAAAATACAAGTTTATTCATCTAAATCTACATATAGATATTGTCCCCTTCAACGCAATCCCCATCGACTGCAACACACTCATGCCAGCGCTTGATCCAATCCTCGAAACACTTTTTATGTTCGGTTTTCGGTATGTCCATCACTGTTTCCTGCGATTTTTCCATTACTTCCTCTCGGCTGCTGAAACGCGTTCCTCGTAGTGGTTTTTCAACTCGATTGAACAGAAAGAAGTCACAGGGAGCCAAACCAGGTGAATTCGGTGGCTGTTGGATGATATTTGTTGCACTTTTCGTCAAAAAATTACGAATAATTATGGCACTGTGCGACAGTGCGTTATCATGGTGCAAAATCCACGAGTTTTCTGCCCACAATTCTGGTCTCTTTCGGCGAATTGCTTCACGCAAACATCTCATAACGCCCAAATAATACTCTTTGTTTACTGTCTGGCTTTCTGGCAAAAATTCATGATGTACTACACCGTTGTAATCCATGAAAACCTTGAGCATTGCCTTCTTTTCAGACTGAAAACGATGTGGTTTTTTCTGGTCTCGGCTCATTTGGTGAACGCCATTCACTTGCCTGACCCTGATGTCTGGATTGCGTGTCGTACTCATAAACCCACGGCCACGTCTCGTCTCCAGTAATAACCCTCTTGATGAATGTGGGGTCGGATCCAGCCTCGCAAATCATCTCTTTTGCGACGTCAACGGTCTCTTTTTTGCATGAAATTGAGGTCTATTGGCACCAACTTTACTGCTACATGGCGGAAACCCAAATCATTAACCAAAATGTCTTGGATGGAACCATTGGCAATGTTCAAGTCCTCCGCTATCTCTCCGATGGTTAATTTGCAGTTATTGACCAACATTTATTTTACTCGTACTTCATCAATGTTTTCGTCGGTTTTCGATGTCGATGGTCTGCCACTGCGTTCATCATCTTCGATTGACTCACGACCACTTTTGAACCGCTCGCGCCACTGGTAAACGACCGTTTTCTTTAAAGAATCCTTGCCGAAACACTTTTCCAACATTTCCAACGTTCGCGCACCATTAAATCCGTTTTTTACGCAAAATTCAATACAAGTTCGTTGTTGCAAATTTAAATGCATTTCTAGAATTGTAAAAAATCGCACACACACAGAGTTAGATGTACTCTTGGCTACGCAACTTTTGCAAATGTCAAGCTATGGCGCTAAGATTTAGAGAGAATGCCAACAACCGATTTACCAACTTAACAAAAAAAAAAAAACAGAACTCAAATCGGAACAATGGGAGTGCCACACGGTGGTGCGGGAACTTTTTGATCAAAGTGGTATGTGTAATTAGGTGAGTAATTGAAAAACTCCTTAGTTTAGTAATGGGACTAATTTTAGTTCCGGTTCGGGTTATTTGTGAATTAACAGCTTAAGGTAATGTGATATACAATTTTGCATGGAAACTATGTACCACCACGTCAAAAAAATGTTTTGCAAAAGTCTGCGTACAATAATATTTTCTCACCTTTTCCAACGTTTCAACTAAAAAGTTTACCGTTAGTTTGAGTTGTTTTCTGCAGAATTCCGTTGCATTATCATTATATTACTTCTTGTACAAGACGGACATTCTCGCAGATCGAAATCCTAACACAACCATGGAAACAGATCTCTAAGAGAAGAATAATCGTTGAATTGCACGAAGAAAGAAAATCGTATGAAGACATATATAAAATTACAAAACGACGTCGCTCAAAAATCCAGAAAGTGGTAGAAAATCTTAGGCCCGGGGAAAACTTGTGAACAAAGAAAGATGTCGTAGACCCAAAAAGATAAATATGGCTGAAAGCAAATTTATTTTACGCCAGGTGTCAAAAGAACCTGGTTTGAGCTTATGTCAAATAGCTACAAGACTGGCGACCATGTTTGATACATCGGTACACATTTCTACTGTATCTAGAGCACTCCACAAGGGTGAGAATAAGAGTTGCGTAGTGAGAAAAAACCATACGTATCTGAAATTTACCGTAAAAAATGTTTGCGACAAAAGGGTACTTCCATAATGATTTTGATTTTTGGTCAACAGTAATATTCTCTGATGAGAGTAATTTCAATACTTTTGTGTCGGATTCGTATGGAAAAAAAGAAGGAATGCTAAAGTCAAAACGGAGGTGGTCGTAGTTTGGGGTGTATGGAATGTTGGCAGCCGGTACATGAAAGTTAGTTTTCAGAAATGATATTATGGATAGGAACTTATATTACGATATTCTAAAAAAACTATCTGCAAATTAGCGCTGAGAAATTGGACTTAGCGGGCCGTTTTCACTTTCAACACGATAATGACCCTAAGCATACGGCTTATCAAGTTCGACAATGGATAACTTTCAGCACACCCCAATTTCTTCAAACTCCACCGTAATCGCCTGTTGCAAAAAATAATTAGAAAACATGAAATGAAAGATTCTCAGCGACATTTTACAAACAGAATGGGAAACAATTAGCGCAGATCTTATAAAAATCTTGTTGAATCCATGCCGAGACCATTGCAAGCCATTATTAACGCAAAAATATTCATATAAATGTATTTGCTGGCTAATAACTAGATAAATAAATTTAAACAAATAATAAATAAATAAATAACTTAACAACAGACACATTAATTAGTTCAGTAAGAATTGACACATAAAGGGTGAACAGATAAGAATGATATGAAAAAAAATTTAAACAAAACAACAGCGGTGTGAGATATAAAATTGAATCTGGCTTCATGCCATTATATAGCATGTGGAATAGGACATCATTCAAATGGCCACCTCGGCTTCCCTGGCAGTGCTTCAAGCGGTCGCTCCAATTTTTGATGACTTGGTCCAATATGTGCGACGTTATTCCGGCAATAGCGTGTCGAATGTTGGCCTCGAGCTCGTTCCAAAGTAGTTTGCTTGTTAGCGTAGACTAAGGACTTGATGAAGCCCCAGGGAAAAGAATCGAGTGGTGTCAAATCGCATGATTGCGACGGCCAATTGATGAATGCTCGCCGTGAGATGACCCAGTCGCCAAATTTCTACTTCACAACTTCGAGCGTTGCGTCGCTTATACGGCATGTAACGCCGTTCTGTCATTAATGTAAAAAAAACCAAAAACAGAGGTCCAAAGATTAAGCCTTGTGCGACGCTCTTATACAGTCCCAGTCCGGTAGGAAACTTTTTGAAATATTTCGCTGCGGTAGTCCCGGATCAGTTCAACGGCTCCCTTGTCTAAACCGAACATAGGAAAAAGTTTTCGACAGAGTTTTTTGCGATCCACTGAATCAATCAATCTCATCAAAGCTCAAACGGATTTCGTCAACTATTTTTATTAGTGCAGTGGTGCAGCTTTGGCCTGATCGATATGCAGATTGATATGGGCTTATTAAATGTTGGGTGCCAAGATGTGCTTGCAGCTGACTCTTAATAATGATTTTTAAAACCTTTGATACGCCCGAAAGAATGCTAATTGGATGAAGGTCGGAACATTCCGAGGGGTTTGAGTTCTTTGTAATTGGTGTTATTTTCGCGAGTTTCCAAGTAGTGGGAAAGCAAGATCTAACTAGGCACCAGTTATAAATATACATAAACCTGTCAATCACAAATGGCAGTATTAGTCTCATGAATCTCAAAGATATTCCATCAGATCCTATAGCAAGAAATTTTACGGATTTAATAGCGACAGCACTATTTACCATTTTGAAAACAAATGTAGTACCTAAGTACGACTACAATGGTGAGCCGTAACCACTCTCATATTTGTCAAATTGAAGGGTGGTGTCTTGTACAGAAGTAACAGAGTAACTATTTCACAGATTCGGTTTGATGTCTATACGATTCGTGCACGACTTCTTATTGTCAACGGCGAGCTCACGCAAATTTTTTCAGAGATTGTGGAAATTATATTTGATAGCAAGTTTGGCTCTAGCTTCATATTTTCCATTAAGTTAGCGCGTCTATACATAGTTGTTAGTGTAATTTAGACGAGGATTGAAAATAAGAGCTCATAGCAATAACATGGTTTTCTCAACTTGACAAAACTAGTTCTATTTAAAGACGTTGGATAGGTTTTACATCTACGATAAGCTTTGTCACGAAGCCGCATTAGCTTTCTTACATTTGACGTAAACAAAGGTCGCCTATGACCTTTAATGAGTATTTCTTTGAGTGGAACATATTTATCGAAAAGCTACGTAACCATTGACTCAAATAAAGCCAATTTATAGGTATGTGTTATCAACATCTGAAATGTTCCAGCACAAGTCCCGTGTTTAAGTAAAATGCAAAGCTTCTAAGTTTATAACTTAAAATTTTTTAAACCGTTTCTTGATGTTCATATGAACATCATAAATTAAAAAGATTAAATCGTGAGCAGAATTAAAACAAGGAGCAAAGATTTGGTCATGAGATAACACCAAACTTTCATCTGATGTAAAAAAAAACGGTAATGGTTGACATCATTCACCGAAATGTGTAGGCACTCAATTATAAGGCCACAGTCGACAGCAAAGTCTTTGATAGAAATCGCTCTTGGGTTATTATTTAATAAGTTCTTATGGAAATCGCAGCATAATATAATATTTTGATAAAATGCGGTTAAGTTAGACAGGCCTTGAATTCACTAAGAACAAAATGACGGTGTTGACATTTCTGATAGTGGTCAGAGATTTCAACAAACAAAAATTCTATGCCAGCGTACATTACATATCTTTTTATGACATCACATTTAAAACCTGTAAAATATTATAAACCCTCATCCCCTAGTATGTCTATCGCTGCGATGCATTTTATAATCCCGATGTTCAATACTCATATCCTATCATCATAATTGCCAGGAACCAACAAAGTCTCAGAAACATAAATTATATTGATTTGTTGCAAACAAAAGAGTTCCCTATTATTCATCTATGCTCGGTTAAAAGCTTTGCACATTAATATGGCATACTCACAATCCAGAGCACCTGCTAGCAAAAATGTTTAATACTACTCTGTCGCTGTATGAACCATATGAAAATATCAACTAGACTATAGTAAAAGAGATAAATTTCAGTGAATATCTCACATTCTAACGATCAACCTTCTGTGCAGAGGGCGCATAGATATATTCAGATAATAATAAACACGCAAAAATAATTGTAAAATAAAAAAAAATTCAAAAAATATGTGTAATACATATAAGCTATTTAAGCTATTCTAGCTTAAATTATTCT
Organism: Volucella zonaria; assembly: GCA_963966105.1. Classification (NCBI taxonomy): domain Eukaryota; kingdom Metazoa; phylum Arthropoda; class Insecta; order Diptera; family Syrphidae; genus Volucella; species Volucella zonaria. Next base: position 359,568,438 of record OZ014530.1, on the reverse strand, counting down.
AAAAAAAAGATGCAAAATTTCTAATCGAGTTCCCTTTTTTTCACTAGTTAGACTGAGTGAATATTTCTTTAACAAATGAGCTGAAAGTTGACCATAACCAAATAATCTACCGAACCTCATGGAAGCATGATATGTTATTATTGGAAAGGCCCCAGGCCCTTTTATCGAAAATACGTGCATTTAGGATCGATGAATCTCAATTATCTTGGCTTAGAAATATCTTTCGAAGCTTTCACATAAAATTGTCTCAGACGATTTCAAGTCTAACACTCGCAAAATAAATGTTGGCTAGCCCAAAGGCTACTTTCATTAATGAGCTCTTTTCTGCTTCTCGTTAGCAATTATATTCTCTTGCTAATGACAATACTCCCTGCTTTTCATATTTATCTTTATCTAATTAATCATCGATATTAACATCATAACTTCATGCGGAAATACAAACCGAATATAATTTAACACACAATGCTTTGCTTAAGCGAAATTTAAACAGACAGCTATTATCCATGAATTACCCAAATCGAAAAACTTTCCATTCTCGATAAGTGGGTTAATTATAAGCTACGTTGGAATAACCACATATCCAATACCACTCAAAATTCTGCTGAATGTCTTGATTTCTTCAAACGATGTAAAGTAAAGACTTTTATTCACTTGCTTCATAGGACTCACAACGCATAGGTGATGCCATTATTACACTGTCAATTGACAACCTCAAACACTGACGTAATGTCTTTTTTCCCTATTTTTACTACAAGTGCTTCAATGAAACTTTCAAACCGTAAGGCCCACCACACGAGTATACCTCTCACGCATTAAGCCAATATTTTCACTACACCCTGCTCAAAACATCCTGTTTAAGTGAAAATGTACTAGCGTTCCAAAATACTCAACTCTGAATGAAGGACTCTAATAGTTTTTCGCTTTACAGTAACACCGAAGGTCTGAAACTTTTGGTAATGGAGTATTTAATGGTACAAATTTCTGGTACGAATTTCTCTGGAATCACACGACTGTGAGTTGTTAGACAGACAAGACTTTCTGTGAATCTTTTCAAATCCGGCAGCAAATGCTTGAATATATTCAAGAAAGGAATCACTGCATTTCTTCTTCGATATTTAGGTAACGTTTTTACCCAAGTGTATTGGCAGTGTCAGTCTGCCCAATTTGCTGCACATTTATCAGAAAAAAAATTCTGATAACCCGAGTGAATATGTTCAAAATATCTCACAAGATGGGTGAAGTGGTACGAAATATCAATGCGATTTCGAAAGAATCCTTATAAACCTTACATTCGACGCAAAATCATTTTTCGAGATTTATTCGAAGTTTCATAAACATAAAATATTTGTGACTATAGTCAAATGGGAAAATCAACTATTGGTATAAGTCCAAATCATCACGGGAGGGAATAGTTGTCAAAACATGGATAGAATACACCAGGAAATGACACCTTGCACTTGCTCTATAATGCCTTTTAGTTTTAAGCCAATTACGAGGCACTGTGGCACTTAACATTCTTACGGGATATTTTTATAACTAGTCATCATTACTGGCCTTGACTTCAACTTAAGATACGAGTAGGCTCGAGAATAAATTTTTTTATTTTGAATTTTGAATTAATTTTTAAAGTGAAACTTTTTATCGCTATCTGGCGGTAATTCTGAACTCCGATGAAACGAAAAACCGACACGAAGGGATTTCGAACTCCGACGAAACGAAAAAGCGACATGAAGTGATTTTAAACTCCGATGAAACGAAAAAGCGATAGGAAATGATGTCGAACTCCGATGAAACAAAAGAGCGACATGAAGTGTTTTCGATCTCCGATGAAACGAGAAAGCGACATGAAGTGATTTCGAACTGGGATGAAACGAAAAGACGACATGAAGAGATTTCGCATTCCGATGAAACGCAAAATTGACATGATGTGATTTCAAACTCCGATGAAACGAATAAAGTGAAATGAAGTGGTTCCAAAATTCGATGAAACGAATCCTTAGTCCTTTAAGCACCTACTAGATGCCATTCAAAACCATGCGCTAGTACTTGTAAATGACACTAATATTATCCAGCTAGTATGAAGTGTTCTTTGCTTTACTATGTTGTATGACTATTTCCACCAGTAGTTCTCCTACGTAAACAATAAAGTTATTCCACCTGAAACTCTCCTCAACACTCATCACGTTGTGAATGCCAATACTTCGATAAAATGGAAAGGCGATAGGAAACAAGAAGGGGTAGTGTGCATGGTGAGGCAGCTGGTGTAAAATGAAATATGAAAGAGGAACGAAAAGGCAACAGACTCAGAGTAAAAAGTGAGGGGATAACGCCCGTGGTGGGACAGTAACTCGATCGGAATAAGCCATAAGTGGTAAAGGGAGCTTTGTGGTTGAGTGTATAATGCACGAGTTACGTGTATAGCAACAACATCAACACCGCGTTAGAACGCGGTATGCTAAAAAGATCAGTTCTAGCTTTTAAATTTAAATCTTCTTTATTAACCTAGTTGATAATTTATCAACCACTTGAGTTGATTCTTAATATTTTACTCGACTATCTACAGAAATATATTTTTTATAAGAACGAGCCAGAAAATAAAAATCCAGCCGCAGAGGAATGAAACTCCACAATAATGTTAAAGGCGCGAAATGAAATGTCACATCGGTGACGTTAGCTTACCGAGAAATCGGGATGATACTCGTATTTTGCACCATTCAGTGATTTCGGTGGTCGCGTTCCACGTTATTAAGATTTAGAATGATGCTGGTACTACTTCAATCGTCATCATCAATCTCTCCCTAGATACTGCTTGGTAACAACACTGAAATCATCTTCAGTCCTTTGTTTGTCAATGCCAAGAAGACAATATATATACAATATATGTAGAATAGCCCAGCAACAGAATTACTCCAGCAACATCGGTTGACCTAGTTTAACAGCACTGTTAATTGTTAACTATCAAATCTTCATTGTGTAATGCTTTGTGTCATTCTAGGTATTATGCTAATTTAGTTTAAGATAACAACGTTCCATCTCGTGTCCGTACTAAAGAATATAGGTACATAGAGCCGTGGCTGGCTTCGTATGTTTATGTCGAGCTCCCATAAGAATTTACATGGGAATTAGCTAAGAGTAGACTATCAGTGGCACGTGTCATCAGACGTGCAGCATTTTCTATTTATCGAGTTTATAAAGTTATTGGCCGGTCGTTATGTTTCTTCGATAACGACTTGGATGCCGCTGCTGATCACAGACACCATTCCCTTTTGAATGAGAAACTTTATCCGTCATCGGATGAAGAGTATTAAACCAAAAGTAAAGGCATGGTACGATCCAAGCTTGGAGAAATGTCCTAGAGGACCAACCCGACAGAGGAAAACCGGAAAAAGTTAAAACGAACCAGAAATGACTGCAACGTCTTTCTTAAACATCGCAATCGACCAATACGACCTAAAAATGAGGCAAAGAATACTACAATATCCCAAAGGTAGTAAACAGTTTTGGTCGTTCCTCAAAAATATTAAAGATTTTGCCTCATCCCCCATCCCAACGCTCATTTACAATGACATTCCAGCTGTCAGCTCCTTGGACAAAGCCAATCTGTTTGCTGCACACTTTGCGGCCAATTCAACACTCCCAGATTTTGCTTTGTCTCCGCCTACACTCGACCTATCATTGAGTGAGTCAAGTCTTCAATGGGACAAATCCACTTTCGAACTCGTGAAGTAGCACGAGTTCTTAAAGGTCTAAACATTCACAAATCCGCTAGTCCAGGCGGTATTCCCCTCCTTTTGAAGAGTCCACGCTGGCAAAACCACTGCGTAAGCTTTTTCATCAATCTTACTCTTTAAAACACTTTCCGAGCATTTGTCCATCCCGCGCCCAAAAAATGCGAATCTTCCTCTCTCTCCTCCTACGGACCCATTGCACTTACGTCCTTTCTTTCCAAGGTCTTGGAAACGCTGATAAACTGTCAGCTCATGGAATATCTCGAAACACGAAAACTTCTTAATGACCGGTAGCATGGTTTTCGTCGCAACAGGTCCACTGGTGATCTGATGGCATGTCTCACCGAAAAGTGGAACCAAAGCGTACATCAATCTGGCGAAAGCAAAATAGTTGCACTTGAAATTTCTAGGGCATTTGACAGAGTCTGGCATCAGACTCTTTTGTCGAAAATGCGTGCTTTTGGGATCGACGACTCTCGTCTTCAATGGACTAGAAATTACCTTTTGGAACGTTCAATTCAAGTTGCGTTAGATAGTTTCAAGTCTGATGTTCACAAAACAAATGTTGGGCTCCGATCTGTCGCCGACACTCTTTTTAATGTTAATCAATGATCTCTTGTCTGCTACTTCTAATCCAATATATTCCTTTAAGAGAGTACTCTCTGCTTTTCATATTCGTTCCTGGACTCACGTCCCTTCTCTTCGGCTGCAGAACGGGAACGGCAGCGTATACTAAGCTCATTAAATTCTGATATTAGCAGCATAACAAATTGGGGCACCACTAACAGAGTAGAATTTAATGCTTCCAAAACACAATGCTGTCTGCTGTCGTTAAAGCGAAATTTAAACACCCAGCCATTATCATGCATGGCACTTGCATCGTCGAAACCGATAAACTTTTCATTCTCGGTATGTGTGTCAATGACCACATATTCGGTGTTGACAAAAATGCTGCGAAATGTCTAGGTTTTCTCAAGAGATGTAAGAAATACTTTACCTCCTCTGATCTGACCTCAATATATAAGGCGTTTATCCGCCCGAAATTGGAGTACAATGTCCACATCTGGTCGAAAACATTTCTGCACCTGCTAGATAGGATTCAAAACCGTGCGATAATTCTCATAGGTGATACTAATATCATTCAAACAATGGGCGTAAACCGACGTAATGTCTCGTGTCTCACTCTGTTTTCGCGGTATTTCAACCACCAGCGCTCTATAGACATCGCCAGTAGCATTCCGCCCGTTCAAACTTTCAACTGTAACACCCGTCTCGCTATGAATGCTCATCAGTATACCTCAAGCCCACTTTCGGACGTACTCTAAAATATCGTGATTCGTTCCTAATCGAGTTGTACTCCTATGGAATGCCCTGTCTAGCTCTTTATTTACTAGTCATTATAACCTTCAAACATTTAAATCCAACGTTCGCCGGAACCTCTCTTTCTATTCTCCCTGATTTGCCTTCGCCTGCGCTGTGCGCAAGCATTTTAAGGGGGGTACTTAAATCCCTTAAACGCGCAAATTATAAAAAAAAAATTGAGGTTATGAAGAAGTTAAAAATACTCCCCAAAAAATTCCTCAATAATGTGAAATGGCTTCTTTTATCAAAGGAAATATTTGTAATCTAGGGTGAGCATCCTCATTTTAATTACTTATCGAGCTTCGTGAAGTTTCACTTCTATCGCCTACTATTCTAGGCTGACAATTTTCTTTATATCCTCTTTCGAATTTCTATTGCAGAATGATTCTCTGATGAATGCGTTAGAACGGAATAAGTTTTGGACATCATTTCTCTTTAATTGAAAACAGCGATTATCTAAACTGTTTATGATTTGAATGACATTTCTAACTTTTATGTCCCTCTGGCTTTTAATGGAATCCTCTCTAAATTGTGGTAAAATTCCGCTTTCCCTGTAAAGTGAACCAAATACGAAATTCTATTGTGGCTATATCTGATAAAATTGATGGGCCAATAACCTGTTGAAAAAGTGCGATCTGTAATCTGCTGTCGTATCGTATAAGAAATGTAAGTTAGTATTAAAAACTTAAACATTTGAAATCCAACATGGTGTCCTCAATATTTTAAGCGATTGTATCACACTTCCCTGTGTCATTGAATACAACAAGCTTAAAAACTGCTCTTGGTGACAAGTTCCTAAGAAAATAAGCAGATCCGAAGGCAAATATTGCCGATTTGCCATTATTTTAAGCGTAATCTAGACAAGCATAGAGCTATTCAAATCTATGTAAATAGCTCTTGCAAAAAATGCAAACACGAAGAAATAAAATCTATTTCAAATACTCGTACCCATAATTGTAAAATTAATGCAATGCTTACTGAGGAAACATTTGTTGCAGATTAATATCACATTAAACTACTCATAGTATGATACAATGTTCCAAACAGTCATAACAACAAATATCATGCAAACGTTTAATCTGCGAATCTATCAACTATAGGTACAATATCACTCGCATGACAAATCATTCTGGTCGTATCTATTAATGCTACACCCATCACAAATTCCCCATTCGGACGCCATCATTATCGGAATTACAATGCAAATATTAAGTCAATGGAAAAATGGGAAAAATATTAATTTTAAAAGTCATTCGGCAACTATGTGAGGTGACCTGGTTCCTGACACTTTCCCTCTTAAGAAAAACCCAAAATTAACGGAAAAAATTAACAAAAAATATATTTATAAAATTTCCGCCAATTAATATCGATTTTCCACTTAAATGAGATTCCTTCAACATATAATGCCGTCCTAATTAATCCCCTATACCACCCACGAAGACCACACTGCAGTGCGCAATATCTCGGCCAAATAGCCGGAAACAAGCGAATTTTCAACATTGACACGAGAGTATCTGTGCGTTGGATAGATCTCATTTGAGTGAGGATTTGTTTTTTTTTATTGAAAACAGTTTCGTTTTATTGAAGTCGAATTGATTTTTACATTCAATGATGTCATGGTGCAATTGGAGCATATTAATTTTGGTACCTGTATCACTAGCAAGGACACAATCTGATTGACCGGACTGTACCAGTTTTATACAACGCATTTGTTTGTCTGTTGCATTGGTTCGAATAGTATGCATATCTATCCGTACTACCACTTCGCGCCTTTTCATGCGAAAAGCGTTAATTTGTCGGCTAAATAGTTTTGGCCTGTAATGAAACGCAAGCACGCGTTTAAGGTAAACACTCAAACTCACTCAATGTATTCCCACTGGGTACATAACATATTTATGGGTAGCACTCACTCGAAAAAGTATCTAAATACCGAACAAATTTGGTAAAGCTACCGAAATGTGAGTAACTCCGAGTATTGTTCTGAAGCAAATATTTATTCTGTCGATGGTATTTTGATTTAAGTGTGGATGGAATGTATCTGTGATGCCTATATGTAGTATCTTTCAAGAGGATGTATTCCACTAGAGGCTGCTATTTTGTTTGTCAGTTTGTAGAATATGTAATGGGCAGCTTGCTCATCCGGTGCCACTATTTCAAACAATGGATTCACTTCAATTTAAATAAATCGTCAGCGTATCGGATTATTTTAATTCGGCTATTCAGTTCACATCTGCTTTATCTTGAGATTAAATTAAAATGCAATAATATTCTCCCATGAACCTGGCCTTGCACCACACACGATTTTTAATCATTTGGTATTGAGAGTCCTTGGTCCTTTTAGGTGTAAATTACCCTTAACCGGATCGTTCGATCAAACAAGAGAATAAGGATCTGATGCGATACCCTTGAAGGCCGCTTACGATAATTAACATCATGATTGGGTTTTGAGATGTCTGTTCCCACGCCTTCCTGGCTCGGGAAGGGAAAATTCGGCGTGGATGACTACGAGTACCTCTGTGGCGGCATCTCGAAAGTATTCGTTATCGCGCCGGCCAAATATTGAAGTCATTTAAGGAAAATCAAAGGCAATTGGAATGGAGACCGCCACAGGTGCACAGTAGGCATCCGGTGAAGTGGTGCTGGTGGTGGGTATCTGTACCGACACCGACCTGTTTAGAGGGTGAGTGTTATTAGACGACTTGACGCCTCCGTTTTCCTTTAAAATGAAAACGTTTATTGCTTAGGGTATAGGAGTAACTCGGTAGATATTTTATGTGGTCAATTAGTTGAATGTTTAAGGTGTTGAATTTTACCCGGGGGGTAGACGTATTATACCTGCGCAAATTTTTGAAAGGCAAGCGATTTATTGATCTATACGGAGGCTGTGATAACTGCAATTGATGTATTGCATAATGAATAGCCGGTTTACATCTATAAAGATTAGTTGAGCACTAAACTTGATTTAACTTGGCAGTAAAAAAATGGAATTACAGTACGACTAATTGAGTTGTACTCGTACTATTAAAGCAAATTTCAGCAGAACTAAACGATTTAGAAGCTGCGTCTGAATTCAATAAAATTATCAATATCGCCAGACAGCAGATGAAGCAAAGATACCTTAATTGAGTTTGTTTAATAAAGTCAGCAAACTGAAGAGATTAGCTATGCAACCAATTGAGAGGGCACTCAAATACCCTTTTACCAGTTTCAATACTGACATCTGCACTCAGGATTTGAAAATGTTCTGACGTACAATGAATTAGAGTTATATTGTAGTTCCGTAATTAGGAACATATTGTTGATAGATGACTTCGAAAGGCGACTCGCACATTGGAAAGTCATTCGAGTCAAAATGGCAGCAATAAAATGACAAAGTGAAATCGGAATCGCATCGATTTGTCTTTTATGGGATTGAAATTGGCGAATACTGTAATTACCTTTATACAGCTGCACGTAAGCGTAACTAATTACAGGCGAATTGTCAATTGATTGGGTTATATTGAGATGTCGGTTCAAATGATAAACTGATACTACTTTATTGAGGTAATAGAGTTGAACTTAATAAATCTAAATTGGCCGTCATTACGTAATTGTAGAAATTTTCTCACTTAGGTACTTGTAGATACAAGGTTTCTGGATAGGTATACATATTTTATATTTTGCTGCCCGCTTTATATCCGGGCATATTGACGATATGTTACATTTTTTCTCTTAAAGTTGAACTGCTTATTGCAAATACACATAATCGCAATAGCGTTTCCATTGGGGTTAATTGTGAAACTCATAAAATTTTTTAATGCAACAATCAAGTCCATAAGGTTCCTTGACTTGCCTCCTGGTAACATTCTCCAGATGCGTACAATATAAACCCCTTTCTATCTCCTCAAAAATGAAAGAGCGGATGATGTAGCAGTTTTAGAATACACAACATGGCCAGGACAATTGAGTTACTGAAAATTGTTTGCTCTGGCCCTGGCTATATGTATGTAAATCAACCACATCTCGACAACTATTTTCAAAAAGGTGGTAAGCAATGGGACGACTCACAGTAGGGCAAGAACACCTCAAAGTGCGTATTAAATAAAATTTTGACCGATTATCATGAAATTTACACCACTTTTTCTTCTTATCTTACGGCGAGGATCATAATCCTCCCACTTTACTGGAGCACTACTGGTCCGCCTGTGGGGTTTGCCGGTAGGCCTCCCGGTTTCATGCGACTTAGTCACACTGATGCCTATAAAATGCTGGTGTTTTTGAATTTGTGTGATCCAGTTGTTTGTTGCTCTGCCTTTTTGCTTGATTGTGTAGAAATATTGATTGGAAGGATCTCTCCTTTGAACATGACAATACCAACTGAGCCGGTGGTGCTGGAAAACAGAATTCAGCGGAGTTTCCAGAGTTTTTATTCTGGAATGGTAAATACCGAGAACGATGACGTTAAAACGAAAGTTAAATACGCTGAGGAATTCAAAGTTGAAGCACAACAAGGCAGTGTATATGTATGTTGCTTTTATGTATCAAGCATTTTCTATTGAAGCAGCATATTAACCAGTATGGAATAACTCCTCTCTTTTCGGTGATGATAGCAATTTTATGATAGCCCTTCAACCAATCCTTAGTAATCGTAGAAAGGCGCAAGAAGATCACAGGTTATGAATCAGTCACGCTAAGATCGAATATTTGCTACCCAACTCAACTCCTGACATCTATTTATATGGAGTCGTTTGCCAAAGTACTAACAATTTAAATACTTAGGCCTTGTCATCAAAGTGTGGGTGGCTTAGATGGCTTGAAAACACTGCTCCAAGTGATATAGACCAGAGACTTACTAAAGCCCTGAAGAAGAGAGAGCGGGAATCGCACGGGCGGAGTGGACAATTGACAGTGCAATTTATTCCAAAAAAATTGTGGAACTTGCAGCGACAGGAGTCTCAATTGACTGCAACCAATTCGAAAGCAGCATCTCGGAAGAAGTATGGCCCAATGCCACCTCTGGAATGAAAACCACATCAAAGAGTAAATTTTTCGTATACAATGGCAGCTGCTCGAATACCTCCGTCGTTTACTTGACCAAAATCTCTAACTAAAAATGTGCCTCGTAACTAAGGATGATTCAGGATCTTTTCCATCTTCAGTAGAGTGAAATCAGAGTAAGTTTGATGTTCATGATGGTGTTCGACTTTCACTTTTGGTCAATTGGATCTCATACGGGCGTATATCTAAGACTTTCGCTGTCTCCCTGTCTCGCTAGTAGGGCAGCATTATGAAGTGAGTAAGTCGATCGCCTGCGTGGAGATTGATAGGGAAACCAATGCGTGTCCTATAATTTGAATTGGATCAAGAGCGCAACAATCAAGTTCGTCACGAAGTGCTTACCTTACCTCCTATAGGTGGTCCCCGGTAACTGCATGCGGTAACAATAACTCATAAGATGGATGAAAAACTGTAATATATACTATGGTGATTGCTATAGGGAAAATAAACAGCCATATGAGGCCATGCTTCTGGGGATGACAAAGACGACGATGTCAAAGAATGTTTCTACGAAGTCCTCGACAAGACATATGACCAATGTCCAACGTACGACGCCAGGATAGAAATTGAGGACATCTTTCTAAGGACTACTGGTAAGAATAACCCATACGACACCACGTCTGGCAACGGAATTAGGTGTACTGACTTTGCGGCGGGATGAAATATTACAAAACAATGCACACGGTTTCCTCATCTCAATATACAAAAAAGAATTAGGCGGTTTCCATCATCAAATACTAAATCAAATTGATGACTTTATGATAGACGTAGGGCATGCCTCCATGCCTGCAAGAATGGAATCTATCGAAAGCGGCAAAAGATATCCTCAGCCATTTCAAGAGAAAAATTCTTCGAAAAAACGCGCGCTCAAGGGGTTTTTGTACCCTTAAAATGTACAATGTTTTAAATGTTTGTAAATTATAACGACCAGGAGATCGGCAGGGCATTCCATAAGCGAGTTGTACGGCTTAGGAAAGAATCACGATAATTTAGAGTACGTCCGAAAATGCGCTTGAGGGTATACTGATGAGCATTCATAGCGAGACGGGTGTTACGGTTGAAAGTTTGAATAGGCGGAATGCTATTGGCGATTTCAGTGGTGGAAATAACTACACAACAAAGTGAAACAGGAGACATTACGTCGGTGTTCGAGGGTGTCAATTGATTAACTGATATTAATATCACCAATGAGTTTTATCGCACGGTTTTGAATCCTATCTAACAGGTGCAGAGATGTTGCACCTGACCAGATGTGGGCATTGTACTCCAATTTTGGGCGGATGAATGCCTTACATATTGTAGCCAGATCGGAGGGGGTGAAGCATTTCTTACATCGCTTAAGGAAACCTAGACATTTCGCAGGATTTTTCGCGACATCGAAAATGTGCTTATTCCAACGTAAGTTGTCACAGACACACATACCGGGAATGGAAAGTTTATCGGTTTCGACGATGCATGTGCCATTTATGGATAATGGCTGGGTGTTATTTCGTTTTATTGACAGCAGAAAGCATTGAAATTTGGAAGCATTGAATTCCACTTGCTTGATAGTTCCCCAATTGGTTATGCTGTTAATATCAGAATTTAATGAGCTTAACATACCCCGGGGTACCCGTTCTTCAGCCGAAGAGCAGGGACGTGAGTCCAGGAACGAATATAAAAAGCAGAGAGTACTGCCGTCAGCAAAGGAATATATTGAATTAGAAATAACAGACAAGAGATCATTAATGAAAATTAAAAAATGGTATATCGGAGACAGAACGGAGCCCTGTGGCACATCAGCCTTTATTTTGTGAATATTTGAAACCATCCAAAACAACTTGAACTGAACGTTCGAAAGGTAATTTCTAATCCATTGAAGAAGAGAGTCGTCGATCCCAAAAGCACGCATTTTCGACAAAAGAGCCTGATGTCAATTGTCTTAGAAATATCAAGTGCAACTATCTTGCTTTGGCAGATGGATGTACGCTTTGGTTCCACTTTCTGGTGAGACATACCATCAAATCACCAATGGACCTGTTGCTACAATAACCATATTGCCGGTCATTGAGAAGTTTTCGTGTTTCGAGATATTTCATGAGCTGACGGTTTATCAGCGTTTCCGGTCTGTAGGAGGAGAGAGAAGAAGAATCGGCTTTTTTTAGAGACGGGCTGGACAAATGCTGTTTTCCATCTACTCGGAAAGGGTCCTAAAGAGTAGGATTGATGAAAAAGCTTACGCAGTGGTTTTGCCAGCGTGGAAGAACACCTCTTCAGAAGAAGGGGAGATATACCATCTGAACCAACGGATTTATGTATGTTGAGATCTATAAGTACTCTTGCTACTACACGAGTGCGAAAGTGTATTCGTCCCATTGTACATAAATTCGACGTACTCAAGTGTAGGCGGGGACAAAGCACAATCTGGGAGTGTTGAGCTAGCCGCAAAGTGTGCAGCAAACAGATTGGCCTCGTCCAAAGAGCTGACAGCTGGAATGTCGTTGTGAATGAGCGTTGGGATGGAGGATGAGGCAGAATTTCTAATGTTTTTGACGAATGACGAAACATTTTTACTGCCTTTGAGACATTGCAGTATTTTTTGCCTCAGTTTTGGGTCGTATTGGAATTTCACACGCTTGAGAAAGACGTTGCAGTCATTTCTGGCTCGTTGTCGGGTTGGTCTTGTAGGTTTGATACTCTTCATCCGATGAGGGATAAAGCATCTCATTCTAAAGAGAATAGTTTCTGTGATCATGTCAGCAGCGGCATACACGTCTTTATCGAGGAAATATAACGACCAGTTAAAATTCCTAAAGAAGTTGTTAATTCCGCTCCAATTGGCTTTCTCGTATTGCCATACGTTCTTTTAGGAATCTTTCCTCTAAATGTGTGGTCGGTGTATGAGAAATTAGCTGATATGATACAGTGGTCCAACGAGCCTAGAGGGGAGTGCACGTCAACGATGCACTTATCAGGGTGAGAAGTTAAAAACAAGTCCAGGGTGTTGGCGGTATGACTATCAACGTCTGGTATTAGTGTGGGCTCATTTACAAGCCGGGTTAAATTATTTTCCGCAGCGAAGATCTCAACATACCGTCCTTCGGGTGTTGTCTGTCCAGAATGTCGAAGCTAACCAGAATTGTGTATATTTCAATCGCCCGTAATTATACAGGGATACAATTCTTTGAATGGAGTCAGACAGCGCATCCAACTCGTGGAAGGTCGAATTGCTGTCCTGTTTGGGGCTTCTGTAAATAAAACAGTAGTGGATAGTTTGCTTATGGAGCTGGAATTTTAACCACATGAAATTGAATTCCGGATTGGAACAGGGACTACATTGTGTCCACCACAAGCTACATCACTACGCACATAAATGGCGAGACCGCGATGGGGAAAGAATAATGGCACTATTTCGTAGCCAGGTAGCTTCAGATCAGAGTGATCTGAGAGGTGTTGGCGGGGATCTACCTGTGTTTCACTAAGTGCCAAAACAGCTGGTCGGTACTTACAAACGTGGACCTACACAGAAAAGTGATTACTTTTTAGCCCGCGTATATTGGCTACGTCCACCCTGAATTCCCTAGCTATGTATAATTAAAAACAAAACCCAGTAAACACAAACACCGACGATACTAAGCAAGGCGGCGAAGTGAATATTCTGACGATGGTTTACCGAATTAAATTGCTGTAGGTGTTATGCCCTTACAACAATATGAAACTGTGCAATACAGTAACACAGTAATAACAGTGCAAGCTACAGTTCTACTACCACGAGACTGTGTGATATTTTTAAAAACAATAATTAATTGCACACTATGTTTTAGTTTTTTTTTTTTTTTTTGGTTTTTTTGCACACGCGCGGTGCAAAGCCTTGACGAGTTTTGGAGGAGAAGACTCTACGACGATTTATAGAAGCTATACAGCTGCATCGACATAGTCAGAAAACTGAATGGAAACCAATGCGGCGGCCTGCAGAGTCTTCGAATCTAGCCCGGAGGAACAATGCAGTAGAAGAAGACCTCACCTTAATCCTACAAAAAAATATGTGCATTCGCAGAAGTCTCCACATTCGAAAAGGATAGGCTGAGTAACTCACCTGATATTACCATATTCAATGTAGGCTCAAGTTACATCCGAGATTTGAAGAATAATCAGCTAAAATGTAGAATAATCAAGTAAATTCTTGGCCTAAGGAACGTAGTGATTCAAAACAGAGCGGCCTATAAAACAGCTCTAAGGGACCTAAACCCAGACTATCTAATGGATGTACACGGCTATCATCAGACCCATCTTAACTGACGGTAACCTTTGGCTATCCACAAATAAAACTAGCAACTTTTCGTTAATAACAGAAGTGCACAAAATTGGGTGTATATATAGGCGCTATCCATGCCATGAGACTTAAGTCAACTGGGGGACTAGAAAATTTACTTCGCCTCTTACCCTAAGATCTATACATGCAAGAATCCGCTGCGAAAGGCTCTTAATCTTAGAGCTTAATAGGTGGAAACCAAATCCGAAAGAGTACGCTTCAATCCGTACAAATGAACTGGGTTTATGCTCCAATAGGGACTACGAGTACATAATATCCCATCACGACTTTGACACAACAAATTTTCTTCATATTCCCGAGAATAGAGGAATGGGACAGGAATCAAATGGTTTAAAACTCGATATCTATTTTCATGGAAACATCAAAGATGGAGATGGGAGACTGCGCAGGGATCTTCTCCGATCAATTGTACTTATGATGCTCACGAGGCCTGCCGAGTGCAGCAGTGTCTTCCAGGCTGAGATATCGACTGCAGCAGAAGCATCCAAACCTGCGCCCATAAAGGCAATATCCCACGAGGAGGCCATCGCGGCAATCGAGATTAAATCGAGTCTTCTGAAGCACTGTCGTGAAGAGCTTAAGACACTTTGCATAAAAGTATAAGGTTACGCTCTGCTGTGTCCCTGGTCACAGCGGAGTGGCAGGCAACGAACCTGTAGACGAGTTAGCTTGAAAATGATCTTCCCTAGAAATCTGCACTCTGCACTCTAAGAACACAAGTGGAGTGAATGATACAAATAAAAGTCAATGGGAAGTGGAAAAACCTAACAACCTGCGAGACCGCAAGAAAAATTATGGCAAGAGCTCAGCAAATTCAGAACAAGCAAGATTCTCTTGAATACAGAGGTGAACTATCTACGCTTGAGGGACTACTCACAGACCATAATGTTCTAGAGGCGCACGGAATAAAGCTGAGCCTTGTCGACAACGATTTCAGCAGGGGACGTAGGGTCACGTGAGGTTACCCTCCACTTTTGTGCCACTCTCCCAGCCTCAGTAATTTGAGAAAAAGAACTTTAGAAAAATATTACTATCACGACCTCTCTGAGCTATCTGCTGCTTCATTTACATTTTTCTGCATATTTGTGGATGCAATAATATTGCTTAGACCCGCTCAGGGACTAACCGAGACGGAAAGCGGAAAACAGAACTAGGAACCGCAATCAAATTCCCATCCCCATCCATTCTTCCCACCCGCTCATCACAATCGGTCTACACAGACCTAAGTGCGATGAGGTGTATAATGGACTCAGCTCCAGATGCCTCACCTAACCTAATCGTTTTAGAAAAGATGGTGTTCTTTACCTTACAGTCTGGTCTATATTGTTACAATAGTAACACGTGTTTGAATGGATAGCATAGAACGCACGGAATAATCTAAAAGTCAAAAATCATTATGAGAACAAAGAAATACATTTGATATCGCCCAGTTCCAGTTAAACTAATCTCACGTCACGACACAAAAAATTTGTTTTTTTCATTAGAACAGCATAATCCAAAAACATACGAAGCGGAGATCAAAACAACAACATCACCAGTCTCATAATTTGACCGCGTTATGCCAAAATGCCACTCACTTAACGTCGTCGCAGACATATTCCCACGGCATCACTAAAGGAAGTGCAAACTACCCTTCCACATCGTTCACATCTGTCACAGAAAATTTCGCGACTTCATTCAAATTTCCTTTGAAATTTAATACCAACGCCAGCGCCAAACCGCCAAATATTCGAATCTTCCGGACGCATCGCCCAGACAGCGATGATGATGACTTAAAGATGACAAACTATCTTTGGCTCTTGAAAGCGGATGCGCGGGTGAGCAGCACATCAATCATGGAAAACAGAGATTTGAAACAACTTTCCCACAGTATCTCAACCTAATCACCTAATTGCTCTAAGGAGCCTGAATGTGATATAAACAATCTATCCATCTATCCATCCGCCAAAGGATGTATCACATCAGTATGTACGCGTACCTCGGACCTTTATTAATTTTATGATCTCGCAAATGGCCAAGAAGAGGAAATAAAACGAACAAACAACAATGCAGGGTCGTGCCAGTAAAGGAAGTCAAAATTGACATTTACGAGCATTATCGACATTGCCGACAAAAGTGCACTTGTCAAATGTGTGAATTGAAACGTCAAACAAACAACTAGACAACAATGGCAACATCTCAATTTGTAGCCCAACCATGGATGGGGTCAAGTAAATCAGTGCTCCTCAGCTGATCTACCTTCGCTTATACAAAAGGAACCGCACGGCTACTTCATGGAGAGGAAGATTCTTCCAAATCGGTAGCTAGTTAACCACTTATCTCAGATGGTGGTATCCGTAGAACAGGCCATTAAAATGTTCTCCCGGTACGAAACAAAGACACCTGAGTGAATTCCGATGGTCATTAGGGGTATAAATGACGACGGTTTGGAACAAAAGAGTTGGACCCACCGCTAAGATGACGTGTAGCGTCTTTGATCTCTCCTCCAAAATGCGTTGTCCAATCAGAGACCAATCTCTAATGTGATTAGAGTTCTAAATGAGTTTTCTTCTTGTCATTTTCCCTCATCTTAGAATCATGGATGACCACGACTACCGGTTGAGTCATACCTAGGTATTCATACATCCTAAAGCTTTGGGTTCCATAACAGTAGCCATTCGTGTCACGTAAAGATGTTGGCTCATAAGCAACGTGATTTCCGATCTGTCATCTCCGAAGAAGGAATGAAAATATCCGCTAAACAATCGCTGTTCACTTATCCGGCAAGATACACGTACAGTGAAGCTGAAGAGGTGCTAATTAATCATGGGGCCCCAAAGGTGTTAGGTGAAATCATAAGAATGTTGTTTTGGTTATTGAATATAATTAATTGACGATAATTAATGAACCTAGTTTTGCAAATTTAAATTAATCCGCGCCGCCTCTGAATTCGAGTATAGTGAAAGCTAATCTAAGAGCTTCTTTCTGTGCCTCATCATTAGAGTAGGCGACACAGTTAAGGTGCTAATTCGAGTTGTGAATGTATCTCATCAAATTAAGCAGTAACAAATAAGATTCGTATATCGGCAAATAAAAATAGAAGGTTTATTGTTTTTCATTTGGGTTTAAGTTGTTTTGGTTGTGGCACTAATTAGTGGAACGGTTGCGGCTGGGGTGACGTAAGCTTTTGGATATTTGGAAAATAAGTTGGGCGATAATATTCGTTTCGACTATGGGTCGGGCTGGTGATTGTGGATATAGGCCTGGATTATAGAATTTAACAAAAAAAGAAAATTATCCCGACATTATAAAACTATTTTTAATAGTAGGTACGAGTAGAACCAATGATCCATTGTACTGAAAAGGCACTCCATCGAACCAAACTCGCCTCTGGTATAAAACTGGGCTTATTCAGACCTAATCCCGTTGGTGATTCTAGTATAGGATCGTCATACTTGTGTTAAGAAATACAAATACACCCATTGATGCTTGCCCAGCAGAATCAAGAGAATTTGGTCTCAAAACACCTTACTGAAACTTTGTTAGACAAAGATGCGTAGAGTGACCAGATAGCAATGATAGTTTCTCCAATTGCTATGTTTCAGGAGCTGTCAAAGATACTAATGACATCCAGCTGCCAAAATATTCACGTGCGGAGAAATATTATCAAAATTCCAGCTCAGTTGTAAAGTTTGAGCATGAGTACACTCTTTTGGATCTTAAGCCACCTACCAGAGACAGTCGCCGTAGTGGCCAGCATCGAAAAAGACCCAGAAATGTCGATTCGGCACCGATCAGCTGAATTGGGCATCGCCACCGGTTTATTTTGCGGTTGGATTTGGGCCTACATCTGTATAAGATTGTGCTGACGCGAGAATTAAAGTCGGACGGCCATAAACAATTCCCATAGACATAGCTCGCTATAGATCCGGATTTTGGCCCAAAAATCATCTTCTCGGAGGAGGCCCATTTTTGGAACAGCACCTATGTCAACAAACAAAACTGCCGTTAATGGAGCGAACTCAATCCACAAGTCGGCTAAGCAGCAAAGCATCTACAAAGATTGACTGTTTGGTGTGGTTTGTGTCATGGTGGCATCATCGAACCTTATTTCTTTCGAAATGAGGAAGGAGACACCGTTACCGTCAATGGTTTCAGGTATAGAATGATGATAGTCAGAGCTCGACATCGTCGATATATCCGAACTGTGGTTGCAACAAAACGGCGCTACATGGCCGAAGTTGTGAAGGAGAAATTTAGCGACTGTGTCATCTCACGGCGAGCGTTCGTCAATTGGCCGCCGCGATCATGCGATTTGACACCACTCGATTATTTTGTCTGTGGCTATACCAAGTCCTTAATCTACGCAAACAAGCCAACTATTTTGGGCGAGCTCGAAGCCAACATTCGACACCCTTTGGCCGGGATAACGCTGCACATACTAGACTGAGTCATCAAAAATTAGACCGACCGCTTGAAGCACTGACAGCGAAGCTGTGGCGGCGATTTGAATGAGGTGCTACTCCACACATAATGGCATGAACGTGGCTTCAAAACAGAGCCAGAATCGATTTTAAGTCTCACACCGTTGTTGTTTTATTTAAATGTTTTTCCCATCGTTCTTGTCTGGCCACCCTTTATGAGGAAGAGGTTTACTATCGTCGAACTATCGGGATGTCAGGGCGTCTTTCACAAAGAACGGCTTTGCGCAACATACACCAACACATCCGCCAGATTTGTCAAACGGAAGTATGCCTGATGATAGCGTCGAAAAAAGGAGACATTTCAAGCTGCAATTACTAAATAGACGTACGTCTTCAACTGTTGTTCAACACTAGGACCGGTCTTGGAAAAACCTCAATAATTTCAAGTTGAGTCACACATTTGTTCGTGTTCAGTGATGATTATTATGGAGGTAGATAGGTCGGCATATGTGGCGGTTGTATATGAACCCAAGTACCACTGGAATGCTTCTTTTTGTTGCCACGACTCGTATGACCTGGTTGATGATGTGTGTTGTTGAGGATGTGGGACAGTCGGGGCCTAGATCCAGCCTGTGGAGTTAAGAAAACAGATTTGATGTCGTGTCCATTTACCCGAGATGTTGTTAAGGTCATCGAAGAATGGTTGTTTTAGTGCACGCAGTATGTCTCTTGCTAGTGCCAGATATTTGCAGAGGACATGGGAGAGAGTTTCCTTCCCATTTCCGTTTCCTCAACTGCTGCAGTGGGGGTTGTATGCGATACCTAGTTTGGCCGTATGGCCTCCAATTGGCCAATGCCCCGTGATTATCGCCGTGATTCTGGCGATATCTGGGCCGGTTCTGTTTAGTGGGTCTTTTGTATTACTCGCATTGTAGGCCGGCCATATCATCCTTGATATGGCAGTTGGTTAAACCCTTCTATTGGTAGTTGGCCTTCTGCCGGAAATGTGAGTAGGTTTGTCTTTTAGCGTGCAGAGTCGTGCAGAGCTGAGCCTGAGCTGAGACATATGTACGCCCGTTTCGTCGTGTGACCCTAAAGCGCTCGCCCAAGCGGACAAGTTCATTCCTGTACTCTTGCACCAGTTTGGAGGATATGGTAGTTGAGTCAATAGCTCTGATAGTGGCTTGGCTATCTATGAGGAACGTGACCATGCTATTTCGTACCGATTCCAGAATGTTGCTGTTGCCGTACGGCCGTGCAGTCCAGGATCCAAATTCTTTGAGTTTGACTGCGCTGCAAAATACGGTATTTTTTAAGTGTCAGTCAAGAGGCAGAAGATTCTGGAGTACATTAAAGGCATTTGTTGTGGCCAATCTCATTGCGCCCGTGGCGCATCCCTTGAATCTTTTTAGTTGCGTGAGGTTGTAGTCTTGGATGCAATACGGCTGCGTACATCCTCAAGGTCATCTTTGGTTGAAGTCCCCTCTTCTTTCCAAAGGTTTTGCTGCAGGCATAGAAGGCGACACATGCCTTGCTTACTTTGGGTTTTGGGACAAGCATGATACGCTGGAGGATAGTGTTAGCGGGAAGGGAAGGGTTCAATCAGGTATTTTGGTTTTGATAGTGAGTAGAGTCAGTTCAGTTTTGCTCGGGTTGACATCAAGGCCAAGCGGACCAGGTGTTTACCTTATCTGGAGCAGCCTCCGTGATTTCACTTGTATTTCACTTATCACAGAGTGAAACTTCCCTGACACTAGTTTCACCACGTCGTCCGCACACACGACCACCGTGACACCTTATCTATTTAGCATTTTGTTCATAACCATTAGCCAGAATAGGGGAGAAATAACGCCGTCCTGTGACGCCCATCTTTGGGCGCATTTGGTTAAGTGACTGTTACCTAGTATTGACTGAATAATTCTTGTTCAGAGCATAGAGACTACCCGTTGACTAATAAATTCCTCTACGCCCAGCTCGATTAGCGATTTATGAATGGCTTCGGTGTGTACGTTATTAAAAGCTCCGTCTGTGTCAAGGAAGGAGGCTAGGGTATATTCTTTGTAGTGTTTGGAGTTTTCAATAGTTCGCGCTACCTCGTTCATCCATCTCCGTGGATCTTCCCTTGATGTAGGCGTTCTGTGATTTAGATACCCCTGACTCTCCTAGAACGCTTCGCATGTGGATATCTAATACATGCTCTAGGGTTTTAAGTACGAAGTAGGTTAAACTAATTGGCCCAAAATTTTTCGAGAACTCTGGCCCGAGTTTACCTACCTTTGACATAAACATCACTCGAGAACATCTCCAAGATTAGAGTACGTAGTTTAGCATTAAACTGCTTCTGAAGATTAACTCTAGCCAAGGTATTGTTAGGTCTGGCGTTGTCTGCAGCACGACAGGTAGTATGCCGTCAGGGCTTGGAGACATGAACGGGGAGAAGCTGCTAATAGCCCAGGAAATATTTTCTTCAGGATTGATTGATTGAATACGTATTGGTGTGGGATGCAGGTTGTAGCTACCGGATTCCGTACTAATATCACTGCATCCGAGAAAGTGTGCGTTCGCCAGGAGTTTCAGGATCCTCTCCGGGGAATATGGCTTCCTTATACATACTTTTAAGTCCTCGTAAAGCTGCCAGAAATTTAGTTTGTAGCAGATAATGAAAATCACTCTGGTCATATGCCTGAAATTAGAGATATCTTCATTCCACCATGGGAGAAAATTTTTTTTTTTTATTACGTTTAACTGGGCATGAGACTTTGCATGTCTTTGACTTTGCAACGTCCATTGCCTTCTCGGCAGGCTTTAAATTTGTCTCCAGTTCTTCGGTTGCTGCGGCGTTTATTACGGGTATGTTTTTGAGTTTTGTTCTAAGAACTTGACCAAGCTTGGTTCAATTAGCTCTTTTAGGGCTTCTAAACGGTATAGCGGTCTTGGCCTCGAAACGCAAATCGTAGAGAATTCATCCAACTCTCCGATGTTCGAGCCTAAAATTGTCATTGTTTGTTTTGAGTGTAATATCTAGGACCTGTTCCCACTAAAGGTTGGGGCTGTGCCCTTATTGCAGACAGATATGTTTGTGGTTAGATATGGTTTGTGGTATGGCTTCCCCATACGGTATGCTCATCAATAAGTTGTCCTTCTTTGGTATTGTGGCGGTAAGTTGCTCCACTTCATGATCGGATCGGTTTTCTCAAAGTAAATAAGTGTTCACAAGAAGATCCAAGAGTTCTACCTATGAACCAACCCAGAGAACTTCCGGGTGTTTAAGTTCGATTTAAAATGTGATGTGTTGGACAGAATTTGTCGTAATCTCGGAGGGATGTTAATCCTTTCGCATATACTACACCAGGATCTATACTGGGCCCCGTTTTCTTCTCGTTCTTGGCTTTCCAGTCACGTTCTAAGTTGGTATAGTCTCAGTTTTTTCCATTACTGCAGTTCTTGGGTATCCATGGTCCACCACTGCGGGCGCTTATCCTCTTTCTGCATGAGCGATGAGCTACAGACAATATTTAAAGAGGAAATGAATGTGTTGCTGATTTTATCAAGCTCTAACTTGGACATCGCAGAAGTATGGACCCTATCGAAAGCGGATGAAGATATCCTCAGTCGTTTCGAGAGAAAAATCCTTCGAAAAATATTCAGTGCCGTTTTCTCTGACGCTTTGGGGGAGAAGATTCAACGACGAACTATACAGCAACATCGACCTAGTCAGAAAGCTATGCATCAGTCGCCTGTGTAAAGCGCATGCTCGCAGAGCCTTCAAATCTAATCCAGAGGGACAACGCAGTGGAGGAAGACCTCACCTAGGTGGTGGGCAAGAGTAGAAGGGGACCTTTGTTCAATGAGCGTACACTACGAGCCCTACGCACGCAATGACCAGAGTAAGACAATTAACATAATCTGTAAGTAATTGAAGAACGACTACAACCAACGTTACAGACTACAAGATTTGTAGCTATCTATGGTTAGTGTCCGTGCTACCCCATAAATCATTGTGTGCGCTTGCGTTACAGCCCATCATGATTTTCTTTCAGATTGTGGATGCCTTCATCACCCATTTTCTTGGTCTTCTTCATATGACAGGCATCCAGATGCGAATCATGTCTTTTTCTTGGGTTGTCAACTGTGTTACAGCTTCGTGTTTTTGTATTGAATGAAGAAAGAGAGATTAAGTTCTGATCTAGTAGAAGTATAAGCTTAGGGTATACACTCTTTTCTTACCAGGTATAAAATGTTGTAGCTAAGTACCGGACAACCATGGGTTACTGATGGTGTAATCCAGATTTTTTGAGAATGGTTTTTTCATCGCAGTAGCCCCGATTGGCATGATTGGCATGCTATTTGGGGAAGGGGATATGAAATCCACAGGTTCAGAAGGAATAACCTAAGAGAGTATGTCTGAGGGGTTAGCCACAGAATCCTTCGTTTTCTTGACCACTGGCTTTTCTCGTGCCAGACAACGTCCTCGGTGATGAGAGACGGTGGGAGGTAGGTTGTAATTGGGGAAGTTTTGCTTAGCAGCTATTTATCATACGTGCTCTTCCCATTAAGATCTGAAAAGATTGTGTAACGATTCCTTTTTGAGGTGTTGGACACCTCGTCGACGAATCTGCACAGTTTTGAGGCGCAACTGCAACCATTGACTTACTGCTCCACGTGCTCTTAAGGATAAAGGCAGGGGATTTGGTCTTCACCCTTATGGCTTTCAACTTACGATGGTTGGGTTGGAATTTTTGAGCAGTGTTGACCATAAGACCAATCTGGTTGCACTCACGTTTTTCGTCCCTCAGTCCCCAAAAAGAAACGGCTCTGTCCAATTCTTTTTCGCCTTCTTACCAAGAGAATACAGACTCTGAAAGCATTCTGAGTTGCTTCGTCACTTCGTTCGTCCACAATAGGGCGTATACTGGATTTTTGCAGCGGTGTCGAGTCATTGTAGAATGTTTATCAGGTTGATGATTTTCAAACACAGGTTTTCGAGATCTTCGATTTAAGCACGACCTCTAGAAGTTGTTTGTTTGAATTCGAAATTTTAGTTCCACGAGTAGCCAGGGAGAGGATAGCTAATATGCATCCAGCGCCGCCTTTGTGCAAAAAGGCTGGGTGCTCTAGAAATGTGTTTCGTACGTAACTTAGCTATTTTTAAACTGGACTCTCAACTGGTCTGATTAGAGTGGATACATAGGAAAGAAAGACTATCGCGAAGATGGAGTTCTTCGGTAACTAAGGTTAAGGATATAGTCATACTACAGCCACTATACCATGCCAGTTCCCAGAATTACGGTATATCACAAGCGCCAATGCCTGCCAGCACTTAATGGAAATAGTTCATCTCGACTTGCTTGTCCTTATTTTAAAGGCGTAATTTATTTTTTTGGCACAAAAATATAGGATCCTAACTGAAAGGATTCGTGGGGACTGGATGTTTTGTCTCTGGTTCAAGAGATCTTCTTGGTGTGTACTTTAGTTTGTATGGTCTTTGCGAAACTAAGTTGACTAACAGGGAAAGCGATACGAACAAGGTAAGATTGATATGGAAAAATCACTTTTAATGTTTAATGAAAATTTGTTAAGTCATTTGTTTTATCAAACGCAGTCAAAAAAGAAAGGCGATTTAGTAAGAGTGGATCGTCAAATATTGAGTTAGTTTCATCTCTGTTTAGATACTGTTTAGTGTAGCGCTGATTAAAGTAGCATCCATATGAATTTTGAGATACAACATATTAATAGTTAAGTGAGAGACCATAAAATGTAATAAATATTCTGGGATATAACATATAAACACCTTCATCCGCAACGAGCTAAGAAAATTTGGTATGGGTATACGAGTATTTCTTCAACCCCTCACCTAAAAAAAAAAACATGACATTAACTTCTCACCCTTTTTACTATTCTCTCGCTGTCCATATATTAAGAACACGGCTTCCTTAAAGGACGTTCCTAAGTGTAAATGTGACTAATAGATGTTCGCTCGCCTTTTATGTTGGCAGTAAATTTTCAACTTTATGGATACACAATGAACAGAACGAAAGAACGGAATTTTATTTGCCTAAGGGTCCCTGCTGAAAGGCAACGAAACCAGGTTGTATTAAAAGATATGTACGAGTAGATAGGGGTGCGTTCCTTTTACAAGTGTCCGTGGATAATTTCATTATGTTAACTTGAGAGGTTTTTTTAATTACAAATATTTTCAAACATTTTTTTAAACTTACTCTTATGAATTTCTAAATTCAGCAAATCCACATCGTAACTAGCTAACCGACAAATTTCGTACGGATTTATTACCTAGAATTGTGGATTTCCCCTAAGGTGTGACATTGCGAATCAAAAATCGAAAGATATCCCTGTGGCTTTTGTGGTGACACGCCCTCCAGCCCATATTCTACAAAGAAGGGACCAACAAAACGACCAACAAAATATTCAAAATACCAGTATGAGCTCGAGTTTCGATAGCTATAACAGCACGGTCACATTGGCATCATAATGCGCCGAGACTTAATGTTCTTCTCTTGTTTTGTTCTGGCCATTGTTTGTTGTTGTTCCGCTTTGTATCGGATCTTGTATGCAGAGTCCGAGTTCCGAGAGATACTTGCCATGCTCGTACATAGTGGCTCATCAAAAACACCAACCGCTTTCGGTGGTAGGTGGCGGCATTTTTTATTGATCTTTTGCCGACAATGCAATCAATTTTCCTCAGATTCATCAATATTTTCTTTAATCGCTTTAAACGTTTTGCCTCGCACTCACACTTTGGTTGTAAGATGAATGTTATCCTCTTTCTACTTTGTTAGGGTGCTGGGTTGTGTCTTGTGTGCGGTTAATGTATCTAAACATGTATCTAGGGGGATCAATTGATGTATCGCGTTTGATCGTATTTCGTTTACGTATTTATTTTATTTATTTTTCCCGAGATGATAAAATGCGATTTAATGGGGATTGTTGTTTTGGGCAATCGATTGGACGGAATATCAGTGTGTGTGTGTGGGCATATTCAACCAGCTTTTGATCTTTTTTCGAAGGCTTAGATACATGTACGAGTACCTATATACTCGCGGTTATGGATTCAAAATAAAAATGGAATTTTACTGGTGTGGCAATTAAAAATTCAAACTATGGCTTCCGGGATTACGAGAGTTAGTTAATAAATTTAATTTTGATTACGATTTCAATTCGGTGGAAAGTAGGCGTTCAGGAAGTGTGGTGTAATGAGCTGAAAACATTCTTAGGAGTTTTGTTTATAACGAGGGTTGTATAATCCATTCTTCGAATACTATAAAATTCGCTACAGATTCTGGGGATGGATATTTAGGTTTTCAAAATTTTCTTGTGATGTCTGTGAAATTAGTAAAGAAATAGTAGAGACCTGGAGAGTTGTTATTCGTTTTACATGTCCAATATTGAACTTTACTTTGGGTGTGTTTTAGATCAATTAAATCATATTCGTTCAGGTAATCCATCACATTGCAAAGAAATATGTACAATGAGGAAAATATTCCTTAAAGCATGGAACGTGGTAAGCACTGCCCTCCAAAATAAAGATGTGATGATATGCAAGGTTCTCCTTTAAAAAATTTTAAATTAAAATTTCCGCAGAAATGTTTAGCAATGCAAAAAGCATATTATAGAAGAGAAATCCATGACAAAAAAAAGGTTTTTTTTACTAAAATAATAAGCCGAATTACACACACAAGAACAAGAGATAATTTCACGAATAGCTGATTCATGCACACTCGAAGAGGAAGTGACTGATCTCCAAAAGAGATGTGAAGCTTTCGAACGGCGAGAAATTGCAGCTGATGGCATAATTTTTGGTGTACCCCAGCTACCAAATGAAAATTTAAAAACACTTTTTCACCATCTTTGCCATAACATCGAATGTATGCCCTCGCCATTGAAAGGTATATTCCGTAGTCGAAGAGCACATTTAAGCAGAGGCAAAACTGACTTTCCCATCGTAGTCACGTTCAACACTCCTCGCGAAAGAAACTCCGTCTTGGATGCAGTGGTTTTTTTTTGCAAAAATCATAGGCAGCTATGCCTCCAAGACGTAGACATTAAAGCAGAAAAAGTCTAACTAAAAAAAACCGCTCCATATACCAGCGAGCTATACGTCTCAAGCGCAGCAAACAGCTGTTTTCTGTTTACACACATTTCGGCGCCGTTTATGTGAGAGAGAGTGCAGAAGCTGAATCTATATTGGTAGAGAATGAGCGTTTATTATATGCGATTGCCGCGAAGTGCCTGCCGAAGTAGACGCATAAAACAACAAATCAACACTGATCGTCACCAACAAGTACATAGTGTCATTTCTTAGTTTTTCTTATTTTACTTTCTTTTTTAACTGTTGTACTGTTTTTGCTTGAAATTATCCCCAATGCCCCTTTTCATAAATTTACGTTGCTTTAAGGAAGAGGAAATTTATGTTCTTGATCTGCGTGTATTACTTGGTTCTCGTATTATTTTACATCTCACATATGGAGCTAGATGAAAGTAGAGTGAGTTCCATTGGTGGTGGTAGAGAGTACACGGTTCGACCTATGATAAGAACTTTTTGTAATCATGACTACGGTCTTAAGATTTGCCATTTGAATGCGCAAAGCTTAAGCCCAAAACTGGATGAATTTAAAGATATATTTGTAGACTCAAAGGTTGATGCAAGCTGCGTGTCGGAAACTTGGTTTAATAAAGCTGTGAAGGATGCTGTTTATGATATAAGTGGATACAAACTAGTGGAGGCGTTGCGATATACGTTAGAAAGGGCTTAATCTGTCGACGAAGATGTCGCTCGCCAAAAGGCTCTGCCTCTCAATATTTATTCGCATGTATAACTTGTGGCGGAAGGAGTGTTTGCTTAGGTGTTGTTTATAGACCAAATAGGTATATTGATTTGACACCTATTTACGACGACTTGGAAGAAGTTTCGACTTGCGCAAGCAATGTCATTGTTTGTGGTGATATTAATAGTAATTTGTTATATGAAAGACATTTAACTGAAAATATGCAATTGTTTGATTTAAAGCCCGCGAATTGTCAAGTCTCTACGCACTTTACCAGCTCCTCCAGTACACTAGTAGATGTCTTTTTTGGAAATAATAGTGACAAAGTATCATTATATGACCAAATCTCTGCGCCTGCTTTTTCGAAGCATGATTTATTATTTCTGACGTATGACTTTGATATTGAAAATCATGTAGAAGCATCCACTTATACATACAGAGATTTCAAAAGTATTGATATGCCCTCTCTTGAACAACACATTCATTTGATTCCATGGAACCTTATCTATTGTATGACCTCTGCAGATGACCAAATTAAGTTTTTACAAAACAATGTAAATCTTCTTTTCGATTTATACGCTCCAATAAAAACTGGTAGTGTAAAAGACCAAACAAAAGCCTGGTTAACGAATGAAATTCGAGAGTTAATGACACAACGTGATGAGGCGTATCGACGATGGAAATATTTTCGTATCGAAGAGCTTCATCAGGCTTACAAAAATCTACGATATAGTGTTGTTCGTGAAATACGCAATGCTAAGACACAATTCTATTCCAACCGACTTTGTACTTCCTCAGATGGTCATAAACTTTGAAATGACATTCGAAAATTAGGAATCGGGAAGCAAAAAGCTACTTATTCTACCACAATCGATTCCAACGAACTAAATCGAACGTTTTTGCCAAACCAACTTTGCAATGCTCCAGCAGTTAACTATTCATTCGAGGATGCTTCTTTACCGATTGAAATGTCTTTTGTATTTAATAGGGTAGATGAATTGGACATAGTAGAAAGTTTTCTGTCTGTTAAGTCGAATGCTGTAGGTGTCGTTTTTGTTAAAACGGTCTTGCCGTTACTATTACCGTTTGTAACTCATATCATACTGTTTTTATGATCGGCATCTTTCCCAGCGAATGGAAATTAGCAAAAATAATTCCAATACCTAAGAGCTCTAAAGGTGAAGAATTCAGACCAATTTCCATCTTAACTTTTTTATCTAAAATATATGAAAGAATTATGCAAAAGCAACTTAATTATTACCTTATTGAAAATAACTTGTTGCGACAAGTACAGTCGGGTTTCCGAGCTAAACACAGCTGTACAACTGCTTTGCTGAACGTCATAGAAGATATAAGAGACAAATTAGATAGGGACAATGTTACTTTTCTGGTAATCTTAGACTTCTCCAAAGCTTTTGATACGGTTAATCACTCGATTCTGCTCAGCAAATTAAAACGCTTTTTCTCAATTTCCTCCACTGCTGTTAAACTAATATCATCCTATCTCAGTGAAAGAAAACAGGCCGTGTCACTTGATGGCAACCTTTCCGATTTTCTTCTCTTAAGGCAAGGAGTTCCCCAAGGCTCTAGTCTAGGGCCTCTATTGTTCTCCATATATATTAACGATATTGCTTCTGTCATACTAAGTTCATCTAAGTTCATCTAAGCATATCTATGCGGATGATATACAAATTTATCAAAGCTGTTCCTTGGGCCTGATCGAAAATTGCGTCAGTGTTTTAAATGAGGATCTGGAACGAATTTCGGATTGGTCCAACAAAGTGTAAGTGTTTAGTTATTTCTAAAAAAAAGTTAGATCTGTCTTATTTCCCTCACCTAATGAGGGAAATTGCATTTGTTGAGTCTTCGAAAAATTTAGGTCTTGTCTTCAACAGAACCCTTACATGGAACAACCACATAAATACATTAGTAGGGAAAACTTACGGTATTCTACGAACCCTATATACTACTCAAAAGTTTATTCCTCTCGAAATAAGACTGCTACTTGCTAAAACGTTAGTCATTCCTGTACTTAGCCATGGATGTGAAATTATTTATGAGAAGACATAATCACGTTTCACATCTTGCAAAACACGTAGTTAACATGTCATTTTGTAACTATATAAAATTTCGAACAGTCTTACTTCTTTTTAATATAATCTTAAGTAGACAACCTTTATATCTTTATGAAAAAATCCAGTTTCCGGCATCTTAAAAATCTAACAGATCTTCGTGTCTGGTTCTTCCGCGTTTTTCTTGTCTAACATCCGAAAGACAGTTTTTTGTTGCTGCTATCCGCCTTTGGAATTCACTCCCACGTAACTTGCGAGAGCTAACTGATGCACGACGATTCAAAAACGAGCTTCTAAATTTTCTTACAAACTATAGCAACCTTTTTCCCATTCCTATCCCACTTCAAGCAATTTCAATTAGAATTAATTTAAAATAAATTCAAAACATAAGAATAAGCTTAATTAACATAAAAGCAATTTAACTTAACTTTCAAACCATTTATGTATATGAATTAAAAACTTTTTATCTTTAACAGACTTATAAGTCAATTCTTACTGTGTAAGCATGTATGATACAATAAATAAATCTAAATCTAAATCTAAATAAGATGTTGAAGGGTATCAAGGAAAAATAATTTCTTTTCTCGGAGTCCTAATTAAAGCTTCACTTTTAACAGCAAAGCATGTGTCAAAGAGATTGAAGTCTGGAAAGACCCATATCGATTGCCTGCTTCAGACATTACGAATGTAAAACCTACCTGGGGCGATGGGCGACGTTTTTCAAACACAGAGTATTTGCTATACACATAGGGCTCCTTTTTCTACCATGCCGTACTTCCCATATTTCAAATTAAAGATGTGATGGATCAGCAAATCCGTTAATCCAAATATATTTACAGGGAACGGCCTTACATAGGGAATGGAAAGCCAATCATTTGTGTCTTTCAAGAAGACAAGGACCCGAAATATTCCTTAGCTCGTTTGTTGGGGTGGTCTACTCAACCACCTAAACTTCATTCAATTGTGAGCAGGGTCCTAAAAACAACGGCCAACTTTAGACCACAATGAAGATTACGTAGGAAGGTATTCTCTTGAAGAGATGCCTAATTTGGTAAACTCTATTAAAAGTCGATGTGGAACCGTGCAACAAAATAAGGGCGATATACATATATACATCTCTATGTACATGTATTTTTTTGCAAATCGAACGGATTTAGACAAAAATCGAGAGTCAAGTTTTTTGATTTGTTTGAAACACGGACAAGTGTATCAGGAATTTTTTATTTAGATTTTTTGTTACGAAATGCCAAACCCTTTTATTTTGAAGAATTGACAATTATATCCATATCTCGGCTCCTGTATATTGTAGCGAGTTTTTTTTTTAGTTTTAAAGCTAATTAATTGAACTTCGTAAGAAATTTTTATTCAATTAGGTATAATGTATTTGTTTATATTTAAGTGATGTTATAAACAGACAAAACACGCCATAATAATTGGCTTTGTTGTTAATTTATTGCATTCCTCAGGCGATTTACAAATAAAAAAGTACTTTTAATTGATGGAGCTTTTGTCGTAGCACCATCAAGAAATTAATGAAAATAACCCGCCGCGTCGAACAGTAGCGCTACACGCCTACCCCGTACTTAAGCTGTATTTAATATATGTACACGTATTTATGTAGACCCTATTTTATTTGATTTGGTGTTTGAATACAAAAAAAAAATTGTTTTATGTAAAACTATTAAAAATTTATAAAAGTCATTTTCAATGAAAACTGCGAATAAATTATTAATAATAATCTCTTTGGGAAATTAATTAAATAAAGAGTGACCAGATAAGAACGATAGGAAAAAATTTTAAATAAAACCACAACGGTATGATACATTAAATTAATTCTGGCTTTATTTTGAAGGTACATTCATGCGATTATGTATGGACTAGCACATTATTCAATTGGCTGCCTCATTTCGAAAGAAATAAGGTCCGATGATGCCGCACCAAACAATCAATCTTTGTGGATGCATTGATGCTGATAGCAAAATCCCTGATTGAAGTCCTTCCAAGTCAATTGTTAGGTACTTGGGGGTACGGCGGCGGTCTCCTACCTATTGGCAAAATCATGAAAATTGCAGCTCGACCGTAGGAAATTAATATCAATATGATTCTTTTGTAATAATAATAGGCGTATAGGACTAAGACTTAAAGCCCTCACTTCAATTTGGCTACTTGTAGCTTTTAAATATCTACTGCAATAAATAATATCTTTTACTACATGTGAAGAGGGAGGCTGCAGCCCCTTCCCTAAAACAAGGTGCATATATTTGGCTCTGCAGCTGCTAGAATCATAATACCTTCAGTTGGAATTTATTCGTTAAATTTAACAGACCAAGTGGAAGTGCAATAATACGAGTACTATAACCGCTCTCCGTGAAATGTTTTTTTAGAACTATAGTGAGATCTACACTGTTTAAATACAAAGTAATCCTAATTTATGTTGTTTATGAAATGAAAAACCATATCAGAAATTTAAAAGAAAAAATATATGAAGGTTTCAAGGAGTGAATGCTGCAATCCATGGAATTTAATCTGCTAAAGCTACAGACAGAACATTAAATGCATAAGTGCATTAAAAATAAACTATCATTTAGATTGCAGTATCTTTTTCAAATATTTATATTATATGTTAAATAATTTACATTAATATCTCAAATAATTCTTCATAAATTAATTTGGTCGCTGAAATATTAGCAGTAAAATTTTGTATTTTTTTAAAGCAAGAAAAACATAAAGTTGTGGATACAATTTCTACAAGTACTACGCAGGCGTCTAATGAAGAATTGCAGAAGAAAATGACAAGCGAAGGATGTTCGTTTGGCTGTAAATAACATCATAGATGGTTTGAAGCCAGGCTTGCTTTGTGGCACGAAACGATATTCAAACAAGCAAAGCAAAAACATAGCGGAGAAATTAAGGCAAAAAGTGTTTCATATCTTTCCCGATGTTCCAAAAATAATGATGATTTTCAAAAAAATCTAATACTACTATCAGTAAAACGCTGCAGGTGAAAACATTGGCTATTATTAATCATTGGTCACTTCGAAAAAATGCAAGAACATTTTGCTGCTGCAACAAAACATATGACTACTGTTACTAAAAAAGGAATCTCTGAAAAAGGAATTTTGGAGGAACCAAACTCTAAATGTCACCCTTCATGGTAATTGATTTTTACCAATCTGATGAGTACAGTCAAGTCATTCCTTGTCAAAAAGATTATGTTTCTGTAAAAATTGATGGAGTGAAGATTTACTATAAATGCGGAAACTATTGAATTATAATAATTTAAAAGAACTACGAGGGCTGTTTGATAAGTACCCGTGTTGGAAGATAGGTGGCCCTACTGAGCCAAAATGAGTATACCATCATTTAGTATAACCTCTTTTAGCCCGCCTGTCAAAATTTGGTGGCAATCTGACACTTAGTTTTGTTGTGACATCCATTTCAAAACATCGTATTAGTGTTTTGTGCGACCATGGAAAAGGAACAGTATCGCTATGTGATCCGATTCTTGTTTTTGAGTGGCAAAACCTGCGAGGAAATCATGCCCATTCTCGATGGTGTGTATGGGACCCATTTATCTTCCCGTACAACTGTCTACCATTGGTTTGCAGAGTTTCGCCGTGCCCGCACGTCGGTTTTTGATGAAACGCGCCCAGGTGGCTCAAAAACGGTTACCACAGAGAAAACCGTGGACAAAATCCATGGCCTCGTATTAGCGGACCGCCGAGTGGAAACTTGCGAGTTGGATGTGGTAGCAGGCATCTCAATTGAACGCGTTAGTCATATCCTGCACGAGATTTTGGGCATGAGAAAGCTGTCCGCGCAATGGGTGCCGCGTTTGCTAACAGCAGAGAACAAGCGCAATCGTGAGACCACTTCAAAGACGTGCTTGGCCTTGTTTAATCGAAATCCGTAGGAGTTTCTGCTTCGTTTCGTGACCATCGATGAGACATGGATTCATTGGTACACACTAGAGACCAAATAACTATAGAAACAATGGGTTTTACCCGGTGAACGTGCTCCAAAAAAACCGAAGACCGTGCCTTCGGCCAGAAAGGTGTTAAAACAAAACTAAGCGTCGGATTGTCACCAAATCTTGACAGACGAGCTAAAAGAAGTTATACTATTGTAAATGATGGTATATTCATTTTGGCTCAGTAGCGCCACCTAACTTCCAACACGGGCACTTATCCAGCAGCCCTCGTATATAGATTATTTAAAGAAAGTAATCCAGAAGTTAAATGTGCAATAGCTTCTCAAAAATTGAGGTTTTACGACAAAAATATTGTGTATTAGCGGGAGCTATTTCAGTAGCTGCACCGACTGCCCTGGTATACAATTTTAGTAGTACAATTGGAGCAGGCTTTTGAAGACAATTTTATAGAAGAAAAAGTGATACACAATCAATGGATTCAGGGCGAGAGAACAACTTTGAAGACTTTAATTTCCCCTAGAGACCAATTTTTATATTCTCTAACAGCTGGTTTAGATAAATTTTTATTAAGCCCTTATCTAGTAACAGAACAAATAGAATTTTTGAAATATAAATATGGAAACCTGCTAAGCAATGATTGCATTATAATCAGCGATTTTGAAGATTATGCCTTCGTTGTCCATAATTCTGTGCACAGCATGCATTTTAATAATGATCAGTTTGAAGTCGACAAATACTCGTAGGTAGTAAGTGTCGATCTGAAATTCACAATTTTCCGTAAATGGTTTCAAACGTTCACATAATACGACGGATTAGATTGTATAGGTGATGTTTAGAAGACTTGTTCCTCTATAGCTGGTGCTAACAGTGCAGTCTCCGTTCTTGTGGATCGGAAAGTGATACTGAGATTCCATGGCGGGACATGCTTTCCTCTGATAATATCTTAAAAATGAGCTGCTGCATGTTCCTAACCAGATCATCTTCAACTGCTTTAAATACCTCGATAAATAGTTCATCTGATCCAGCAGCTTTTTTGGACTTTAGCTTTCAAATTGGAGTTTTCTGTCTAATATGACTTGCGATTTGTTTTTTATGGCATATAAGTCATAGGTTATATTATAATAATGGTTCCTTATATACAATAAATATAATAAAAAATAAGTAGATCATAAACATAATTTGTTTAGACGCTCCTTGTATGCTCTAACTTGGAAAATTTACTGAGACATTCAACATTTATTTTCTTTTGCCAATATAGCAACGTCTTTTAGCCAGTCAGCCGACGTCTTACATCTTAATCAGGTGGTAACGAAAACATTCCCCGACTCGACACCTACACGTTATTGCACATAGTACCATCTTTCTGAAAACAATTTTCATTGAGAATGATCAAATAATTATCTAGCGAGGACAAGTTGTTGAGAATGCCTGAATATTGATAAATCCGAATTTTCAGTCACATATCTTTAGAGGCAAAATTTCTTTTTAGTGCGAATAATTCGAGGTCTCATGCGATCGGTATTTTCCGTAGTACTGTCAACTAAAAATAAAAAAAATGCATGAATTAGATTTCCAGGATATGCACGCGCCACATGTGACGGCTTGTTTGATAATTGCCCTAATCGGAAATCTACTCACTCAAAAAAGAGCAAATTATTGTCCGTCCTTTAGAAGAATTTTTAACCTACTCTCCAAAAATGTCTTCTACTCTGATATTCTTTTCAATTATTCGTATATGGTACAGTTGTCAATTACTGAAGAGAGTACCCAACAACGAGGCATATGGTAACAATCTCAACTAGATGCAGTTGCACATAGTTTGGACTAAAAATTAGCACATTTGAATCGAATTTAGAAAAAATTATTTTTAGTGAAAAAAAAGAAACATATGGCTCGGCCATATGGGATCTTGACTTTCGATATCCAGAACATTCTTGAAATGTTTGCTCGCAGGCGTCATTGAGCTGTAATCACAACTATCTCGGCTACAGATAACCTCACTCCAAATAGAGGAACGATTCAGGGGGGACGAAGCCTTTCAAGAGCACACTCACAGGATATAAGTAGTTGGGGTAGTAGGCACCAGATAACAGGTTGTTGGACGAGGCATTGCTCTTACAATATGCCCTCGAGTCAACTTAATAGCGAAGTTGTTTTCGCCCTGTTGCACAGGACCTCATTGGAATAGAATTTTAAGTAAGTACTTCGATTCTGGTGTTCTGTAAAGGTGAAAACAAACCCTAAAGCAAGCCCTCTCAAACACCCGAAACTTTTCTCACGTTGAACCACACGGGACACCCATATAGCAGCATGGGCCGGATGAGGGCCATGTACTCGTAGCAGATAACAAAGTCTCTTTGTAAGGGTAAAAGCACTTATGGTCCTGACCAGAGCAACACCTACATTCTTGTTGAAATACAGATATTGGTCTAGCCAGATCCCAAGGTATTTAGTGATAACATATGTCTGTGTTTCGCGGACTGATTTTTTCTTGCAATTAATGATTTTATATGCTCTTACTGCGCAAGATTACTTATTTTTTTAAATGGAAACTTCTAACTCAGGTATTTATTAATCTATGCATAAAAAATTATTATTTTGTAAACAAGTATTCACATTTCTAATAATGAGGTTACTCTTTGCATCAAATTTACATGAAGGTTTTTGTGCACTTCTTTTGAAAGATAGATGAGATTATTTGCATTTTAAGCTACCTCAAGCAAAGAAATTATTTTTCTTCTATTCAGTGTTTATTGTGATTTCTATAACTGTAAAAAATGTTTGCTTTTTTTCCACGTTTAATGTTATAATTCAAAAAATCTAATTCTGATCTAATTCAATATCTGCTTGTAAGAAAGTTGTCCAAGTTTAACGTGTCTATGGCCTTTCAAGATTCTTAGAATTTCAGAAGGCAATATTTTGCCCTTTTTGCGCTTTTTTTTTACAACGAGAGCGCGCTCAAGGGATTTTTTACCCTTAAAATGTTTGTGCACAGTTCGAGCGAAGAAAATTTAGGGAGGAACAAAAGAGAGGTACCAACGTACACCGTTTTTAAATGTTTGCTATTTATAACGACTAGGTAACAGAGAGCTCGGCAATGCATTCCATAAGCGAGTTGTACGGTTAGGAAAGAATCACGATATTTTAGATTACGCTTGAGAGTATACTGATGAGCATTCATAGCGAGACGGCTGTTACGGTTGAAAGTTTGAATGGGCCGAATGCTACTGGCGATTTCAATGGAGCACTGATGGTGGAAATAGTGATAAAACAAAGTGAGACGGGACACTTTACGTCGGTGTTCGAGGGTATCACCTATGAGTTTTATCGCATGGCTTTGTATCCTATCTAGCAGACATATTTCGCGAGCACTCGACCAGATGTGGGCATTGTACTCCAATTTTGTGTGGATAAATGCCTTATATATTGGGGCCAGTTAAGAGGGGGTGAAGTATTTCTTACACCGCTTGGGGAAACCTAGACATTTCGCGGCATTTTGGCCGACACCAATATGTGGTTATTCCAACATAAGTTGTCCTTAACACACATACCGAGAATGGAAAGTTTATCGGTTTCGACGATGCAAGTGCCATTCATGGATAAGGGCGGGGTCTTTAAATTTCGCTTTAATGACAGTAGACAGCATTGAGTTTTGGAAGCATAAAATTCCACACTGTTGATAGTTCCCCAATTGGTTATGGTGTTAACATCGGAATTTAATTAGCTTAACATAAGCTGCCTGTCCCGTTCTATAGCCGAAGAGCAGGTACGTGAGTCCAGGAAAGAATATGAAAAGCAGAGAGTGCTGTCATCAGCAAAGGAATATATTGGATTAGACGTAGACGACAAGAAATCATTAATAACAATTAAGAAGAGTATAGGAGACAAAACAGATCCCTGGGGCACACCAGCATTTATTTTGTGAATATCGGACTTGAAACCGTCCAAGACAATTCAAATTGAACGTTCCGAGAGGTAATTTCTCATCCATTAAAGAAGAGAGTCATCGATAACAAAAGCAAGCATTTTCGCCTGATGCCAAATGCCTTAGAAATATCAGGTGCAACTATTTTGCTTTCACCAGATTGATGTACGCTTTGGTTCCACTTTTCCGTGAGACATGCCATCAAATCACTAGTGGACCTAGTGCTTGTTGCTTGTTCTTGTTTCATGATGTTTCATTAGCGGTTTATCTGCGCCTTTTTAGGGACGGGCTGGACAAATGCTGTTTTTCATCTTCTCGGAAAGAGTCCTAAAGAGTAGGATTGATGAAAAAGCTTACGCAGTGGTTTTGCCAGCGTGGAAGAACACCTCTTCAGAAAAAGGGGAGATATACCTAGAGGATGTACTAGAGGATTTGTGTACATATGTTAAGATCTCTAAGTACTCTTGCTACTACACGAGTGCGAAAGTGAATTCGTCCCATTGGAGATTCGACGCACTCTAGTGTAGGTGGCGACAAAGTGTAGGTGAGCAAAGCAGATTGGCCATGTCCAAAGATCTGACAGTTGGAACATCATTGTAAATGAGAATTGGGATGGAGGATGAGGCAGAATTTCTAATATTTTTGATGAACGACCAAACACGTTTATTGCCTTTGGGAGATTGTAGTACTTTTTTCCTCAGTTTTCGGTCGTATTGGAATTTCACACGTTTACGAAAGGCGTTACAATCATTCCTGGCTCGTTTGAACTTTTTCTGGTTTCCCTCGGTCGGGTTGGCCTTGTAGGAACATTTCTCTAACCCTGGCAGCCTCGTTACAGCTCGAGTCGTACATTTCAGCACCTCATTCCAAAGAAAATAGTGTCTGTGATTACATCAGCAGCGGCCTCCACGTCGTTATCGAGGAAATATAACGACGAGTTAAAATTCCTAAAGAAGCACTTAAGACGGCTCCAATTGGCTTTCTCGTCTTGCCATATGGTCCTTTTATGAATCTTTTCTTTAACTGTGTAGTTGGTGTACGAGAAATTAGCTGATAGGACACTGTAGTCCGACGAGCCTAGAGGGGATAGCACATTGACTTTGTAAAATATTTGATAGGTTGAGAAGTCAAAAACAAGACCAGGGTGTTGGACGTATGACTATCGACGTCTGGTATTCATGTGGGCTCATATATATACAAGCTGGGTTAAGTTATTTTCCGCAGCGAAGATCTCAACACACCGTCCGTAGGGTATTGTGTGTCCAGAATATCGAAGCCACCCAGAATTGTGTATATTGAAGTCGGGCGTAATAACGCTTTAGGGCTTCTGTAAAAAAGCAATAGTGGATAATTTGCTTACCGAGATGGAATTTCAACCACATGAAATTGAATTCCGGATTCGAACATGGACTAGATTATGGTGGAGTTTGGTAAGCTACATTACTAAGCACATAAATTGCCAGGTAGCTTCAGATCAGAGTGATCTGAGAGGTGTGGGTGCGGATCTACGCTTGTTTCGTTAAATGTCAAAACAGACGTGAACGTACGCAAAATGTGATTATTTTTTACCCTCCTATATTTGTTTCATCCCTAGCATAACCACGAACAAACACAGAAAACACTCACACCATCGATGCGTCCAAATGCAATACTTGTTTGAACACATAGAAAAAAACTTCAAAATACGCGGTCGTCCAAATACTTCCTTTGAAGATAGCTCTGAACGCACAAAACCCAAAAAGAAACTAAAACAGCACTTAATGCATTGGACCCCGCCACTCAAATGAGTCTACCGGCAACCGGAAATACGGAAATACGGAAGCTTCAAAAATGTTGAAAGAATTTACATCTTTCAGTCCTAAAAAGCTAGTAGATTTTCGAATATTTCAACAAATCCACTTTCATCAAACAATGCTTTTACGGGTGAAGATGCTTTTGCAGTCATTATGGATGTCAATTTAACTCGACATCAATAAGAGGTAACACTGACTGCTCCTAAAAAATTTGTGTCATACAAAGTAGCTTAGAATGCAAAGAAAGGAAGTATATCCTGAATAATATAAGCAAAATAAAAATATCGGCAATCTCAGCAGAAGCTTCTTTGCCAGCTTTACTTGATCTCATTCTAAAGCGTCTATTTGCTTCCCAGATTGACGTATTATTTTCAAAGTAGGGTGTCGATGGCAGCTAGGGCGATAGCTCCTATAAACAAACTTTTCATGGTTTTGAAGTCACAGATTCAGCTATATTCATGACTAACATTGTCCCACTTCGCCACCTCTGTGGCACTAAAATAGTTTCGCAAAATCCGCTGTCAGGTTCTACTAGATATTGCAGATACATAGTTACATTTGAAAAAGGATGCATAGAACCTTCTTTAGTAGAGACAAATCATGTTGATGACGAAATTAAAAAGTTGTTAGCCACCTTTTTTAAAAACAGAAAATTATTTCTACTTAATCATATTTTAATGTGTTCTACGGTTCATGGTAAAGTTTCTTTTCAATACGATTACAAATATAAGATCCACTCAAAAATGTTATTTATGTGATGCATCTCATTTAAGATTAAACGGGAAGTAGAAATAGCTGTATTCGTTTTTTCTGAAACAATACTTCACCTATTCTATAAATTACCTGTTAAAAAGTGACAAGTTCGAAAAGAGGATAAATTAATTATTGAGAAAAACAAAACCCGGATACAGAAAAAGTTTAGGAAGCGTTGCGGATTGATTAATGATGCACATAAAACAGGAGCGGAAATAAACAAAATTGACATAGAATTAATCAAATAGATGCCAGCAATATTAGTATTGTAGCTGTATGTAGTGGGTCTGCGATTAATATAACAAGTTTCATCAATTTGGAGAAGATACCGCCTGTTAAGTAGCCGTGGTACAATATGTCCCCAACAGTTCACAATATTTACAAACGATTTAAAATGGATCGATCTGTATTATTCTGCCCACAAAAAAATCACTAAACTTGGTGGAATAACTTAGGGTCATTAATAATTGTTAAATTCAACACACGTTTCACATACAACACACGTTCTTCTTTTTCAACACATTTTTTTTCAAATTTCACCACTTCTCGTTTTGATTTATTGAGCTTTCGACTGTCTGCTGGACAAATCTATTTTTTGTCTTTTCTATTTCCTGAGTATAATTATTTCTGGTTACCATGTATTCCCTCCAGCCCTCCTTCGAGTTTCCTAACATCGCTTTCGCATGCTTGTCAATTTTTTCTTGTTTTAACCCTTTAATGCATACTGTTGCATATCTGCATCATACTCCTATATGTGCTCTCATAAGAGAACAGAAACCGTTATCTATTTTATTTTTGGCTTGTTCCCTCGGTGACTGTTTTTACGATCATTTCCAATTCCTGGAAAACCGGGTGCAATAAAAGTGAACACATCTTGTCTGTTTTGTTTATTAAAAATTGCAATAATTAAGTGTTTTAGTTCATGTAAGTAAATTTTTTATTGATTCTTTTTTTACGGTATGTAAAACATGTTCTTTGGACATGAGAACTACGTACTTCATCTAGAGCCTTTTTCGTTTTTCAGCATGCCGAAAATTTTGTCCGATAGGGAACTAGAACAAATTTTGGATCAATGAGTGGAGAGCGAGGATGATTTTGAGAGCAACGGTCCTCTTGTGCATATGTTAGATGCAGAAGATTTTGTTACAAACACAAGGCCGAACGCTATAGAAGAAGACGGAAATAATGAATTGGTGGACCTTGATAGTATGCCTCTTCATATTTTGCAGAATAAACAAGAGAAATCCACTTCATCCGCATGCCAACGTGATTTTAAAAGGAAAATTACCGAACTAAAGGAAAAATATAAACGAATTATATGGAAGCGTAAGAATTTAAAGTTTGATGGAGGGCTATACTCACTTAAAGGTATGGCCCCATTACCTGATGATGTCTTGCAACTTTCAACACCAGTGAACTATTTTGATTACTTTTTTTCCGGTGAATTGATTAATAATATAGTTGCAGAATCAAATCTGTATTCTATTGGAATTACTCCAGAACGTCCTGCATTATTAACAAGCACCCACATAAGAAAGTATCTGGGAACATGCATTCTTATGTCCGTCATTCCATCATTCATTTGAAATATTCGGCGATATTGGGCTCCAATTACTGGTAATGACACAATAATAGGTACCATGACAATCAATGAATTCGAAAGGATTCGCAAGTACTTGCATTTTAATAAGAATAGCGACACGTTGCCCAAAGACAGTCCAGATCACGACAGGCTTCAAAAGATGCGACCTATAGTTAATTTTTTTTTTTTTTTTTATTTTTTTTTATTTTTTTTTATTTATTTATTTATTTCATTGCACACTTATACTATAAATAACAATATTATAACAATTTAGGAATGAAATAATGCAGTACATTCTGTTGCCTGATGGACAAGTGACGAATGTAAACTTATAAAATAGTACAAAATTAAATTCAAAATGTAAATTCAA
This sequence comes from Volucella zonaria, assembly GCA_963966105.1. Lineage (NCBI taxonomy): Eukaryota > Metazoa > Arthropoda > Insecta > Diptera > Syrphidae > Volucella > Volucella zonaria. Next base: position 359,526,387 of record OZ014530.1, on the reverse strand, counting down.
AAAGTATATTCAAAATTCAAAATGTTGATGGGGAAAAAACACTATGAATATTTTTCAAAGAAGAAAAGAAATAAAGCAGAAAATCCAAACAAATGTTACAAATAGGTTAAGTTAACAGTTCAAAAGTTTGTTCAATATCCGTGTAATTAAAAGAGAAAAGCCATTTTTTAACATTAACTAAAAATACTTTTACTCTTTCGCATCTAATGTTATCAAGAAGCAAGTTAAAAAGACGAGGTGCAACAACAGAATAAAACCTAGAAAAGTGCGATTTTTTAACTACTGGTACTGTTACAAAATTCCTGGTGTTATTACGCAAGTTATAATCTTCATATGTTCTAACCTGATAATAACCACATTTCTCAAAGAATATTTTTAAAACTTTATAGCAGTATAAGTGTCTTAAAGGAAGAAATTCGAAGTTGCTAAAAAGTTCTAAGCTATGCTTTGTACGACTTACTTTGCAGATAATTCTGACTGCATGTTTCTGCTTAATTAACAAGGGTTGGATGTGCGTGTAATAAGCCCCACCCCAGCAGGATAACCCATACTGGAATTTCGATTTTAGTAAACCATTGTAAACTAGCTTTAAGATAGATGTATTACAATACTGACTTAAGTGGTACAACTGTTTTACTACTCTATTCATATACTGTTTCAAATAATTAGTATGATCCTTCCAACTAAGTTTATGGTCTAAAATAATACCCAAATATTTAAATTGTTGAACACACTCAATATCGAAGCAGGAATCACAACAATTAGTGATGTGATCAAAACTAATCGAATTCTGCGAACAACAGATTAAAGGAAAACGTGTACAATTCGGGCAATGGTAAGATAACGAAAAATCTTGATAGTCCATATTTCTGATATTATAGTTTATGATGACTGAACCATAATCTCAGTAATTCAAGATCGTAATTTACATCCACAAAAATATTAAAATTATTGCTATGACAATAGAATATAGCAGTATCATCAAAAACGCAGAAAATTTTCCTTTGAAAGGTTGACTATACAGAGAGTTAACATAAATCAAAAACAAAATAGGACCCAAAACCGATCCTTGTGGAACACCTATATTTATAAATTTCAACGAGCTAAAAAACTATTTGATTTTTACCATCTGCTTTCGATTTGCTAGGTAAGAAGCAAACCAGTTAAAAACAAAGCCTCTAAAGCCCGCATTATACAGTTTATCTAATAATAAAGAGTGGTCCACTGTGTCAAATGCCTTAGTTATATCTACAAATAGAGCTGCACATATTTTTGACAAATTGATACTATTATAAATTTTTCCGATGAATTTCTGCAGGGCCGTTTCTGTCGACATACCACTTCTAAAGCCAAATTGACAATTGTTGAAAAAATTCGTCTTATTTAAAAACGAAATAATTCTCGATTTCATACCTTTTTCCAGAATTTTTGAAAATACAGATAATAGAGATATAGGCCGATAATTATCTTTGGTCTGAGTATTACCTTTTTTGTGGAGGGGTATTACTACAGCTGTTTTCAGTGTTTCAGGAAAAATACCATTTTTAACACTAAGATTAAAAATGTAGCACAGGACGTCGGAAACAAAAAATTAAATCTGCTTAGGAACAGAGCTGGAAACTGAATCAAAAGAGGATGAATTTGATGATTTAAGTGACATAATTATTTTTTGAGTCTCAGCACCTGTAAATTCGCAGAATAAAAATGTTTGCGATTCCATACTCTCTGAATTAAATGAATGTTCATGATGAGAAGTAGGGAAACTTACATTTAAGAATTCATGTGAGGAACACAAATTTGTAAAAAAGTCATTGAATAAGTTGGCAACTTGCAAAGGGTCCGATACGTTAACATTATTATGTCTTAAAATTAACTCATCATTCTTCGTCGATCTGTTCAGTATCTCATTTATTACTGCCCATTCTTTTTTGTATTTCCGATATTTTTGGATAGTTTACTTGTAAAATAAGAATCTCTGCAGATGGGTATTTCGTTTTTCAATTCCTTGCACACTTTCTCGTAGTATTTCTTCAGGTTTTTATTATTTGGTTGCTTTTCACACGAAAATACAGCATATTTTTCTTTTTTATTTTTCTAAGTAAGCGAAAAGTCATCCACGGTTTAATACACTTCAGCTTATTGCATTTTTTATTCACACGATTGGTGCAGCATGATAGATGAAACTGTAATATTTTGAGAAATTTATCAAAAGCATGAAATGGATCGTAGGTTGATTCAAAAGAGAATCAAAACCATGTGACGCCATAAGTGATAAATAATTATCAACGTCCAATGAATCAGACAGAATATTTATATTAAAATCACCCAACTGTACAACATTCTTACATGTTTGTATCCCTAAGAAACTCGAGAATTCATCTAAGAAGACACCTACTGAATATTTATGAAGTCTATAAACACAACAGAAGCAGTAACGTACACCAGAGATTTCACAAAATAAACTCAGTACATCGGCACTATTCATTTTCCATAATTTACTCTCACAGTCATTTAAGTTATTTCTATGAAATACTGCAACACCTCCAGCTGAATACGAATTATTACAATTTGCAACAAAAGTGAAATTTGGAATTGAATAATCCGAAATCTCTTTTTTCAAAAATCCAAATTTCAGAAAGAAATATTAGATCAGGTAAATGTTCAAGAGATGCAAGATGAGTAAAAAAATGTATCAAAGTTAGTTCTTAGGCTACGAATATTCTGATGAATTATTGAAAAGCCTGTACTATTATTGTTTGGATGTTCAATACAGAGACAATTAGGTTCGTGTAAGTCCTTATTCACAAAATATTGAGGATTCTCAGCCAAATTTGAATTATTTGACATGATGAGCAATTATACGAACGCAAAACAAAAAAACTTTTAAGCTTCAAACTGGGAGAAGTCCATAAGATTACGAATAATAATAGCTTTTCCGCCTTCCGTTTTCCTAATGAGAACAGTACCATTTCTGACCCAAACAAACTTAAATTTATTATTATGTTTGAGTTCATTTGCCTTTCTTAATAATGATCTTGAAAACGCCGTGAGGGAGTCATTTATGTAGATCCTGTTGATAAGGTTGCGGTTGCTACTGCCACTGGCGTTATCAACATGTTGCGCAACACCATAAATGTTGGAGGAAGAAATGTTTTTCACCTCACGCATTTTTCTCATCACAGACTGTTTACTCACGAGAGTTGAGAACTTAACGCAAACTATGCTGGATGGTGATTATTTTACCAAACAATTTTTATCCATACTCCGCGAAGAATGTTTATCTCCTGATGAGCAGATATGTGCAACAAAGGCAAATAGCTACATGAAACAGTATATGCCTACCAAGCCGCATAAGTGGGGGTATGAATTATTTGTTTTAAGTGGTGTGTCGGGATTTACTTATAATTTCGAAATCTATACCGGCAAGGAAAATGTTGATACAATTTTACCAACGGAGTCAAACTTAGGTGCATTAGAAGTATACCAGTAAATGTTGGACATAAGCTTTATTTCGACAACTATGCGACGCAATACGAGTAGATTGACAAATTGTAAGCTTCCGGAAGATAGACAAATGTCCAAGGAACTTCGCGGAAAATCTTTTGAATTTTTCGCAAACATCGACAATATTGACATTATTGGAACTGTTAAAAGATACGATAGGGCCAAATCACAGTACCTGAACGTAGATTGTCCAAACATTGTAAAGCAATACAATAAACATATGGGTGGCGTTGACCTAACTGACAGTTTAATTGGACGAGGTAGAATTAAAATAAAATCCTGCAAATGGTACATGCGGATCTTTTACCATTTGGTCGATATCACTGTCGTAAGCGCATGGATATTATACAAAAAAAAATTGTGAGATTCGCAATGAAGTCCCAATCAGTTTACCCGAATTTCGGATAGATTTGGGTGAATCTCTTTGCCGAAGTGGAACATCGCTTCAAAAAATACGAGGAAGGCCATTCGGCTCACGATATCCAACAGCTACCTTAAGAGGACTACAAAAAAGTTCTGTCAGAAACTTCCATGTTAGACAGTAGATACATTGAACCTAGAATCGTCTGTGTGGTTTCAACGTTCTTCTGAGGGTGGAGTCGGTTACAAAATGGTAGGAAATGGTTCATATCCTTTGTGATGTCCTCACTAACAGTCTTAAACTGACGTTAAAGCCAGAAAAAGCTTTTGTAGATCGCCCGTTTTATAGAGTATCGAAAATTTGCAGCAACCACATAAGGAAGCCAGAAGGTTTCGGAATAGGTTACTTGAAGCTAATTTTGAGGGAGACTGGAGCACTCGGTGAAACAAGCAGATTTGTCAAAGTCCTCAAATGAACCTTATGAATGATACTGGACACAGTCAAAAGATCTGAGTTGAAGGCAACAACTTTCTGCCTCATGATTGAGACTCACTTCGATAGTCGTACCACAACGCCTATTGCTCCAAAAGTACGAAACCAACTTTCCTTGTATTCAGAAATAGCTTCAGCGAGAATCTGAGTCACGAAAGGAATGTTATGTCATCTTCACGGATGGCTAGAAAACATATTTTTTAGAGGAAGATAGTGTTGGTGGCAATGAACTCAATTGTGAAAAAACCGATGAAAGAGGCGCAATTTCTGTGGATCTTCGCGTACACTGGTTGTTTTGGTTAAAGCGTACTGAGCCCTTCTCTGATTGCAGTCAGAAGGCTAAATATACTGAGACTTGTTTGTGTCCCAGGTCGCAGGAAATTACCATTGAATATGCTTGATAAGGCTCGGAGGAGAGCTTTTCAGAATTTGTACCAATGTTGGGAGTGACTGCGTCCTCAATAAAGCCTGCTAGTGACATGGTGTACGAGAAATTAGCTGATATGACACAGTGGTTCCACGAGCTTAAAGGGGATTGACTTTGTATGTGCCAGGGTGAGAAGTTAAAAACATAGTCGAAATACAATGTATGTGTTCTGGCTGTGATCAAGAGGAATACAAGGTATATGAGAAAATAGTATGTGGTCTAAGGATGAAATGTGTGAGCTTGTTTTCTGCGAGATGTCAGAAGAAAGTGAAGATAATGTTGAGGAGTCAGACCTCGAAGAATTGACTCCCGATGAAGATATCGTTGTTAAAGCAGTAAAACATCAAAATCTGGAGCAGTTGCTTCAAAGAGAGCATGACCTTGATCTAAGTCTGAAGGAAATCAAGGCACCTGTCTCCGAAAAGGAAACCAGTGTTTAAGAAAAAAAAAAATTAGTTTTAGTTGAAGAAAACATCGCTATCAATGCCTCAGATTAAATACCAACAAATATTTGTGACCTTATGATTTTTTTGAATATTTTTGGTCAAAAAGATTGTCGATGAAAGCAATTGTTACTCAAATTCAAAAAATCCAAAGGTATTCGGGAATTCTTGTACTTTGGTCATTTGTAGAATGTGTCAATATTTGCCACTGTTAGGACCCTGTGCCTGGAGTAGATATAATCAAATATGATTTGTCAACAATGAAAAGCAAAAAATGGTACATGCGACTTTTCTACCATTTGCTAGACGTTGCTATTGTAAATGCATGGATCATGCATAAATAAGTTTCACGAAAAAAATTTCAAAAATCTATGAATCTCATCGAATTTAGAGGAGAAATTGGCTGTGACTTTATGTTGTCTGGGGCCAGTAGCGACAGTAAAAAAGGAACTCCATCGAGTTTTAATTCCGTAAAAACTCTGCACTCTAAAAAGAGCAAAGGACCTACAGAAGACATAGTACTCATAGATGTCAGATTGGACGACATAGATCACTTTCTTCTATAGGGTGGTTCTAGCTTAATATGTATTCCAAGTGCAAAACTGCTCTGTGCATCAACAAAGACCGGATGCCAATGCATGGTAATGCATGTATGAATCACTATGTTTTTCGAAGTTTTTTAATGTTAAATCGCAAAATTATAAATTTTTCCAGAACAAAAGTTGTTTCTTACATGATTTCCTTTCTGAAAGTATTTTTTTTTTGGCGAAAACAAAATATCATATACGAGTATATGATATATATGAACGCTTCTTGGAAACACGGAATCCCGGGATTTGTAGCGATATCATCTTATCGAAATTTAAACAAGTCTTGTTGGTATTAAAAAACATTAGCTAATGTCAAAGCTAAAACTTTAAAAAAATTCAAAAAATCAATGACAAACTCCGGAAAATTATATCATGTCCTTTGAACGCAATATTTAGTCGAATAGTAAGATATTTTGTCAATTTTACCAATCCAAGAAGAAAATCGACGGGGATTCCGAATTCAATGCTTTTCCAAAATGTTGAATCTGTGAAAATTTAAATCACACGTTACACTTGAGTTCTTGTAAACTTTTTTCAATCTTATACTCCAACCCCCATCCAGAGTACAATCCTTCCTACCTGCTTTTCCAACGTTGTCGGCATTAATACTGACGCATAGTGATGTTTCTATCGTTCTTCAATTACTCAAACCTTCACCAAGTAGTGGCACAGATGGTACGAGTATTACTCTCATCATACTCAATAAATGTACCTAGTGAATCACTTTGCACTCTTTTATTCCTGATTTTCAATCGCTCACTCCCAAAAGGTGTTTTATTGATGATTGGAAAATATCATTTCTGGTACGCATTCATAATTCTGGATCTAAAAGCGTAGCTGAAAACTACAGAGGAATTTTTAAACTCTCTGCAGTTTCTAAATTATCTGAAAATATTGTTAAAAATAAAATTGAATTTTTAATCAAATAGTATCTGCCTGACGAGAAATATGTCTTCGTATCTGGTCGATCTACCACTTCGAACCTGGTTCTATTTTCGTCCCTTGTCTGGAAGGAAATTGAAATGAAGAACCAACTCAATACCATATACACTGACTTCAGCAAAGCTTTTAATTCAATTAATCATGACCATCTCGAACTCCAAGCTCGAATCGTTTGGCATACGTTCTCAATTTTACCAGATGCCAGAAGACGAAATGAATGCTTCTCGTTATCTCTAAAATTTCAGCGACAATACTGGTATCCAAGAGGAGCACAGTTTTTTGTCTGATTACTTTGTTTTGTTAGGAAAGTAAAAACGGCTTGAACAATTGTGCTACCTAAATCTTGTTGTTGCAGATAAAAACGCCGGACCTGGTCATCAACAAGGTTGGTTCGCAGTCAATGTTTGTTGCGCAAAGAAGACAACAAGTAATTTTCCTGAACCTTATTCAATAGGTCTGCTAAGGATTTTTTTTTCGGCGTGGTGCAGAGGTTAAGTTATTCGACTCCTGCACAAGAGCTTCTGAGTTCAAATCTCAGCCAATACCGAAGAGTAGAAAGGTCACCGCATTTTCGACGGACACTAACAAGCCTCCATAAATGAAACATTTTGTCTGTGCAAAAGGCGTTAACTCTCGAATCCGGGGATCGGGCCCTTTCTCTGTGCACCAGATGTCATGATGAGCAGCGCAGTAAGTGAAAGTAATAGGCGTTAGTCCACACTACAATGTCGCGTCACCAGTTTAAGTATATTTTTAAGAATTTGAGTATATGTTGTAATGAAGGTACATAGTCTTTGGTTTTTAACGTAAACAGCTGTCGTGTAGACTTAAGTTTACGGGATGCCCGTACATCTATGGGAGCAAGGATACGCCTTGGCATCGCTCTCCGTCAATCCTTTGATACCAATTCGGAACTCTGTTGGAGGTAGAGTTGTGGCCGACCGAAAACCTCTTACCGTTTTTAGGGTCGCAGCACCCAGTACTTATTGCAACTCTACATTGGGTCAAACCAATAGGAAGACCTTTGCCGCTACTTTGGATTTAAATCACTTTGGATTTAAATCTATAGGAAGTCGCTAAAACTCTGCCTTCTCTCAGAATAGTATTATAGTTACTTCTGATGACTAAGCAACGTTCTTCACCACGTGTAAGTGCGAACGTCACATTGACAAATGTATCGCTCATTACCTCGACAAAATAAATGTTAAGTTGGAATGCTCCATTCTTTCACTGAAACCGTCTTATGTGTCTTTCTTGTTGAAGACAGCGGTTTGTATCTACAGCTGCATTTATATACGTGTATCTGACTTACCATATATGTTCATCAGAACTAGCCTTTCTAGGGCTTGAATGAATGCATTTACATCGTAGGTATCAGAAGATTGATAGTTTTTTATACAATTTCTACAAACTTGATCAAAACTTTACGTCCAGAAACTTTTGCATTCAAATAACTTTCAGTGTTGATCCACAAACCTCCATCCAAGCACCAACAAAGATAAATATCATCAGTCCTATTTAAAGGATAAAACACTTGCCCTCTGCCCATTAAACTCCATTTCCTTTGCAATTTCTAATTTTCAATTAGCCCCCATCAAGAAACCCCTCACTCAAATTTCAATTTGACATCGCAACTAATTGCACTTGAAACCGAACATTGGTCGTTTAGTTGCAAGTTCAACCCACGTACTTGTACCTCCAGCCAGCTCCAAATGCGCATCACCTTTACTTGTGTTTGTGTACATATTCGTAACTTTATCCAAGAAGAAGACTATGTTTTTGGTTAGATGATGGGGAGGGAGGGAGAGGAGGTAGGTAATAAAATCAGTCCGAACCCTATGCTCTGTGATTTTGTGCACAGATTTGGATACTTTATTTCAATTTCACCTCTGGAGAAGGAGGTGGAAATAAACCACCGCCAAAGAGTTGCTCGTCGGCCTAAGATAAAAGTCAGCGGTATCCTTTGATCGGTTCACTTTATAAAATACTGTGGTCACGCCTTAAAGGCATTAAACGAGATGGCGCTCAATTCGTGGGCCCTTCCACCTTCCCAGCCGACAAATTAAATCCTTTTTGCATTGTTTGCTTCGGGTATTCAAGTGGAACGAAACGATCTGCTCACTCTCTGTGATCATCATCAGCCAGCAAAACCAACCATCCAACCAACAAGTCATCCATAGAATCGACCCATCCACAGTAGAATTTTACCATGAGATGGCTGCAGAGTTGGTTTGCTTTGCTGGCTGCATTAGCAGAAACTTAATTACAATCATATCAAGGTTCGGTGAACCGATGTGGTCAATAATTGATTACTCCTCGATCTGTGATGTAGAAGATGTCTCTGACGGCCAGTATTTGATGTGTGGAATCTATCTATAAGTGGCCTGAGGCTTATAGATACAATACGAGTATATACTCGTAGTTCTATTAGTTTTGAGTTCATTTTTAATGGATAATGGTGTCATGGACATCTGCCTGACCTGCAAAGCAATTAATATTAATTCCCTTAATATGTGCCTAAGGAGTTGCGCATGCGCAGTTTAAATGCGGTCACTAAAGTGACGGAGCGTTGATTGGCATGAGCATGAGAATGAGCATGTTGGATGTGTTCAAATGTCTTCAAAGAGAAAACAGCGATGAGCGCTCATCACCTGTCCCGGAACAAATTAGAAAATTTAACTCGCGCTAATGTGCTGCGACAAAGTTTAATGGTGTTTTTGCGTTTTAATGTTCTGTCATAAGAGAGCACCACGTACTTTAAAAATTAGTTAGGCGATGGTTAACCGTCGTTGGCATGGTCGCATAGAAAAAAGAGGAAACCCACGCAAAGTTGTCATATAAAACTTATTAGCGACTCTACTTAAATTTTTGTATCCGATTGTGAGATTTTGATTGACTTTTCTTGGCATATCTTCTAAGTGTATCTATTTTCATTGTAGAGTAGCTGAGAAATTGATGTTGGTAACAATGATCCACCCCATAGGATCGACGAATTGCGCAATTGTCGACACAACATATTATTTTGTCGGTGGTTGCCATATGCGTGTGTTGATTAGCAAATTTAGGCAGCTACTGAATTCCCAAAGTCATCAGACGGCCTTCGTAGTCTGTTCGTATCATAAGCGAATTTCGCTTTCATTAATCATTAGTGCTGCTCATGGGTGCTTATGACCGAGCTCGTGTGCTTTTAGTTTAAGTTTAAGAGTTCGTATGGCTAAATATGGAGCTGATGCCGTTCCAAAAGTGAAGGTCTTGAGGCGATAAACCTTGGCCTTTGCGCTAAACAATCAGCCTGTGATGTGTATTGCAATCTTTCACCAAATTTTGGCGGTACATTCTTTCGATATCAGCAGTAAAAGTAAAACGGCAAGTCTCCAGCAAAGGATAATATCGGTCATGTTTTGCTGTAAAGATGGTCCTCTAATCAACAGGTTGTTTAGTGACACACGGTTGGATGTTTTAAACGACGAGTCGTATACTACCCTCAATTTCGTGGTCGAACTAGTCTCCTTGTAAACGCGTAATGGGGAAGGTAGTAGTGGTCAGAAGCGGCGATTTCTTCTACTTCATTCATGTGGCCCAGACTTTCGTACTCTTCCATATATTTGGTATGTTACAGTTCTTTCAAACATCTAAAGCATTGCAAAAGTCATTTACGTGAATTGCCTAAAACTGTATACTCCTTCTTTAAACTTCGGCGTATGTTTTTGATGAAATGTTCTTCGCAATCTGCGTTTTCGAACTGTTGCCGTTCTTTAAATGGTGCTTCTTTCAGCAAGAAAAAAAAGTCTGAATTGGTTGGGTTTGAACCGGAGCTCTCCCAAATAAAATCCATCTTAATTGGATTTATGACGGACTATCGTGTTATCCTCTTTTGACGTCACAAATTCTGGTAAAACTATTTCTGCAAGAATATCTAAGAACTGAAACGAATAAAATCTGTAAATTTTAATACGGGCTATACCCGTACCCAAATTAGCCTGTATATTCTCTAGTTTCAGTTTGTTATTGATTTTAGTTTAGTGCGGTTTAAAATATTTATAAAATATGAGTCAAGAGGAACGCCGTGAAAAGATCATCGACAAATGGCTCGAAAATACTTCGCGTCCAAACCATTTCATCGCAAAAAATTTAAACATAGTACAGTGGATTGTTATTAAACGATATTTGGAGACGTTGACAGTTAAGCGAAAACAGAAAAGTGGAGCTAAAAGTGGAGCACATGAAACAAATTTGGACAGGAAAATAGTGGGTACCATCGTAAAAAACCGAACTATGTCATCCAGAGATGTTGCTCGGAAATGTAATACCAACCAAACAATGGTACAAAGATCTAAAAAACGTAACGGTCTAAAAACACGAACAAAATAAAAAATACCAAAAGTTACTGAAAAGCAAAAAAAAGACATAAAAACACGAGCCCGAAAGCTATACGAGTTGATCGGCAACAAGAAAGCGTGCTTGGTTTTGGATGACGAAACTTCAAAGCCGACTTTACTACTCTTCCAGGTGCGCAGTTTTACAACTCGTTTGAAGCTGAGATTCTTCCGCAAGCAACAACATCGATTGGGATGGAAAAATTCGGGTCAAAATACCTCGTTTGGCAGGCCATTTGGTAATGTGGACACAGAAGCTCATCGCTTATTACAACGGGAATAATTAACGGAGAAGTGTACATTAACGAGTGCCCAAAAAAACGGTTGATTTCTTTCTTAAACAAACACTAGGGTTCAACATTATTTTGCCAGATTTAGCTTCAGCTCGCTATGCTCATGCGACGTTGAGCTTTCTTGTTGCTAAAAATGTCGACTTTGTCCCAAAAGACATGAATCCACCCAATGATCCACGGTGCCGTCCCATTGAAAGGTATTGGGCTTTGGTCAAGAGCTAAATTGAGGAAAAGTGAGCAGTGTGCAAAGGACGTAAAAGATTTTAGTTCTAAATGGAAAAGAGCGTCCAAAAAGATCACGAATGTAACTGCCACCAACCTTATGGAGGACATTCGAAAAAGTTGAGGAAAGAATGGGAACCCAAATTATTTGTTTTAATTTTTTGTAATTGAGAATGAATTTAATAAAAACAGAGTTTTAAAGCAAATAAAAAAAATTTACATGAATTATGAAAATATTTTTTTTTTGCTTTGAAGTTTCCAAATTTTATTCGTTTCAGTCCTTACCTGACAGAGGAAAAAGTTCAAACGAGCCAGAAATGACTACAACGGGTTTTTTAAGCGTGTAAAATTCCAATACGACCAAAACTTAGTCAAAAAATACTACATACAATGTCCTAAAGGTAGTAACAGCTTTTGGTCGTTCGTCAAAAACATTGGAAATTCTGCCTCATCTTCGATCCCAACAGTAATTTACCATGACATTCTAGCTGTCAGCTCCTTGGACAAGGCCAATCTGCTTGCTGCACAATTTGCGGCCACCTCAACACTTCCAGATTGCGCTTTGTCTCCGCCTACAGTTGAGAGCGTCAAATCTTCAATGGAACGAATCCACACTCGCACTCGTGTAGTAGCAAGAGTTCTTAGAGATCTTAACATACACAAATCTGCTGGTCCAGATGGTATATCTCCCCTTCTTCTGAAGCTTGTTCATCTATATTACTCTTTAGGACTCTTTCCGAGCAGACGTAAAACAGCAATTGTCCAGCCCGTCCCTAAAAGGGTGAATCTTCTTTTCAAGGTCACGGAAATACTGATAAACCATTAGCTCATGAAATATCTGGAAACACGAAAACTTCTCAATGACCGGCAATATAGTTTTCGTAGAGACAGGTCCACTGGTGATCTGATGTCATGTCTCACCGAAAAGTGGAACCAAAGCGTACATCAATCTGGCGAAAACAAGATGGTTGCACTTGATATTTCTACGGCATTTGACAGGGTTTGGCATCAGACTCTTCTGTTGAAAATGCTTGCTTTTGGGATCTATGACTCTCTTCTTCAATGGATTAGAAATTACCTTTCGGAACGTTCAATTCAAGTTGTCTTGAACGGTTTCAAGTCTGATATTCACAAAATAAATGCTGGTGTGCCCCTGGGTTCCGTTCAGTCTCCGACACTCTTTTCAATTTTCATCAACAATCTCTTGTCTGCTACCTCTAATTCAATATACTCCTTTGCTGATGACAGTACTCTCTGCTTTTCATATTCGTTCCTGGACTCACGCTCCTGCTCTTCGGCTGTAGAATGGGAACGGCAACGTATGCTAGGCCCATTAATTTCATGTATGAGGCATAATTATACGCCCAAAATTGGAGTACAATGCCCACATCTGGTCAGGTTTGCCTAAATCATCTGGTCAGGTACACCTAAATTATCTCTGTACCTGCTTGGTAGGATTGAAAGCCGTGCGATAAAACTCATAGATGATACTAATATCAGTCAGTCGATTGACACCCTCGAAAACCGACGTTATGTCTCCTGTCTCACCTTGTTTTCTCGCTATTTTCACCACCAGTGCTCCATTGAAATTGCCAGTAGCATTCCGCCCGTTCAAACCTCCAATCGTAACACTCGTCTCGCCATGAGTGCCCAGTTTCGGACGTACAACGAAATATCGTGCTTCTTCTTTAAGCCGTTCCCTGCCGAGCTCTCCATTGCCTAGCCATTGTGACTTGCAAACATTTAAGACCAATGTACATCCGTATCTCTCTTTTCTTCCTCCCTAATTTTCCTTTGCTCGCGCTATGTGCAAGCACTTTATCTGGGTACATATATTGTAGTATACACCTATCTTTGAGCGCACGCAGATTATAGAAAAAATCTCCTCTTAACAAAAAAGCTATCTTCGCTGGCTTATATAAGGGCGGATCAGCTAGAGTATAATTATTTAAGTTGGAAGATGCACAGACTTGAAGATGTAGGAATAAGTAGATGTCCAAAAAGTGGAGAGGCAAGCGCGCCATCGATGACCTTCTGGCATGTGCAGCTGTTGACCAAATCCAGCCAACATACCTCGAGGTGAGCGGATTTTGTTTTCAAGCCTAATAATTGTACAGCTGATTTCGTAAAAAATGGCCCTTAAGATCCAGAATCGAATAAAACTCTGAAAGATACATTTCCTCTGAAGAGGACCTTACCTTTACAAGAGAGGTTGTCAGCAACATTTGCATCGTGGTAATTGACCTGCTATAGAAGGTATTGATTGCGGAACTGACGAAAAGTTGCATTTTGCTGTGTGACTGAATACCGTAGGCATTTGCATTCATTGCTGAATGGAAACTGTTTGTTGGATGGATGGATGCTGTGTTGATGGACGTGAGAAAACTGTCCTAGGTGGTGACAGACAATGCTCCGATGCATGGCTATATGCAATGTGGTTGCTACAGATGCGTACCTTGTCCACACTCTGTCGTCGCTCAGCTGTACTCATCTTAAGAAATTGACTGCGTTTTCGTAATGGATTGCTGTATTAAAACAATTTTTTGAAGATTTCTGCTGGTTTGTCTCGTGTTGATTCACTGCTTCCAACGTGCCACAGCTAGTCTCTAAAAATTAAGTGAACTCTGCAAACGTGGGCAATTCTTTTGCATCGTTCTTGGCTTCCAGTCAATCCTACCATAAATTCTGGGCTTCAACAGGATGTTTTTGAAGCAATGAGAAGACCACAAGAACATCCCAATGCTCGACCGGCACCTTGAGATTTCGAAGGCTATGCATGGCTTCTGCTGATGTGTCAAGTAGCTACTTTTCCGGCTTACCTTTTTCGTGTGGGACATCGATGGTTGATTAAACAGAATCTCCAACTGGATGTTCAATGAAGAAACAAGTATTATCGTAATGATCCTTTAGTATGGACCACGCGTTTTCATAGCTCCCGTTATGAATACCTAGGCGTAATGTTTCAGATTCTCCTGACACATTAGACTTTAACTAATGAAGGCTTTATATGGCCTATAATCCACCATTGTTGTGGAAATAAAATGGTCGTGAAATGGACGCCAACTTTCGTAGCTACTCTCAAAAACTGGTTAATTTGTTTTAAGTAATTTTATATCTACGTTATTGGACATGTTTAACGCAGTCACGCTATTTCCATCACCCCGACTTGCATTCACTTTCAAACTTTCAGCCGCGGTTTTATCGTCTACCAAATGTCCACGTTAATCGAAATAATTTTCTTTTATCTGCTCAAAACTACGAAGTTATTTTGCCAGCGTCGAAGAATACTTCTTCAGAAGAAGAGGGGATATACCATATGGACCAGTGAACTTAGATGAATTGAGATCTTTGAGTACTCTTTATGTTAAGTGCATGAGTCTGAATTCGTCCCATTGAGTTTTCGATGGGCCTAGAGCCCGTGGAGACATGGCACAATTTTGAAGTGCTCCGCTTGCTGCGAAACGGATTACCTAGTCCAAAGAGCTGACCTGCTGAGATGTCATTCCCAATGAGTGTTGGGAACATAAGCCTACATTCGGGATATTGTATTATTTTTAATCATTTTACAATGTCACACATTTTAGCCATTCCTGTCACGTTTGATTTTATTCACCTTTTCCTCTTCCTCTTTCTTCAGTCTTGAAAGACCGAAAAAACATTTCTCTAAACCTGTCAGCCTCCAGCTCAAGCTGTAACACGCTTTTTCTTTTGATTTTATAGTCTCCATCCATATTCTTTCATTTCAAAGAGAATAGTGTTTGTGATCATATCAGTAGTAGGATCCACGAAATTGTCGAGGACGAAGTTAAGTCCACTTCAATTGGCTTCTTTTATTCACGGATCACTTTGAACGCGTTTGCCTAAATCATTTCCCTGATCAGTGCACAAGCAATCCGTCTTATTCAATTGTCAAGTGGAAGTTACGGCAGATCTTATGGCCCAGTCAATTTGGTGGTCATTAAGAATTGATGTGCTATAAGTCTCGTTATTGGTGCTCAAGGATTATTAGAATGGTCAAACTCAATCAACGGATGATATTACAATTTGATCTGACGTAGTCCTTGATGATAGTTAGGACTAGAATAGCTCATTTCAACCATCAGAATAACCACTAATCCGGTGCTTCAGTTCGTTTGTCTTACTGTGTTCTTGAAGTTCTCAGAATTTGTACAATTGTTAACTAAAGGACAATACAAATTAGTATGAACAAGCTCCTTCATTCTAAAGAACAGCACTCTCTATAGTCGAACGTCTGCATGTAGCAAAATTAACTTTTCACTCTAGTGTGAGGTTTAAATGTAAAAAAACTTCAAACTTTTCCAAACTGACAGCTCAACAATGATTGACAAATTGAAAGCCGTCAAAGTCACGTTCAGAGTTCACAGCAAACAAACCATTTGCTAGCCTCATTCAGGACCACCTCTTCCTTAACGTACCATCAGTGTTGAAGAAAACACTGCAAATTAACAACGTTACTGTGAATTGCATGTTCTACAGTTCTGCAGAGTTGTAAACAGACCCCAAACCCGATGAAAGCAGCAACTACCCAAAGACAATGCACTAACTCGAGACTCAAGCTGAATCCCAAAACGACGGTGCAAAAAAAAAACGAAAAAAAAATCCAATTTCACGAAAACTCTGAAGAGAGAGGGGTCAAAGAAAACTTCACTTCGACATCCAGACTTCACCTGTCATTAAGTATTACCTAATGATTGCTCCTTTTGCTTGGTGGCCATTGCCCAGTGATGTCTTACCATTTACCAAATGCGTGCCAACAACCGCTCGGGTCGGCTTAGCTCAACTCAGCTAGTTCAACAGCAACCACCACCAGGAGGCGTGCTGCTGCGGCTATAGTAGTTGTACTTGTACCTGTAGTGCAGAATCGGAATGACTCAAAATGCAAATAAATGATTCGGCATGCACTTCATACCGCAGTCAAAGATCCTTTAAATTATTTGCAATTACGCTAATTGCCCCGGTGTGGTCTGTAGTGTAGGTCTGCACGAATACCGTCATCGTCACTGTTTTTCTCTCGATGCATACAAATGTGTGTTGGTGTAGTTTAGTTGCATCACAGATGGCGCTGTGCTGTGTAGCCTCAAACTCAACACTTTTTTGGCACTTAGCCCAGATTTAAAATTCACTCTTCTTTGCGGTGTTGTTGTCGTTGTCGTTATTCAGGCAGCCATAGTAAACAGCATAGCTCGCTGTATAACCACCACCAACAGAGCGATAGCAATTAGTGTACAACTAATTGAACGCCTGCACCGATACAAGGTACTCGCATACATAGTTTGCAATTGCAATACGCAATTTTTGACTTACAGAGTTGGGGCTGTACGAGTAGATGCATATTTGTGATTTCCACTTGCATGCCGGTTGAATTTATTAATTGGCTGACATGTCCATTAATTTCGATCGAATTCAGTGCAAATAGCAGTCTACGGCCCACCATCAGGAATAGACTGGGCACAGTACCCGAAATAGATACTCGCACACGTAGTTGGGGTTGCCAATAGCTTCGCCTTTAAGTGCAAATTGCCCGTCGCGCACAAAGTACCAGAGCAATTAACATAAATTAACGGCCACTAGGACTAATCTGCACAGCTCTGTCGGAGAGGGTCAATTTCTTGGAGGGAAACAAATCTGGATTCTGATACCATACGGCACTCGATGAAGGTGCAAATATTGAGTCATAGATGATGAATTACTATCGGATTCGGGCAAGTGTGATGCTGGGACAGATTGGAGTGAAATAGATGGCGTTGCAGACATATCTCGGCATATCTGACTTCCGGATCTCGTAATTTATGAGAAGATGTCATTCAGTCGGTTGTTGGAATTCGGAGCCATTAATTAATAGCGATGCAGCTGGTGAAGCAACTGCTGGTTTTAATTAGACATTTGATTACCTTGATTAGGATGGGTTTGACCTTTGCAACATTCAGATTTGTAATCTGTTTCTCATGGGCAAACGGAAGTTCGTTATCAAAGGCCAAGTATAATAGTAAATGCTCAATTTCCGGACAGTTTTCAAGCATGTTTCTTAGCAATGCAATGAAATAGTGCCCACGAAAAAATCCAAGCAGATATCTGGAGTCCTTAAAGAGCGGAGGTGTCTAAAAGCTGATGCCTTTGGTTAAGTTGCTTGTTCGTTAATTTGTTAAATAGAAATGTAGCCAAGTAGTCTTGATTTAACTTTTTATACCACTACCGCTGTGTGATCGTTCAACATTTTGGGCCATAAAAAGAAGAAACCGAAATGCTGCATGCACATACGAGTATGTACAGGCTATTCCAATTGGGACTTCCCAACTTTGACAGTTGATAGCGGCCATATTGTTGAAGATACATCTGTCAAATTGGCTGCCATTTGGTCAGTCTGTTTGGCCACATCACCATGGACTGACATAGCGTTCAACAAGACGTGCAAATAATAAAATTGTTTTACAAAAATGGGTGTTCTGTTCGGACAACGTTCCACGCGCTTCGCCCATTACACGGTCGCCATAATCGTCCTACCTAGAGGTAGGACGATAAACCAATACCCCTACAAAAGCAAGATCTGCTGAAATCATATCATACCTAGAGGGAGGACGATAAACCAACACCCCTACAAAAGCAAGATCTGCTGAAAACATTGCCGCAGTCCGTGAGAGTGTGCAGGAGAATCCGAGGCAGTCAATTTCGCGTCGCTCACAAGAACTCGGCCTTTCGCAGACCACAACTTGGCGAATTTTGCTTCGTGACTTTGGGCCTGCACCCGTACAAAATTCAGTTGACCCAGGAGCTGAAGGTAAACCACCATAGACAACGACGTGTGTTGTGCACTGGAGCAGTTGGAAACTGACCCTAATTTTCATCGAAAAATCATCTTCAGCGAAGATGCCCATTTCTGGATGAATGGGTACATCGACAAACAAAATTGTCGAATTTGGGACGATACCAATTCACATGTATCCCGAAAAAGTCACTGTTTGGATTTTGGGCTGCGGCGTCTTCGATCCATATTTCTTTGAGAAAA
Organism: Volucella zonaria; assembly: GCA_963966105.1. Taxonomy (NCBI): domain Eukaryota; kingdom Metazoa; phylum Arthropoda; class Insecta; order Diptera; family Syrphidae; genus Volucella; species Volucella zonaria. Next base: position 359,507,713 of record OZ014530.1, on the reverse strand, counting down.
ACATTGGCCAGGCCATCACCGTCAACGGCAAGCGCTATAGGTCGATGATTACAAACTTCTTTTGGCTTGAATTGGATGATATGCACACCAAACATCTGGTTTCCACAGGACGTCGCTACGTGACACACATCTCACGCTACATTGTAAATTCTGCATGAGCGATTTGAGGGCATGGTTGTCTCACGTGGATGTTGCGCAAACTGATCAAACCGAGATCGTGCGATTTGACTCCGTTAGATTTTTTTTTTTGGGGGGGTTTTCTGAAGTCGCAAGTCTATGTGAATAAGCCAACATAACCCATGCTATCGGTCAAATTTAGCCTGATTTATGCGCCAGAGTCATGGACATTGGACATTTCGGCTGACATTTGAACGATGTTATATTTCATACATAATAGCATCGATAGGACTTTTAAACGAATAAAAAATGTCGATGATATCTCACACACTTTGTTTTATTTCAATTTAAAGATATAGCAAAGCGAACGGTTAAGGGTAACACTTTTTGGGAGCACTTGTTTCCTTAACCGTACTAGCTGGATCCCATGAAATCTAAGTTTTCATCGTACCCTAACAATTACCTTAAGAAGGGAACTTTGTTGCTGCCCACATAAATGCAAGCTTTATGTATGGTCACTATTGTCCCATTGTTTTTACACACACAACTTAAAAAAAAAAATTGTTGGTATGAACGTCCAGGGCGAACCAACACCTAAAGCCTCCCAGAATGATCCATATAACTTCCGCAGAAAAGGTCAATAGAGTCAAGACCACCGCATTGAAAGATAAAAAGGAGAGCGGCTTTCCTCTAATCTCAAAATCTTAGGCACAAATGGATTACATACACACGTATGTACATACACGCATTTTTTAAAACTTTAAATCGAGGAGTACGACATCAATCTGGTACGTGACGACTGCTCACATTCCAAGAGATAAAGACCTTTAACATGAACAATTTCTAGGGGGATACGCATCTAAACGTCACCACGTTCGGCAAACCAATTCTGAATTTTTCCTTCACAGCTGTATCGTCGGTGTTTGTGGCTCTTGTGTTTGACTTTGCTTTCATAATGACTCGTGAATTTATAGTGGATATAGCCAATATTCGCGGGCTTAAAAGTAACCACTTTTCTGGGTACGTCCACGTATTTTAATACAGACCAGCTGTTTTGGCACTTAGTGAAGAACAGGTAGATCTCCGCCCATACATCTGAGATCACACTGATCTAGAGAACTATCTGAACTAGTGCTCCTATTCTTCTCTCACCGCGGTCTAGCCATTTACGTGCGTAGTGATGCAGCTTACGAAATCCCACCACAATATGATTCATGTTCCAATCCGCAGTGGAAATTCATGTGGTTTAAATTCCATCTCCGTGAGCAAATTATCCACTATTGCTTTGTTTACAGAAGCCCCAAACTGGACAGCAATTCGGCCTTTAACGAGTTTGATATGATGTCTGACTCCATACAAAGTATTGTATCCCTGTATTCTCATACTGAAATCGTCACTACGGGCGATTGAAATACCACCTTGATCAAAAAGTTCCCGTGGCGCTCCCATGGTTCCGATTCCGATCTGTTCTGTCAACAGATTTATGTTGACATTTCCTCTAAATCTTAGCGTCATAGCTTGACGTTTGCAAAAGTTACGTAACCAAGAGTACATCTATCACTGTGTGCGTTGGCGATTTTTTACAATTTCAGAAATGCATTTAAATTTGCAACAACGAACTTTGCATTAAATTTTGCGTAAAAAAAGGATTTAATGGTGCGCGAACGTTAGAAATGTTGGAAAAGTGTTTCGGCCACGATTCTCTAAAGAAACCGGTTGTTTACCAGTGGCACGAGCAGTTCAAAAGTGGTCGTGAGTCAATCTATGATGATGAACGCGGTGGCAGACCATCGACATCGAAAACCGACGAAAACATTGATGAAGTACGAGTAAAAGAAATGTTGGTCAATAACGGCAAATTAACCATCAGACAGATATCGGAAGTCTTGAACATTGCCTATGGATCCGTCCAAGACATTTTGGTTAATGATTTGGGTTTCCGTCATGTAGCAGAAAACTTGGTGACAAAAGACCTCAATTTCATGCAAAACAGAGACCGTGTTGATGTCGCAAAAGAGATGATTTGCGAGGCTGAATCCGATCCAACATTCATCAACAGGATCATTACTGGAGACCAGACGTGGGTTTATGAGTACGACACGAAATCCAGACGTCAGGCAAGTGAATGGCGTTCACCTAATGAGCCGAGACCAAAAAAACCACGTCGTTTTCAGTCAAAAAAGAAGGCAGTACAGAATTCTCACGGTTTTCATGGATTACAACGGTGTAAACAAATAGTATTATTTGGGCGTTATGAGACGTTTGAGTGAAGCAATTTGCGGAAAGAGACCAGAATTGTGGGCAAAAAACTCGTGGATTTTGCACCATGATAACGCACCGTCGCACAGTGCCATCATTATTCGTAATTTTTTGACGAAAAATGCAACAAATACGAGTATCATCCAACAGTCACCGAATTCACATGATTTGGCTCCCTGTGACTTCTTTCTGTTCAATTGAGTTAAAAAGTCAAATCGCAGGAAGCACTGATTTACATACCGAAAACCGAATATAAAAAAATGTTTCGAGGATTGGATGAATCGCTACCATAAGTGTGTTGCAGTCGGTGGTGATTACTGTAAAGGGGACAATATAGACTTAGAGGAATAAGCTTGTATTTCCAATTTTCTGAATACATTCCGGGATCAAGATAATATACACAATTCTGGTTGGCTTCGACATTCTGGACAGACAACACCCGAAGGACGGTGTGTTGAGATGTTCGCTGCGGAAAATAACTTGACCCAGCTTGTAAATTAGCCCACGCGAATAACAGACGTTGATAGTCATACCGCCAACACCCTGGACTTGTTCTAACTTCTCACCCTGATAAGTACTACGTTGATATGCTCTCCCCTTTATACTCGACGGACCATTGTGTCATATCAGCTAATTTCTCGTACACCCACCACACAGTTAGAGAAAAGATTCCTAAAAGAACCGTATGGCAATACGAGAAAGTAAACTGGAGCGGACTTAACAGCTTCTTTAGGAATTTTAACTGGTCGTTATGTTTCCTCGATAGCGAGGTGGATGCCGGGACTGATATGATCACAGACACTATTGTCTTTGGAATGCGATCCTTTATCCCCCATCGCATGAAGAGCATCAAACCAAAAGAAAAAGGGTGGTACGACTCGAACTGTAAAAGGGCTGTCAGGGTAGAGAAATGTTTTTTCGGTCCTATAAGACCAACCCGACAGAGAAAAACCGAAAAAAGTTGAAACGAGCCAGAAACGACTGCAACGTGTTTCTCAACGTGTGAAATTTCAATACGACTAAAAACTGAGGAAAAAAATACTCCAATGTCGCAAAGGCAGTAAAATTTGTTGGTCGTTCGTCAAAAACATTAGAAATTCTGCCTCATCCTCCATCCCAACGCTCATTTACAATGACATTCCAGCTGTCAGCTCTTAGGACAAGGCCAATCTGCTTGCTGCACACTTTGCGGCTAGCTCAACCCTCCCAGATTGTGCTTTGTCCCCGCCTACACTTGAGTGCGTCGAATCCACAATGGGACGAATCCACTTTCGCACTCGTATAGTAACAAGAGTTCTTAAAGATATTAACATTCACAAATCCCCTGGTCCAGATGGTATATCTCCCCTCCTTCTGAAGAGGTGTTCTTCCTCGCTGACACTGCGTAAGCTTTTTCACCAATCCTACTCCGTAGGACTCTTTCCGAGCAGATGGAAAGCAGCATTTGTCCAGTCCGTCCCTAAAAAAGGCGAATCTTCCTCTCTCTCCTCCTAGAGACCCATTGCACTTACGTCCCTTCTTTCCAAGGTCATGGAAACGCCGATCACCGTCAGCTCATGAAATATCTCGAAACACGAAAACTTCTCAATCACCGGCAGTACGGTTTTCGTAGCAACAGGTCCACTAGTGATTTGATGGCATGTCTCTTCGAAAAACGGAACCAAAGCGTACATCAATCTGGCTAAAGCAAGATTGTTGCACTTGATATTTCTTAGGCATTTCAGAGAATTTGACATCAGGCTCTTTTGCCGAAAATATGTGGGTTTGAGATCGATGAATCTCTTCTTCAGTGGGTTAGAAATTACCTTTCGGAACGTTCAATTCGATATTCACAAAATAAATGCTCGTGTGACCCAGGGCTCCGTTTTATCTCTGACACTCTGTGTCGGAGGGATATTTCTTCACCCGTCCGCTCTGTGTGCGAGTATTTTAAGGGTACTTAAGTCCCTTGAGCACGCGCAATTTATAAAAAAAATCACAAAATGTGATTGACTCCTAGCTGGGAAGATGTTTGCTGAGTGACTATATTGACTATTCCAATAAGATAGTAAACCAGAGGAAGCTGTTATAGAGCACGAAAAAGTCAATTGAGTGCTGCCCACAAGATAATGTCTGACGAGGATATCGCAATGGTGATAAATGATGTAAATGTAGCGATACATATCACTATACATAGATTATGTCTTTAGCCAACAATTCTCTCAATAATCGCTTCCAGTTGCACACTAATGCATGAAAATTGGCACCCCTTAAATTTCTCCATTTCGTTCAGCTCTATAATTTTACAACATTTTAACATCATTCTCAAGATACTGCGGTACCTACAGATGGAATTCACTAAACTTCTGTGGATCCGCTGAATCCAACTCTCGCTTTTCATTTACTACTCAAGACGTAATCCAACAGTTATTACAGGATGAAGGTATGCGGACAACCTGGACATTCTTACGGACGGACTGTCTACTCCTTGGTGTTTTTTGATACCATCAGGAGGAGTGCGCATCTGAAATATCGCCGTTTTCCTACAAAAACTCTTAAATCTTCAAAGCCTCCAAATCCCCCTAGCTAAAATTTATATACGGCAAGCACAATGATTTGTGTATTGCCCTTTTTTTTCAAGTGTGAGGAGACCTAAGAGTTCTTACAAGCATCAGATAGAGTTAGAGATGCTCTAAGACTTCCTCCCGAAACTGGCAGAACCTTATATAGACGTGTGTAGCTAACTGAAAGCTCGAAAAGTGGATAGTTATCCGTCGACAAGTTGATTGAGGCCGATTTCCACTTGTGCGTGCCGCTTAAGGCTATGCCCTCGTTGCCATCCTGTCTTACTTACTTACTTAGATGGCGTTGAAGTCGTGGTGAACCTAGAGCTTAACCAACCGGCCTGTTCAGTTACCACGGTCTCGGGCTAACTGCCTTCGGTTGCGGAATTTTGTTGAGTTTGTTGAGATCCTCGTCACTTCCGTGCGAGTCACATATGTTAACAATAGTCGTCAACATGAATCACCGTGCATATCAGATTATACCAAAAGCAAAACTGCTTGCTGCTGACTTTCATGAGTCAGCAGTCTGAAGTATTGCAACCGAATGTTAGGATAGGTTACAAGTTAGCTTTAAGTAGATTATTAAGGGTGTCTTGTAAAGAGTGTCGCCACATAAGGCGACGTCTTGCTCTATTCCGTTATCGTTCCGGATTGGAATCGAAGACGCTTCGGGCGACTAATGTGCATGTTTCTGACCCGGTCAGAAACGGATGAGTTTTCACGGATGGCTGCAAAACCCTTAAAGGATGTGTCTTTCTGGAAGACAACAACCTTAAATTTCACTACTCGATAAGAAAACTTGCGTCTGAGATATACGCAATGAACTATATTGTGAAGAATCGGTAGAGGGGACGAGGCATTTGTATCTGTAACGACAGCCAAGCAGCGCTTGGGGTCTTGCTAAACCCTCTTACGACTTCCAAGCTAGTTCGAGAATGCAAGACTTCACTGAACGCATTCGGAAGGCTAAATTCACTGGGCCTTGTCTGGTCCGCCGGTGAACTTGCTAGACAAGACTCAAAGGCGAGATTTCAGGACCCTGGGTCCTCGGTTAGGGATTCCATTGACAATTGGGTACCATACAAGCAGAACTCCAGACGGCATGACTCCCCAGGTTGCCGGCAGATCAAATGAAAGTCTTCTAATGTATCCAAAAGGTCAGCGACTGTCCTACTATCCCTCCCTGTCGGGCACCACACTTTTGTTAAGCACCAAGTATGCTGGAGATTTGCGAATGTCAGCTCGCATCATGCTATAGGTACTCGGCCTGCGTTGACGTGGTGGGTGCTGGTATTGTAGCACTTTATTGTAATTCTTCGAAAGACTGAACAATTCCATTGAAAGGAACTTATAAAGAGTACAATGGACTAGTCCGTCCGACAAACAACAAAAAAAAAACACACCTTCTGTGCTTTGGTATCTGCGACATACGCACTAGTTTTTGGAACATTCGAACTGCGTTGAAAGACGTTATTGTAAATTACTTTGGTCGAGTAATGGCAACGGTCATTCGTTACCGATGGCCTTTACGAGAATCGCCTTCCATGAGTCATTGATACAAGGATTTTTAGAAGTAAGTAGTCTCTCAAGTGTTAGTAATTAATAAGGAGGAAAGACTGACCTATCTGCATAACTAAGGTTATTTTGGATTTTTTCTGACCCTCAAAATTAATTTTAAGCTGGGTCATATTTTGTCTCATAAGTGTTGAATAAAAGCCTTCGCAATTTGTGTGATACCTTACAAGAAGATCCTTTTTTACACCAGATAATAGTTTGCCTTTTACTAATCTATCCTCGTATGGGGTAGGTGGTGTGGTGTTACGCATAAAATACTTAATCTCAATTGAATAATTGAAGTCACAACTTTTCTGATATTGATAAAAGTAGTTGGTGGAAGAAGAGTTCAGTTATAAGGATATTGAACATGTATTCCTTAAGAAAAAATGTGGCTACCCAACCTGTTTATCCGCCGACAGAGATGTAAACATCTCTATTATCCCGAAAGGTGCAAACTGATAAACTAATTGGGTAACAATTTATTAATTCTCAATATACGATAAACAATTTCACACAATGCCAAAGTCTTAGTGCATTGTCCTCGTTGCTATCCTTTTAGCGGTACAATAAAGCGAATTCCATAAATTAAATGCCAATAAAGTATACGGCAAATAGCACATCGAATCGACCTGAGTCCTGGCACAATGCAGAATTACTCCTGCTGCAGAACAACAGGACGGACACCTGAAGCGCATTACAAACCAAAATATGTCGGCAACCTTTGAAGTCCTTCCAGCAATTAAATGTTTCACGCGTCCTTCTTAGGATATAATCCAATCGCAACATCATAAAAGAACTGACTGGAGGTGTTAAATTAAACCAAAATGCAATCCGCAAGGATCTCTGGCAGGTACATAACATACGAGTACATGATGCTGATGACTGACTAGGATCTTCTTAACTACGCGTATCGAATTTTCATTGTGCGTGGGATACACACATGAGGGTGTATGGAATGGACATTCACAGATTATCCCAGCTAATGGAGAAATCCGAATCCATTTAGTTTGACAAGAAGGACAATTACTGTCGGAGTTTTAAATGAACTCTACACAAAAGGACCACCAACAAGGCACCATTGTAAGTTGGATCCTCTCACTGACTAAGATGATGTCAGCAAGTGTTTTTGTTTCCATTGTGTCTACAGAAAATTGCTTAACCCCTGAGTCCTTTTCAAATCATATTAATGAAATACACTAGGGTCATGTGCATTGTTCGCTTTGTTATTTGACATGTTGAACTCAAATTTCAAAACAAGATCAAGAACAGTTGAAAAGTGAAATTTATTGCGCCACTGATTGAACAGGAAGAACACCAATGTCAATGGCATTGACATCCTGGGAATAGTATTTTTTGTTTCCTTTTTTTTTTCTATTTTTATCTCATTTGCTTATCAGAATTACGGCCACTGACGTGTATTGATTTTTTTAATTTTGTAGGCTCTTACTCTGACTGGGAAGTCCGAGGCAATAAGTCACCGTAAGTGAAATAAATAAGACGCCTCTAGCAGCAACGAGATTTATTGTGTCACCTGGAGTGAGGACATTCATTATTTGTCAGCACCCATAAATCACGATCGAAGAAGTTACTTCGGTACATCCATACGTGCTAACAGAACAAAAAAAAAACATCATTCGCTACGCAGATTTTTGCGCAGATTGAAATTGTCAGGACACTGTTTCGAGGATAAACACAAAGCGATAATAATTGAGCAATTTGTTCCTATTAGACGGGGGCCCGTCAGAGATTGTTGACTTACAAATGGGGTGACTTAGTTAATTCGATCCTGTGTGTGGGTCATTTTGTGGGCTGTTATAGGACGTGGTATTGGGTTAGTCAATTAATCCCACAGGAGCGATAGATTAATGTTGGAATGATGAATTGGGAGGCAATAAATTTGGTCGATGCGGTCTAGCTATCCTGGATCATTTGGGGAAGGGAGTAATTGAAAAAGAGGAAAAATAAAAACAATTGAACCCTCACAGGGGAGTAATTTCTCATTACGAGTAATGAATGTTGCAATTAGGAATGCGAACACAATGAGTTGAATTCACTGGATATAAACAGGGAGGTTGATTGCATTTAATCTTTATTGGGAAATTATTATTATTCTTTGGAAAGTGGAAGCAGTGGAAGTCCTAGTAGTGGAGATCCGAGAGCTCTAACTTCATAAGGGCTAATCTTCTGGTCGTTCAACCTCTTCGGTGGTTAGATACATACTCGTATCAATGTGTTATTAGCTAAGAAGTCATAAGCTTTCGGCACATGAGCAAACGTCCTATGACAACCTGCATCAAGAAATTCACTAACATAAGCCTAATATGTGCCCATGCCCCTACGGGAGACAGAAGGTCCTCGACAAGACATATGAGCAATGTACGAAGTACGACCTTAAAATGGATGATGAAAAAATAGCAGGAAAAGCATGCTACCGAAAATATTGAAGATTTTGACTCAAGGAAAAAACGTAGGGAAGCTTTACCAGACCCGTACAGAAACCTGTAGAGATGAAGAGATTTACCTTGTAGTAGAGTTACAGTCGCTGCTGAGAATATGGAACAATTACGAGTATATCTGCAGACTGTACCTATAACAGCGAAGAACCCAACATCCCTCTGTCAGGCAGAAAAGACCATTCAAGATTGGCGATGATAAGAAAAACTAATAGTGCGGACGACCCAAATTCCACTGTCAGGAATAGTGAACTATTCAACTTGAGCGATGAAAACTAAGATTTCCGGTCACTCGACTAAAATGAAATAAAAATAAGAATATCTGAACTAAGCCTACCGTATCGGATGCCGCACCATACCTTCAGGATACGACTGGTAGGATACGAGGGTAATCCCAGAAGTACACGACCTAACGTATAGATGGCGGTTGTTGTTTAAAAAGAAAGAAAGCACCAACCTTATGAAGCTTAAATTTGAAGTTTGACGACGCTATGTTGTTTAGTATTTGTTCGGTAGCCATCAATGATTATCTTCTATTTTCGAATTTGAAAAATGGCTCGGTGGTAAAAGATTTGCCAACAGTAAAGAGGTGGAGTTTGCGGTTGATGGCTATTTTAAGGAGCTCTATGATTCTCACTACTAACAGGGTATGGAAGCTATTGAACATCGCTTGCGAAAATGTATTGAACTAAAAGGAGACTACGTAGAGAAATAAACATATTTTCCCCAATTTTTTTGTGTTTTCTTTGTTAGGTACTTCTGGGACTAGCATACCACAACACATTTCCGAGATTTGAGCGGAAGAAAGTGATACTTATAGTTTGTCCGACTCACCCGCTAATTCCGATCAACCCTGCCCTGTTAACTGTGCCAGCTATGGAGGTGTCAGTTCCATAACATCGCATACAAAACCTACCAGGTCCACAGTTGACAAATTACTAGGTTGCGCAAAAGTCAGCACCCTATAAGTTTTGCAGTTGTGAAGCAAACAGATACAAAATACACGTCAACAAGACATGAATTGCTACATTCATAAAGAAAGCGCAATAGTTGTAAGTTGTAACGATTTGTTTACGGAATAATTCACTGATGGTGTTGAAGCAGTGTGAGTTTCGGCGCAGATTTCCCGGTCGTCCAACAGTAACTGAGGAAACACTACGACGTTTAGCCGCTCGTCTAGAAGAGTATGGGACAATACGACATGCTGTCACGTCTGGCAGCCTTTCTGCTGAGAATATCTCAGCGGTGGTTGAAGATGTCGTCACGCAAATGGGCATCAATCGGCGGTCTTTACAGAGAATTTTTATGAAAGACTGTAAGTGCAGACAATGAATCTCGACACAAGTTTTCTTCGAATACCCCACGAAGAGCCATTAGATTCTCTTAAAGTTACTGCATGGTGTGCTGTTTACGCTGGAGGCGTCATCGGGCTTTAATTTTTCGAAAACGGCTAGTGTGGACGGCGGGTGCTACAGAGCCATGCTCAACGGCTTTCTCCTTACTCAATTGGATGAATTGGGACTGGAAAACATGTGGTTTCTTTCTTTTGTGGGTATTTTGAAGTCACGAGTCTTGAAGCTCTTAAAGAGAATATCCGTCAGGAATGCGAGGACCTATCACCGGAAGTTCTGACAAGAGTGATAGAAAATGCCTTAAATCGGTCCCGAATGGTCATCAATTCTGACGGTGGCCACTTAGCCGCCTTAAAGCAGAACGAAGGTTTGTCAAAAAAAAATAAAAATACGGCCAAAGAGCATCGAGTGACAACTTTTGCGCCATCATGTATTCACATTAGAGATCCAGAATGCCAAGAAGTCCACATTGAATCATCACCCCTTGCTACATATGGCAGCCTCTACATATAAAGACAACCTATTCGTATTCAAAGCCGTGTGATACGCTTTCATGCAACTTCTTTTGAATCATAATTGACCAAATTGTACGAATCTCACAAGCCAGTAGTAGAGGTACAATTTTCCAAAACCCTATGCAGCTGTTGCTGATGTGATTGACAGAACTCAATGTGCTGAGAACATCTTCGAATTGGGCAGAGTTACACAATAGATAGCTACAAAGTTAAGGTAATTAGATACGTCATCGCTCCGCAAATAACATTGATGGAGACACTTCATCTAACATTTTGTTTTCTTATCTATTTCCGAACTATATGCTGTTCTTAGAAACACGCTTATCGGCATTTTAAGTTTGATCTCCTACATCAATCATTGCCCAAACCTTTGCTGGCTATAGTACTGAATGTATATAGTTTCATAAATATGGTCTGTGAAGTGCCTCAAGTAGGGATTCATAATTGTATTCACGAGTATTACGGTGTACGTTTGGTTGACAGTTAAGGTTTCTGCTTCAGAATAAAGTTGATTAACTGTTGTAGCTTTTCTATTGCTTTAAAAGCAGTTCTAATTTTCTGAATAGAATTTTCTTTCTCCACACGTTGGGACATCCGATCCAAAGTGAAACGCAACTCCCTAAACGATTTCTGATTCGTACGAAAGACGGCTTTTGCCCTTGGTGATGCTTTTTTCGCGCTGTTTTGTCCCCCATGATAAGGAGTCTCCAGTTTTGAGTAAAGCCCATGCATTTTGCTCCATCCCTACAGCTCCTCACCACTTCACTTATTTGACCCGTCTTGTCTGTTATGTCCGTTGTTGCTTTGGAAAAACGCATTCTCGGAAGGGACCTGTGGATTATTTCAATCCCGGACATCTGCCTTTACGCTCCTCGGAGGTGACAATTAATAGGTCCCCAGAAAAAGACGGAGCCAAGCAGACGGCCTTGAACACTCTGAAGATTTGACGAATGATCATGTGATTTGGATATTACGCCTGGAGACAGATAGAAGATAAAATACCTACAACCCGTACCAGTTGCTTAGAGCCAGGCCTGCAACTTTCTGTAGCTCACGCCACACACACCCACAAAACACAAGACAGAAACAAAATAAAGGCAATAACCAAAACACAAATTGTAGAATAGAAAATAAAAATATTATCAATGTAAAGAATGTGGCGCTACGATAATGTAAATTTCCCTTCTTTGTCAATTTGATTTATTTCAGGGACCAATTTCGGGAAGGTGTTCACTCAAGCCAAAAGAAATTCCCAGAACACGGAATTTTCCCCGATGAAGGGTAGTGTAAGCATATGAAAATCGGTCTAGCAGAGCTCCAAGAGCTCCAGCTAAGTAGCGGAGCATTGTACACATATAGCAGATATTGGTTCCGCTAAGAACCGATGGAATTTGTGGGGGGCCAATGGTCTGAATGAACATAGCTTGAATCAAGGCGGGCACTTCTTGGTGGACCACGAAGATTTCTTGTGGAGAAAAAGTCGAGGTGACAAAAATTATACATATTGTGAAAAAGATGTAAAAGCAAGGGAAAAGAGTACGTCAAGGTATAGAAAATAAATGGAAAAGCGAAAAGGATCAAGGAACAATAGAGGGAGCCAGGAAGGCGAGGGTAGAAGGATAACAACAGATTGCAGCTAAGAATTGTGTTGTTACTGTTGTGTAGTCAGATCCCGGTAGGCTTTCGTCCGCGTATTAAAAAAAAACGATGTAGAAAAATCCCATGACAGCGCGTCTCTGAAGGTCTGAATCCCTTATTTGGCATTGAAGGTATTGGTAAAGTCTTTATTGAGTTTGACGGAGCACCATGTATACCCATTCGTTTTCCTGCAGAATTAGACAAGCTGCCTCTCTATTAATGCGACCTTTAATCGGCACACAAAAACAGATTTGGGAATGTTAGTTCTATAATAACTTTCCTGTCCGTAAGTCACACTAAAGTGGACTAATCAGGCGTTTGAACGGGCTTTTTCGGGGCTCACTCAGTGGCACAGACCAGAACTTGTAGGCGATGTATAAAGCTACACCGTACCATTATTTTTAGTATACATACATATATCATGAATAGAATTACCTACACTAGGAGAACTCTGCCATATTATTCAAACTTTTTTCGAAAATTGGTTTTCAATCCGCAGATCTTATATAGGGTTTTGTGGCTATGTGGGTACAGAAGAAACTGTAACTGATATGAATGAAGATGTGGCGGAAATACAGATGAATTAATTGCCCGCTGAGATCATGGGATTTGCGGGCACTCGACTACTATTTGCATGGCTATTGTATGTAGAGTCGTTCCTGTATGTTGACAATCCACAAAATATTTATGTCTTGGAAACCAATTTTCAGTACGTCATTTGCGAAATAGAGCCCCAAACACTATTTAAACTAAAAAACCTTAACCATGATTAACTTCCCATTCGCCGTCGCAAACTGGCTTATTTTGGCTTTTTTGCTTGCAAAAATCAAAACTTTTAAATGAATGAAGATATTGTCTAACTTAATTTTCAGCTTAAAGGTATGAAATTGGTGAATTTTAAGAAAAATGCTTTGGAGTGTGTTCCAGAAGCTAATGTTGAAATTAAACTTTTTCCCCGCAGCGATAAAAGTAATGTTTTACAGGAAAGCATTGAAGAGTTTAAGTAATCGAACCATTTAATGTAAAAATTCGGACCCCTTACAGAACACGTGCAACCAAACAACTAGCGGATATTACTGTCATCCAAGAAGTGCGGATGGATCGAGCCAAGGAAGTATGAAATAGTAATGTCTACTTTAGTGATTGCTATAGAGAGGGGAAACTGCGCCTATTTGGATACGGTCCTGTCATGGCTTAGACAACAAGTCCTGAGCTCCAGGCCTATGAGTGAACAATTGATAACAATCTGCATTAAGGTCAACCGCCAAACTTCTCTACAGTGTCCGAAGTATGACGCCCTAGGTGGTTTTAATGCGAAGCTAAAAAAAAGAGCATTTTTGGTCACACCATTGGAAATCACCACTGCCAAGAACGGACTTAGGCTAATCGATTTTGTAGTGGCATGTAATATCATCACACACAGCACACGTTTCCCACACCTCAACATGCAAAAAGAGACCAGGGTATCTCGTGATCAAAAAACGGTCAACAAAATCGATTACATTGCGATAAACGCAAGCAACAGTTCCGAAATTCTTGATCGAATGTTCCGGCAAGCTAACATCGGCTCGATCTACTACCTTGTTCTAGCCAAAATGCGAATGCTGATTGTATGGACGATAATATACCAAGTAAATTTTATGTCGGAAGGGTACTGTCGCATGAGACTGCTAGAGCTTTTTCAGATCTAGTTCCCCAAAATCTCTCGATATGTCCTATGGTGCCAGTATTAAGTGTAGAAGACCAGTGGCACCATTGTCAATGAGCTATCATTGACACCTTATCTGACATATTAGGGTTTCGCCCGACCAACACAGCGAAATCCCTGGGTTGATGAAAAGTTTTGGTAAGCACATGCAGCGAAACACGAAGCATATAAAACGTCGCTCTAAAAAAGGACGAAAACTGGTTGCGAACTTTGTAGAATACCACGTTGATCAAAAAGTTCCCGCACCACACCACCGTGTGGCGCTCCCATTGTTCCGATTTGAGTTTTTTTTTGTTAAGTTGGTAAATCTGTTGTTGACATTTTCTCTAAATATTAGCGTCATTTGACATTTGCAAAAGTTACGTAGCCAAGAGTACATCCATATTCATGTGTGTCGACGATTTTTTACAATTTTAGAAATGGATTTAAATTTGCAACAACGAACTCGTATTAAATTTTGCGCAAAAAACGGATTTAATGGTGCGCGAACGTTGGAAATGTTGGAAAAGTGTTTCGGCAACGATTCTTTAAAGAAAACGGTCGTTTACCAGGGGCGCGAGCGGTTCAAAAGTGGTCGTGAGTCAATCGAAGATGATGAACGCAGTGGCAGACCATCGACATCGAAAACCGACGAAAACATTGATGAAGTACGAGTAAAAGAAATGTTGGTCAATAACCGCAAATTAACCATCAGAGAGATAGCGGAGGACTTGAACATTGCCAACGGATCCATCCAAGACATTTTGGTTAATGATTTGAGTTTCCGTCGTGTAGCAGCAAAGTTGGTGCCAATAGACCTCAATTTCATGCAAAAAAGAGACCGCGTTGACGTCGCAAAAGTGATGATTTGCGAGGCTGAATCTGATCCCACATTCATCAAAAGGATCATTATTGAAGACGAGACGTGGGTTTATGAGTACGACACGCAATCTAGACATCAGGCTCAGGCAAGTGAATGGCGTTCACCAAATGAGCCGAGACCAAAAAAACCACGTCGTTTTCAGTCAAAAAAGAAGGCAGTGCAGAATGCTCACGGTTTTCATGGATTACAACGGTGTAAACAAATAGTATTATTTGGGCGTTATGAGACGTTTGAGTGAAGCAATTTGCGGAAAGAGACCAGAATTATGGGCAAAAAAATCGTGGATTTTGCACCATGATAACGCACCGTCGCACAGTGCCCACATTATTCGTAATTTTTTGACGAAAAATGCAACAAATACCATCCAACAACCACCGAGTTCACTTGATTTGGCTCCCTGTGACTTCTTTCTGTTCAATCGAGTTAAAAAACCACTACGGGAACGCGTTTCAGCAGCCGAGAGGAAGTAATGGAAAAATCGCAGGAAGCACTGATGGACATGCCGAAAACCGAATATAAAAAATGTTTCGAGGATTGGATCAAGCGCTGGCAAAATTGTGTTGCAGTCGATGGGGATTACTTTGAAGGGGACAATATAGATTTAGATGAATTAATTTGTATTTTTAATTTTCTGGATAAACTTTTCGATCAATGTTGTATGTTGTCCAGTCAGCTCCATTCCCAATTATCGCCTCGACAACTTAGAGCTAATTTTTCTGGGTAGTCCTGCGGTAATTGTCGCCAAATCCTTTTTAAAAGCAGCTTAAGCAGTTTTATTGTCCTTAATTTTTTTCCTTTAATCCTTTGCTTCATAAGACTCCAGACTTTGACGTCATTTCTGCCCTGACAGATAAGACTACGATGTAGGCGCCAATCCTGGTTTCCATGTTCGAATAGCATTTCATCGGCTGGTAAAAATCCTTTCTTGTACAGTTGGATCATCCTTTCAGCATCAAGATTACCGGCAATGGTCACCAATTTTCCGAAACCCGCATCACAGAAACAGCCATAAACTTGCACTTTTGCCGGATGTTCCACTGTTCGTTAGACGACAGTTTCACTGTGAGCAGTCCACACATGTATCAAGGGATTGTTTAAAAAAAATTAAGCTTCGTCAGTGAAAATAATTTTGGTCACCGTGGATTAGCAACAAGCATTCATTACGGATTACAAGACGTAACTTTCAAAAACGAGATGTAACTAAAGTAAAGTTTGACTGCTGGTTAAAGGAGGAATAATTCTAACGGAAACCAAAAATTTTTATCGTCTGCGACTAGCGGGTTAATTTTTACGAGCCACACGCTTTTGTCAAACACACTGTAAAAGTGATCTTTCACAATCTGAATTATCCAAAAAGTATTCAATCCGAAAGTCGATGATAAGCCGAGATGGTAGGCCAAGAGTTACCTCATACCGGGAAGACAAAATGATCATTTGGACGATGAAGAGTAATTCCTTTATGTCATCAAGGGAATTAAAAAACTTCGTCGGAGAGCTGTTGATGGTGGTCTTTCATCATTCAGGATCGCAAAGGAACCATTTATTTCAGTCAAAAACAAAAGAGAAAGACTGAAATTTGCAAATGACCATATTAAGTATTTCCACACAGTATCGAAGTGGTACTACTATTTTCCAACGAGTCCAAGCGGTCAGATGGCTTTAGCCGGCCAATCAATAAAGCACAGGATCCACGATACTTAAAGGGCATTGTGATGCATGGAGGAGATAACATTATGGCTTGATGATGCTGCTCTGAACATGAAATTGGTCCCGTACATAAAATAAAATAAATGGAATTGTGAACCGACTTATTTACAAAAGTATATTTGAAAACAATATACAGCCACATGCTGAGGAGGAATTGCCACTAAAGTGGCTATTTCAGCAGGATAATGATCCGAAACATGCTTCAAAAATAGTTCAAGAGTGCTTTCGGGATCAAAAAATTAATGTTATGGAATGGCAGCCCGCTCCTTCGATCTCAACCCGATAGAAGATCTATGAGAGATTGTAAATCGGGAAACTGCAGTAATATGGACGAGCTTTATATTTAAGTTCAGGCTTAAAAAAGATATCCCGAGCTCCATAATTTCCAATCTGATCGAGAGTCTGCCAAGAAGGTGTAGTGCAGTAATCAAAAAAAGGTTTCGTCAAGTTTATTATAAAATGTGAATTTACTACGTAGTTGCTTTAGCTTTCGCCAGCGTAAAATCGACATAGTTAACATACAGTATTTTTATTTTTCCTTATACTTATGAAATTTAATCAGTTTTACTGCAGAATTTTGTATTTATGTGAAAGTTGCTTTAGTTTTGGCCAGCACTGTACATATGAAGAAAGGGAAGCCCCAACTGGAAATTATAATGTTGAAGTGATAAAGGACTTTGTTTAGTTAGGTCCGCTGTAAATTCGTGTTATGAAACAACCGCGAAAAATCGCTCTCCCCAATCGGTGTTTCTCTGTTTCATAAATAGATCCCTTTAACGAACAACGGAGAAAACACGGTATAAAACTTCAGAGGAATGTACATACTTCAATGTACTAGATGGATGAAAATGCTGCTTTGAGAGAAATGATCCTCAAGTGAGTGTAGTCCTGTTGGGACAAACGGAAAATGGAGAAGAACATATAACGACGAACTGTGTGGGCTACACAGCGCTATTGACCTTGTCCGAAGGGCCAAAATCAATTGGCTTTTTAAGTGAATAAATACCAATGCTCCATCCCGGATGGTCTTCGAATCCATTATGGAGCACAACGCGGTAGATGAAGGCCTCGTCTTAAGTGAAACGCTCAAGTGCATGGGAACGTACAGTGTTGTGCAAAACATATCGGATTTTTATCGAACATTTTGCTTTGATTAATTTTAGGGAACAGAAAGAACCTAAGTAAAATCTGTTGTCAATTTAACAAAACTTATTGTATAAGTTTACAAATAAAAGAAAAGAAAGGTCTTGCGATAATGTTTTAGTGTACAAAAAAAAAAAAAACTTAACGTAACTCGGTAACGGCCTGTGCAAAACATACCGGATTTTCGTTATACTTAATATTTTGTCCAGTAACCGTTGTTTTTTAAGACCTCCTCGCATCCTTTAGGATTGGCACTGGATTCTCAAAAATTTCTTTTGGAATGTTATCCCATTCATTCTTTAGTGACGTCATAAGTTCGTTTTTGTATGTGTGCATCTTTGACCCTACCCGTCTTTTTAAAATGGCCCACAAGTTCTAGATATGGTTTAGATCGGGCGTTTGAGAGGGCCATTCCAACACATCAACATTTTTCTGCGGAAACCACTCCTTAACCAACTTTGATCAATATTTTGGGTCATTATCACGTTGATAAACCCAACGCAATGGCATCTCCTCCTCAGCGTATGGTAGCATTACGGATTCCAGTATATCCCAATACTGAAAACGTTCATAATACCACTAATCTTAGAACCACATCCTGCATCAGAAAAACATCCCCACACCATAATTAAGCCTCCTCGATGCTTCACGGATGAACGACAATGTCGTGGCTGAAGACGTGTCCCCTTCTTTCGTCTAACATGAATATTTCCATCGGAAGCTGTCAAGTTTAATTTTAATTTTTAATTTTGGTGGGGGCTGAGGCCCCCATTTATTGGCTTCATACAAGCTTAATCTAACTTAAAAACTAACAGAAAGACTTAAGAGCTAGTGACCAAGGAAGTGATGGAGGAGATCTTGTTTAAGACGGTTGGTATTGAAGGAAATGGAGTTCAAAATGGATGCACAGTCGATGGAACCTGAGAGAAGACGATGAATGAAAAGAACGTCAGCAATATTCCTACGTTCTTCTAACGAATTCATATTTAGAAGTTTGAGGCGGTCTTGATAGGGAGGTAAGATTAAAGGGTCGTTCCATGGCAGGCCACGGAGGGCAAATCGGAGGAATCGACGTTGAATACCCTCGATTCGGGAAACATGAACCCGGTGAAAGGGAGACCAAGCTTGACTGGCATACTCAAGCAGGGGGCGAACAAAGGTAATATAGAGAGATCTGGTTACATACGGGTTGGAAAATTCCTTGCACCACCGTTTAATAAAGACAAATGATGAGTTGGTTTTGAGGATCATCTTATCGATATGCGAACGGAAATTAAGCTCACAGTCGAATAAAATGCCAAGGTTTTGAAAAGACTGAACCAGAGGAATTGGTTGACCATGGAGAAAATAAAGTCGGGGGGGAGACGGGTTGTATTTACGTGATAAGGTTATAAATTGACATTTGGCTATATTAAGTTCTAGGCAGTTTTTGAGGCACCAGATTGAAAACCGATCAAGGTCCTCTTGAAGAAGGGCAGAGTCCTGGGGAGAGGAAATAGATTTAAAAAATTTTGTGTCGTCACCGTAAATGGAGAGGGAGGAGTGGTTAATGACACTCTCACCATCGTTGATAGTAAGAATGAAGAGAAGAGGGCCAAGATGACTGCCTTGTGGAACTCCAGATGAGGCTATTAATGGAACAGAAAGGGCGGATCTAAACCGAACGCTATAATATCGGTTTACCAGGTAAGAAGAAATCCAGTTTAAAAAGAGAGGCTCAAAGCCGAGAGCAGACAATTTGAAAAGGATCAATTTATGAGATATCTTATCAAACGCTTTGTTGAAATTAGTTGCGATAACATCGATTTCTTTGCCATTTTCTAAGGCTGAGAGAGCAAAAGACACGAATTCAACTAGATTTGTAGTAGTTGATCTACCTTTTAGAAAACCATGTTGTCGGGGTGAAATAAAAGGCTTGCATTTGAAGCTTAACGCTTCGTATAAAATGCTTTCAAAGAGTTTGGGGATATGAGAGAATTTAGCAATGGGACGATAATTGGTAACTTCATGCTTAGATCCCTTTTTGTGTATTGGGATTATAAAAGAGGTCTTCCAAATCTGGGGAAATTCACCCTGTGTAAGCGATAGACGAAAAAGGTAGGAAAGGGGTAGAGACAGGTTGGAAGAGCATTTCTTAAGAAACATGGAGGGGAGTCCGTCTGGGCCAGGTACAAATTTATCCTTAAGATTTTGTAACTTTTCTTCAATAATTGCAGGATCGAAATTTTGAATGAGAACTTACTCTGGTCGCTAAAGAGTACAGTTTTCCACTTCGTTACTGACTAATTCAAATGGTTTCTTGCGAATTCCAGTCTAGGAAACGATTAACGTTAGCAAACTAATCAAAGACTTACTAGAAGAATAAAATGGTACCTTTTTTGTCTATGCTTAGCAGTAAGTAGAGGCTTTTTCGCTCGTCGAACAAAAACCAGCTTCTCTTAGACGCCTAGCTTTAATTGAAAAATTGAGCTCACTAGCAATCTTTCTTGAAGGCAAGAAAGGATCATTAAGAATCATTTTCTTAATTTGCCGATCGGTTCGGAGTGTAGTTTTTCTGGGACACCTTCCATAGTGATTGGTTTCGACCGGTTTTCCATTCCGAAAATTTTTTATAATGTCACACACTGCCGATGAAAATGCCATCATCGACAGTATGTGACATTACTTTACAATACTTTTTGGCTATAGATTTTTGTTTTAGCCCTGCACAGAAATCCGCTACCATCTGATTTTTAACCACACCACTGTATTTATTTTTAGCCATTTCATTAGTAAATATGACCTTTTAAGTTTTGTTAAGTTTATAACTCACTTCATATGACAGCCAAAACCATTATCAGCAGGATAAAGGGCAGAAAATACGGTACTTTTGAAAATCCGGTATGTTATGCACAACACTGTAGGTAATCAACTTTGTGTACGCAGCTAGATTCGCGTTTTGCATAGTTTTTACGCCCAAAACCAAAGAAAGATTCTGTTTGGTAACTTTACAAATTGTTCTACATTGGCTTGCTCTACAAGCTAAATCATTGACGCAGATGAAAAAATTGTTTCGATTACCAGAGGTCGAACTCGAAAATTGATTTTGCGGGCACTTTTGTCAAAATGAGCCATTGTACGTCGGCCACAGTAATACACTTCTCAACTTCAACGTCTGCATAATTTTTAATTTATTCCGTAACTAAGCCCAGAGTTCAAATCTGGCTACATGTTCGCCCGATTTTTCAAGCGCGCCGCAAACCAAATACGTAGTACAATACCACCCGAGTGAATATCATATTCCCAACACATGTTAAATGTCATTCACAGAATGATAATAATCGAAGCTATCAGCTCTAGGGTCAACATGTCAACCAAAACTTGGCACCATGCAAATCACCAGCTCGTTATCATTTAAATGAGTAATGAATCAAACTCTTAAGTCATTTCTGATGTTTCATTAATTTCTTTGAATCAAACCTTACCAAAGCGACGGCAAAAAATTCAACTTGCTTCAAATGTTCGAATCAAACATTTTCCAACAAATTTTTGCTTGCAACCTATAATAACTACTTTGCCGACAATGCATTCGTGCTTCTCCTATCGGCATACAGATCAAACCGACTTTTCTATAAGCTAAAGAGAGATAACCATTCTACGTTTACTGGACCCTGCGCATGTATCTTTTTCTCATTTTCTTGACTCCAGTCACACCAAAACAAGTTCTGGGCACCGCCTTATATACACAACCAGTTTCTGTAAGCACACCCAATCAGATTGCAGCGCTCCGTGCCACAATGGTGGCAGAAATACCCAATTCACAAATCCACGGAACGAAAGTATCTGAGTATCTTCAGTTGGTGTGATAGCTACAATGTTAGGATATCAGTCGGCGCACAACAATAATTCATGTCCTGATGTGTATTTCCAGAGTACGACTCCTAATTGGTATTCCGCTCTTCAAGCCAAATAAAAATTCCGACGTCAATTTCAGGCGTAATTGTTGTATTTGGTTACACCGTAATGGTATCTTCTCTCCCAAACCCTATGAAATACAGATCCATCCATACACACACATGTGTACGGCTACCCATCGACATGCGGCAACTGATAGAAATAAATTTAGTTTCCTATTCCCGGTGTAATTGGATGTAATTCAATTTCGAGTAATTGATGCTGATGATGTTCGAGTACGTCCACGTCTGCCAGTACATATGTAAGGATGTACATAAGTGCGTTAGCGTTTACATTGGTGTTGGCCCCACACTTTGTAAGGGCGGATGGTGCGACATTGGCGGTAGCGCCAACATGAGTGCGACATGAATTTCTTTAATTTAAATTTAGAATCTAATTGCTAGGGGCTTTATTGAAGGTCATTAATCCTAATATGTGCGTGCTGTGTCACCCTGTGTTGGAATATGAGTGTAATTTTTTGTGAAATTAAAATTGGAGTAGGTAGGTTACACCTACCCAGAGTATCTAACTACTGGTAGTTAGCGCAAGTTAATTGTGATGAAGGTCTAGATAATTAAGTTAGAGAGAACATTTCCACTGGTATTTTGCAATTAAGTATATACGAACGCATTGCTACGCACGTATTGTAAAAATATGTGGATACCACCTATAGATACACATTATATTGTAGGTACTCGCACATAGGATGGTGGGGCATACAAAATCTATTTATACACGTTTAGTGTGTGGAACATCATTAAAGCAAATAGCAGTTCTAATAAAATTAATCGGTTTACGGTGTTTACTGGACGAATTTTAATTGAAAAATTAATAGACTGCATGATGAATTTGTAGAACTGAAGAGAATGTGTTGAGTGCTGTCTTTTTAATGACGTGCAAAAAAGAAAGAGTAAAATATTTCCTATATATTACAAGCAGATCTGGGAAAACACCATCTTATTGTTGCTGTATCGAACCATGGCCTATGAGGCACGTTAAATTGTTTTTGGCAACGCGATATTCTCCTCCTAATTATAATTTCCTGATCCAGAAAGCCTGTTAAATATATCACAATTACTGTGTCAGAAATACTCGTAGATGCGTAGAAATGCATCTGAATCGGATGGAATCCCTACAGAATTCTGCAAGTACGGAGCACTTAATCTGACTAAGACATTAGAAGGATTATTTAATAATGACTGGGAGCATGGTGTAATGCAGCAACTGTTCAAAGAAGCGCTGATTTTCCCGGTGTTCAAGAAAGACTGCAAACTATCGATGCTTTTATAAAATATTCACAAGCATCCTTCAAAAATCGTTAAACACTAATGGTCAACTTTATGAATTCCAAGCTGGTTTGATTGCAAGATATTCAACCGTCGAGCAAATATTCAATGGATGTACAGCGAAGAAACCTTTCCTTATCTGGAATCGCCTATCCATTTATACAGAAACTTGTCTATCCATTCATTAGTTTGCTATCATTTTATTGAATTTAATCAAAAGTAATTTTAGCCCAAGAGTTTCAAATTTTTAACATTCTATTTAAATAATATACAGAGTTATATTAGATACATTTTAATTTTTATTTAGTGTTCTTTTAGGGTATCCATTGGCTATATAACTTCGTGCGGTTTTTTTTTTTCAAAATTTGAACGTTTATTTAAGAAAAACATGTACAATAGTATTATTCAAAGTATTGCCCATCTGAAGCTATGACTTTTGCCCATCTTTCTGGCAATTTGTGGATTCCATCCCAAAAGAACTGCGCCGGCTTGGCAGCCAAGAATGGATCAAGCCAATTTTTGATATTCTGCTCTGATGTGAACTGTATTTCAGTGAAGGCGTTCTGTATCGACAGGAACAAATAGTTGTCAGAAGGGGCAAGGTCCAGGCTATAAGACGATTGGGGTCAGACTTCCCATCCACTGTTTTCCAAATAGTTCTTAACCTGAATAGCAACGTGGGGCCGAGCGTTGTCATGATGGAAAATTATTGCCTCGTGTCTGCCCGCATATTCCGGACGTTTTTCGGCCACTGCTCTCTTCAAATGGGTTAATTGTGTTCGGTAACGTTGTCCATTGATGGTTTCACCCTGTTTTAGCAGCTCATAATACAGCACACCCATCTGATCCCACTAAATACAGAGCATTGCCTTCGCGCCATGGATATTCGGCTTTGCCGTTGATTTGGCTGGTTGGCCGGGTTTCACATATGATTTTTTGCGCTTGGGGTTGTCGTAATGGATCCATTTTTCATTACCAGTAACAATACGATGCAAAAACGACTTCCTTTTGGGGCGTTCCAGCAGCATTTCGGACATGCAAAACTGCCTTTCGACATCTCTCGGCTTGAGTTCATGTGGAACAACCCAATTTCAGGCACAAAGTTCGACATATTTGAGTGAAAAAAAATTATTGTTGTTTACGCTTCACATGAATGACATATACTGAAATGACGTACAATGACAGTAGCTTTCCAACGCATGTTCCAAAGGAATAATAACAATGGAATAATACAATTTACGCCATCTCTTAGCAAACCGCACGAATTAAATTATATACCCAATATCTGTTTCTTGAAATTTTGCCCAATCTATTTTCCTGTTAATTTTTACTTTGTCTTGTAGCTGTACTTCAACATTTTTACTTAAATCTATATTATTTTTAGTTTGAACATTATCTACACCTTCGTCTAATAAATTTCCGCATTCTGATAAGCGACAGAATTATTAGAATCATCATTACAACTAATCTTAACCTTTTCTGTAGGATCAATTACGGAAACTAGTGTATTTTCGGAAAAATTATTAACTGCAATCGATTTTAATTGGTTAACGTGTCTTTTCCATATTTTTTTGTTTACTTAATATTTCAACTAAATAATATTGCTTTCCTAAAATTTTTACAATGCGGCGTTTAGACCAAGTTTGTTTTCCTGCAACAGAATAATCCTAAGCAATTACATATCGATACATTCTATCCATTTCGTATATGCATCAGTAACAACTAGAAATTTCATCTTAAACAAAGGTCGCATAAAATCAATATGTAACCTTTGCCAGGCAGCATCAGGTCAATCCCAGCAAGTCAAAGGGGCCTTGGATTGATTACTTTGATATTGCATACACTGTTCACATGACTTCACCATCTTCTCAATATCGCCATCCATCAAAGGCCACCAAAAATAGTTGCGCCCTAAACTTTTGGACTTAACAATTCCCAAATGTGTTTCACGAATTTCATTGAGAACCGATTTTCTGAGACATTCTGGAACTATTACCCTATACCCCCAAAAAAATACAATCATCCTCAACAGAAAGCTCGTCCCTTCGTCTGAAATATGGTTTCATCCTCACATCATCACATCTCTTAGGCCAGCCTTCCCTTATACCACCTTGATCAAAAAGTTTCCGGTGGACACCACCGTGTGGCGCTCCCATTGTTCCGACTTGAGTTCTGTTTTTTTTTTTGTTAAATTGGTAAATCTGTTGTTGACATTCCCTCTAAATCTTAGCGTCATAGCTTGACATTTGCAAAAGTTGCGTAGCCAAGAGTACATCTATTTCTGTGTGTGTTGGCGATTTTTTACAATTTTGGAAATGGATTCAAATTTGCAACAACGAACCTGTATTCAATTTTGGATTTAATGGCGCGCGAACGTTGGAAATGTTGGAAAAGTGTTTCGGCAACGATTTTTTAAAGAAAACGGTCGTTTACCAGTGGCACGAGGAGCGGTTCAAAAGTGGTCGTGAGTCAATCGAAGATGATGAACACAGTGGTAGACCATCGACATCGAAAACCGTAGAAAACATTGATGAAGTAAAAGAAATGTTGGTCAATAACCGCAAATTAACCATTAGAGAGAGATAGCGGAAGACTTGAACATTGTCTATGGATCCGACTAAGACATTTTGGTTAATGATTTGGGTCTCCGTCATGTAGCAGCAAAGTTGGTGCCAAAAGACCTCAATTTCATGCAACAAAGAGACCGTGTTGACGTCGCAAAAGAGATGATTTGTGAGGCTGAATCCGATCCCACATTCATCAAAAAGATCATTACTGGAGACGAGACGTGGGTGTATTAGTACGACACGCAATCCAGACATCAGGCAAGTGAATGGCGGTCACCAAATGAGCCGAAACCAAAAAAACACGTCGTTTTTAGTCAAAAAAGAAAGCAATGCTCACGGTTTTCATGGATTACAACGGTGAACTTTGCCGGAAGTCCAGACAGTAAACAAAGAGTACTCGTATTATTTGGGCCTTATGAGACGTTTGATTGAAGCAATTCGCCGAAAGAGATCAGAATTGTGGGCAGAAAACTCATGGATTTTGCACCATGGTAACGCGGTCGCACAGTGCGTAATTCTTTTATTCATTATTCGTAATTTTTTTGCGAAAAACGCAACAAATACCATCCCACAGCCACAGAATTCACCTGATTTGGCTCCCTGTGACTTCTTTCTGTTCAATCGAGTTAAAAAAGCACTACGGGGAACGCGTTTCAGCAGCCGAAAGGAAGTACTAGTAATGGAAAACTCGCAGGAAGCACTGATGGACATACCGAAAACCGAATATAAAAAAATGCTTCGATGATTGTATCAAGCGCTGGCATAAGTGTGTTGCAGTCAATGAGGATTACTTTGAAGGGGACAATATAGATTCAGATGAATAAACTTGTATTTGTAATTTCCTGAATACTGAATACCGGGAACTTTTTGATCAAGTTAGTAGATGCGTGGAAATGGGTCTGGATGGGATGGAATGAGTACAAAATTTTACAAGCAGGGAACACTTGAGCTGACTAAGAGACTAGAAGGCTTATTTACTAATGTCTTGGAGCATGGCGTAGTGTCTCAACAGTTTAAAGAAGGGCTGACTTTCCCCGGTGTATCCCAATACACTACGATGTCAGTGATAGTGGCCTATTTACTTGCAATACGGATTCACTTAGTTGTAGGCGAATCAGTGTGGGACTATAATCCTACATCAAAACAGGCAGCATATTGCCATTTTCAGTTTTATTTCTTCCGATATTTATAATAAAAAAAGCACCGTAGTACTTCCTTTCGACTTACCAAAGTTGTGGTCAGCTTTTCGAAGAGAAATAATATCTTGTAGGTACGAGGGTAGTCCCAGAAGAACCCAACCTACCAAAAAAAACACAAAAAAATTGGGAAAAAGTATGTTTATTTATCTACGTAATCTCCTTTTAATTCAGCTATGTTCAATAGCTTGATACCCTGTTTATAGTGAGAATCGTCGAGCTAATAAAATAGCCATTAATCGGAGACTCTACCTCTTTACTGTTCGAAAACCTTTTACCACAGAGCCATTTTTTCAAATTCGGAAATAGAAAATAATCCAAGGGGGGTAAATCTGGTGAATAGGGTGCATGAGGAAGCAATTCGAACTTTAACTCATTGCTTTTCGCCATCGCGATGACGGATGAGTGAACTGGTGCATTCTTTCGATGAAACAAAACTTTTTTCTTCGCCAAATGCGGCCGTATTTTTCTGATTTCATCTTTCAAACGCTACAATAAGTTCGCGTAATACACGCCGTTGATTGGTTTTCCTTTTTGAAGATAATCATAAGCTTGCCTGAGCGATGGAACTGTCTTCGCCTTCTTTGGAGCTGATTCTCCCCTTTGACCCCATTGTTTTGACTGCTCCTTCCTCTCGGGTGTTTCATCCATGGTTATGAATCAAACTGTAAAACTTCGCAAACACTCGATTGAAACATCCTCTCGGCGCTGTTTTTGTTCCATTGTAAGTTATCGAGACACCTATCTTGCGCATAGCTTTCTCATGTCTAATTTCCCAATCAACAAGCGATGTGCAGGGCTTTTTGGATTGGTATATCTGCTAGTTCACGCACTTTCAATCGACGGTCATCCAATACCATTTTGAGGATTTTTTTCAACATTTCTGGGAAACCACTGCGAAGTTCGTCTTGGTAACACGTACAGCCTCGCTTAACCCTAGTGTTGCCACCAGGGTACCGGGGTGCCCATCGGCGTTCAAAGGTATTTCGACACCATTGGCCTGAACTATTACCTGGAAAATCGAGTCCTTGTGCACAATTTCTACCTTCGAAATGAAATAGTGAATTGGCGATTTGAGATCCCGGGTTTCACCCAGTTCAGTGACGAGAATATAGCAAATAATGTCATTGCCGACGAAAGGGTACTACCCCTGTGCATCTCGAAGGAAGAGCTCCAAACGATCTTCGAATCACTTGGAAGTAAGAAATCAGTGGGAACCGATGAAATACCGAACATTGTGCTCCGACATCTCCCACTAGAAGCGGTGAAAATTTATACCACCCTGTTTAATAATGCAATGAATAATGCACATTATCCAGCGCATTGAAAAACTGCGGTGGTACATCCCATTCCCAAAAGGAATAAAGATACTTCCAATCCGACGAATCTCCGCTCGATAAGTCTTCTTCCAAACATCAGTAAGGTTTTCGAGAAGGTGATGAATAGAGTCCGGACTAAGTGGCTTGAGGAGAAACATATGGTTCCGGATAACCAATTCGGTTTCAAGGCGAGGCATGATGTGATTCATGCCGCGTCTAAACTAGTTTCTGTAATCCAACGGAACAAAGGCAAGACCCAGTGCACACTTGGAGAAAGCCTTCGATACTTTATGATTAGACGGACTCTTCTTCAAACCGAGCAGGCTGGGCATTAGTAAGCCACTTCTGTATATTCTTTTCAATATGCCCACAGATAGACAGTTCATCGTGAAAAATGGCGATATGACTTCTGCTGGAACATTTCACATTAAATACAGTCTGCAACAAGATGCGTTAAATTCGCCGATCCTATTTAACATTTACACAAGTGGCAATGGTGAACCATTAGAATAAGGATTTTTTCCAAAAGCCAATACTCAAAGATTATGCACAAATGGGATTCGCGTCTTTTTTCAAAAATGAGCACGTAAATGCCTACAACAATTACGTTCTACAACAATTTGAACACAAAATTATCTCTACAGCTACTGATATAATTACTGGGTCTAAAAACCAAGAGCAAGATGCCAATTTCCGAGTAAAATTATATAAAAAGTCAGTTATCGATACTGGCGGTTTACCGTACGAAATTACTTTTGTAAAATGCAAGTTTTATTTTATTATAACAAACATTGATGTATCAGATGGTTTATGTCAAGGTTCAACTGAGAAATTAGTGCATTTAGATTTGGATACAAATAACTACAACCTGCGAATATGTCGTTGAGATCAAATAAGAAAATTATTGCGACTCGATAGCATTTTCCTTAGATAGCAGCTTGTGCTATGACTATACATAAATCACAGAGTGGAACTTTCAGTGAAATTGTTTACGAGTACTGCAAAGAACATTCGCAAGAACTGGTTTACGTTGCGTTATCTAGTGTAACAAATATCGAAAAATTGTATATTGTAACACCTCAAGATGATCCAACGAAATTTTAGTTTCTTCATAATCGAAACCTAGCTACCATCAACAAAGAGGTTGCTGCAAGAATTCCATAGATTAAACACATTGCAGACCAGAACACAAGATATCCTGAATATGATTCGTAATACAAGAGGCCTATCATTACTCACTTTTAACTGTCAAAGTTTAAGAAATCATATCTTGGATATTATGGATCCAGTTGTTCAAAATTCTGATCTTTTTTTGCTGAAGAAAAAATTGCTGTCACTAATTTCAATTGCATTTCTCAATATAAAAGAAAAACTGTTGTTGCAATATACGAAGATACAGAACATATGGAAATCATTTTGTCAAACATTACAGAATTGGGTACTAGGCATATGTCGGTGACATCTGTTCTGTTGTTTGTAACATAGCACACGGCGTTGAAGTAGTTATAGTAGCTATTTATATATCTCCCAATCAAAAGACTGAAGGGAGTTCTAAATTACTTAAGCAACAGTTTCATAAGCTTCCACTCATATTGGCTGGAGACTTCAACATTGACTTCAGTAAGAAAGGAGCATTTGAAGTACTCAAATCTTTTTTATCAAAAAAACTTGATTTTCTCATTAGCCTCTCGGTTATAGTTGTTATCAGTTGTCACTTCTGTTACTGGACTTTCATAGTAACTTTCGATTGACTTGCTGGTTATAAAATCGCTCTCCTATCAGCCAGCGGCGTGGCTAGTTCTTCTGAGACCTGGCGTAGAAAAAGTCTGTGTCTGTTAGTTTTTTTTACAAGCATATCATTATTTTCATAGCAAATATCGTACGCAGCAACACCGGAGATATTCAAAATATTGTAAAAAAAAAGCTAGCGGTCATCTCCACTTTCGCCGTTGCGTGGAATATCTCATGCACATTTGATCCATTTCTGGTTTTTGGTGGGATGCATCAGAGATCGTAGTATCATTGTGCATCGTACTGAGAAAAATCACCTCTTTGTTTTTCTTCGAAACGTAAGAACAGATGGTAACCTTCCCATGAAATCCATAAAGCGTTGACAATAACGGTCTAGTGTTGGATGGTATCATATCTTGAGGAATGAATGTTTTATTTTTTTTTTTCAAAGTACCGACGATAGTGAGCTTTCTTGACAAAAGACTCACTGCCAACGGTAAGGTCGTGAAAACTCTGTCCATGCTTATGTTGACTGACTTCTCGAGTATTACCTTATTTACCTGCATAAAAACCCCTTTGAGTGGATAAGCATTACTTGCGTCGCACAACCAAAATACAATACTGTTACACCATTTTTAGTAGGCTTCGGTGGCATGTACTGGATAAACTTCGCTCTTCCTCGAAAAGGAAAGAGCTGTTCGTCGATAATCAAGTATGTACTTCGTTGGTCTATACACCGCCGCTAGGGTTGCATTCAATATTCCAAATATCAGAAATAGGCGCAGTTTTATCATTGACTACTTATTCCTGGCGTGTAGTGTAATCGTTAAAAGGTATACAACGTAAAAGCGACAAAATTGCCTTCGTCCCATCGTTGCACAATATAGCGGATATGAGTTTTTCTTCCACATTTCATCTATGTGGTCTGTGTTTGAGTTATTTGTACCAGCACCTATCAAGATCCCAAAAAAAAGAATATTTCAGTTACCGTCCATACACGCGGCTCGTTCTGTGGATGCTCGCTATTATGATCTTGATACTCGATTTCCGAAGGCAACAGATGAAGCATATAAGAAGACGTTGCAACCCGTGCAAAGTGAGATGAGTACGGAGCCAGAAGGAGGGAGGAGAAAAAGTTAGTGCGAAGGATATCGAAGAGTACAGGATTAATACCAAGGTTAGAAACTTTTATATTGGGTCTATAACTTAATTCATGCTAAGAGATGGCGTAACTTGTATTAATCCGTTGTTATTATTCCATTGGAACATGCGTTGGAAAGCTACTGTCATTATACGTCATTTCAGTATATGTCATTCATTTGAAGCGTAAACGACAATAATATTTTTTCACTCAAATATGTCGAACTTTGTGCCTGAAAAAGTGTTTTTGCGGGGAGTTCTTCTTCATTACTTTAATATGAAGAAAACTGCTGCCGAAAGTCATCGCATTTTGGTGGAAGTTTATGGTGAACATGCGCTAGCTGAGCGAACGTGTCAAAAGTCGTTTGCACGATTTAAAAGTGGTGATTTTGGCTTGGAAGACGATGAACGTCCTGGACAACCAAAAAAGTTTGAAGATGAAGAACTGGAAGCATTACTCTATGAAGATTGTTGCCAAACACAAGTAAAGCTAGCAGAATCTTTAGGTGTCACTCAAGCAACCATTTCAAAACGTTTAAAAGCAGCTGGATATATTCAAAAGCAAGGAAAT
Source organism: Volucella zonaria (assembly GCA_963966105.1). Classification (NCBI taxonomy): domain Eukaryota; kingdom Metazoa; phylum Arthropoda; class Insecta; order Diptera; family Syrphidae; genus Volucella; species Volucella zonaria. The sequence goes on along the minus strand of OZ014530.1, from coordinate 359,476,116 downwards.
TGGGTTCCACATAAACTCAAGCCGAGAGACGTCCAAAGGCGGTTTTGCATGTCCGAAATGCTGCTGGAACGCCACAAAAGGAAGTTATTTTTGCATCGGATTGTTACTGGTGGATCCATTACGACAACCCCAAGCGCAAAAAATCGTATGTGAAACCCGGCCAACCAGCCAAATCAACGGCTAAGCCGAATATTCATGGCGCGAAGGTATTGCTCTGTATTTGGTGGGATCAGATGGGTGTGCTGTATTATGAGCTGCTAAAACAGGGTGAAACCATCAATGGACAAAGCTACCGAACACAATTAATCCGTTTGAAGAGAGCAATGGACGAAAAACGCCCGGAATATGCGACGAGACACGAGGTAATAATTTTCCATCATGACAACGCTCGGCCCCACTTTGCTATTCCGGTTAAGAACTATTTGGAAAAGAGTGGATGGGAAGTCTTACCCCACCCGCCTTATAGCCCAGACCTTGCCCCTTCTGACTACCATTTGTTCCGGTGGATGCAGAACGCCCTCACTGAAATAGGGTTCACATCAGAGCAGAATATCAAAAATTGGCTTGATTCATTCTTGGCTGCCAAGCCGGCGCAGTTCTTTTGGGATGGGATCCACAAATTGCCAGAAAGATGGGCAAAAGTCATAGCTTCAGATGGGCAATACTTTGAATAATACTATTGTACATGTTTTTCTTAAATAAACGTTCAAATTTTGAAAAAAAAAACCGCACGAATATACCCAATAAAAAAAAGCTAAAAGCCTGGATACAGACCAGGAACTCAGGCCCTTCGCAACACTGAAGGTAATCTTGTCACCGACCCGTAGGGAATTGTGAATGTATTTCCAACAGCTGCTTGATGGGCATGACCAGGAGAGAGTGATAGGGTATAAAGTAAACTTAACTCCAGTCGATGAAGTACTAACAGTCCTCCCACCCACCCTAAACGAAGTCGGAGTGGCCAATTAAAAAGCTGAAGAACAATAAGACCGCGAGCTCAGATAGATTGCCGTCAGAACTCTTCAAAGCTGGTGGCGATGTTTTAGTAAGATCATCTGCACCAGATCATCTGCAAAGTATAGGGGTACGAAAGCATGCCCAACTGTTTCATCCTCAAGAAAGGTGATCCTATGTCTTGTGAGAACTACCGAGGCATATTCCTGCTTAACTTAGCCTACAGAATCCTATCCAGCGTACTGTGTAAATGACTAAAGCCATTTTGTATCACACTCATTGGCACCTATCAGTGTGGCTTCCGACCAGGCAAATCGACGATAGACCAAATCTTCGCACTGCTACAAATCCTGGAAAATACCAACGAGTTCCAAGTCGATACCCACAATCTTTTCGTCGACTTCATAGCCGCATACGACAGCATTCATCACACTGAATTATATAACGGGATGACCGAATTCGGGATCCCGAGAAAACTGATCCGGTTATGTCGCGCCTCGCTAGAGAATTCGCAATGCACTGCGCAGCTTGGAAACACAACCGCCGAGGTATTCCAAACCTGCACTGGGTTTCGGCAAGGAGATGCGCTGTAGTGTGATTTCTTTAATTTTGTGCTGGAGCAGATAATGCGAAAAGCCGGCGTAAATACAGAAGGCACTATATTTAACAAATCCTTCCAACTGCTGGGCTATGCTGACGATATCGACATCATCGCTCGTTCCCAGTGTACCATTATTGAGGCTTTTACTGCTATAGAAAAACAAGTCAAACGAGTTGGCCTCATGATGAATGTGGATAAAACAAAGTACTCGTACATGCTGTCGACCAAAAACCGATCCATCCAATACCGTCTAGGACATAACCTAACCATCGGCAGCCATAATTTTGAGGTAGTGTAGGAGTTTATCTACTTCGGGGCAAATATAAATTCCACATATGACACCCTAGTGGAGTTTCGACGAAGAATAACCTTAGGCAACTGCTGCTACTTCGGTTTGTCCAATCAACTAGGGTCCAAACTCCTAATTAAGGTCCAAAATCATAATACAATCACAATACCTTGAACTGGCTTAATCGAGGTCGGTAAAGAACTTACGGAGCCCTATGATGTTAAAAACGATTTAGCTCTGTTATGTACAATCTTTCAAAAGCCTTTCAAAAGACCATCGACGTCTTGGACAGAACGTCACCCTCGACAGGTATAACTTTGAGGTAGTTAAGGACTTTGTTTACTTAAACTCCGCTATCAGTTCAGACAATGACACAAGCGCTGAGATCAAATGAACTTCCATTATTTACGCTTCTTCTTTGGGCTAAAAAGGCAAGTGACTTGCAAAGCCCTCCCTCGAACAGCAAAAGTGACCCTATATAGGACCTTGATAATCTCAGTCCTGATCTATGGGGCAGAGGCACGGACTTTATCAAAAATGGATGAGGGCGCTCTTGGCTGCTTTGATATTTCGGGTGATATTTGGTCCCGTCTGCAGAGACGGTGAATTAAAGGGGAGATGTTAGTTTTTGGACGAAGCCGTACACCCTTAGAATCTATTTCGGCTATCTAGCTCATTAGCCTCATGAAAGCGGTCTTAATGAAAGTATGAGATGCATTATTAAGGCTTACCAAAAAGACATTTATCTTACTATTTTTCTTAGACATTTGTAAAGTTAGACCTACTTCAAAAATGTAAAGGTCCCTTATATTAACTTTTAGTAAGATCTACGAGGGGCGTTCAAGATATTCTCGGTATCGGGGTGAAGCTGTGGTTGCATATATAAATTGACTTATTTATCAAGTAATACTATTATTTTAGTGCATTCATGTAAAATTTCATATAAATGTGATTATTAATTCGCGTTTTATCTCTAGTTAAACAGAATCATAATGGCAACTGAGGCGATGATGGTGAAAATTGAGCATCGCGCTGTAATTAAATTTCTCACTAAGCAAGGAAAAAGTCAAAAAACTATTCATGAAGAGATGGTGGCTGTTTACCAGGGTTCCGCACCTTCATTATCAACTGTGCAAAAGTGGTCAAGTGAGTTCAAGAGAGGCAGAGAGAGCATTGAGGACGACCCCCGCTCCGGCGCCCCGGCTACTGCTTGTACGGGAGAAAGCATCAAAGAAGTCGAAAAACTTGTTCTTGAGGATGCCCGAATAAAGGTGAAAATGATGGCAGAGATCACCAAGCTTTCAATTGGTACCATTCACACCATTCTTCATGACCATCTTAACCTTTCAAAGGTCAGTGCAAGGTGGGTGCCACGAATGCTCACAGCGTCTCAGATAAAAAGTGAGAATCGCATGCTGTAGAGAGCTTTTGGAGATGTGTAGTGAGAACGCGGACGGTGTTATGGATCGAATTGTTACTGGGGACGAAACATGGGTCCACCACTATGACCCTGAAAGCAAACAAGAGTCCATGCAGTGGCATAAAAAAGGAATAGACCCCCCGAAACAGTTCAAAGTCACTCCGTCTGCCCGAAAGCTCATGGCCACAGTTTTTTGGAACTCAAAGGGAATCTTGCTCATTGAGTACAAAAAACAAGGTGAAACCATCAACGCCACATCCTACGCTTCCACTTTGCATAATTTGCGGGAGGAAATTAAAAAGAAAAGACGGGGTAAACCCGCAGCGGGTGTGTTGCTTCTTCATGACAACGCTCCTGTTCACACGGCGCGAGTTTCCAAGGCTGCTGCGCGAGATTGTGGTTTCGAAGAAATCCAACACCCACCCTATAGTCCAGACCTTGCCCCTAGTGATTATTTCCTGTTTCCGGATTTGAAAAAATGTCTTCGTGGAAAAAGATTTTCGGATGATGAAGAACTCAAGTCGGTATTTTACAGAGAAAGAGGAAATTTATTATTTTGAGGGTTTAAAAAAGCTTATCTCAAGATGTAACAAATGCATTGATGTTAGGGGAGATCATATTGAAAAATAAATACAATTTAAATTGAATTCGCATTTTCCTTCATATCGATACCGAGAATATATTGAACGCCCCTCGTAACATCTGAAATAGCCATAATCATTCCATCCACTAAGCTAGGATACAGTTAGGGCAATTTAGAAAACGTTGAATTAAAATTTAAAGGAAAGGTTATATAATTAAATTTACAGTATTTAAAAAAGTAAATAAATAAAAGAAAGGACAAACCGAAATCAGTCACCTTGATTCACAAACATAAAGTTAAGTATAAATATTTTAGTGGTGATACATAAATTCGCATTCCAAATACGTTGGCACCTCTGCGATACAACTTAATCCAAAAATTATGACAATGCCATCTTGAATCCTCCAGCAAATACGTAACTAGCCAAACAAAGCGCAGATACTGGTATTTTAGCTACCGTATGAATACGAGCTGAGCCCCAGTATCTCCGGGTGCAGAAAATAAACGAAATTCCAGATTATTTTATTGATTTCATTGTCATCAGATACTCATATGTATATAGACGCATTCAGCTCTAGATGGACCATTCGAATCAGTGACAATGGAAGCAAAAGCAATAAATAAAAGAAAGCAAAGGAAAAGACACCGACATCATAAATCCCCCCAAAAAGGTATGAGGACAACAATCCCAACATCCTTTATCCGCTTCAGCAAAACGATTCACCGAAAATTTTTTTGTTGTCTCTCACAGGACACACCGCCGCAATTGTACAGATATACTCGTATTAGGTGATTCAAAATCTACAACAAAAACAACACAAAAGCGTAACATAACTAAAGCGGAGATCAATTTGATTTTAAGTCTCTGCCTCACGCCCTTTGGGAAGAAGACATACCAGACCTACAGCGGCGGCAGTACAACGATTGTGGCGGCAACCAGCGAATGCTTCATTTCACGCCACATAATTCAACAGACGAACGGCTTAATCACAATAAAAGTATCTGAGATCCAAAACTGCTCGAAGGCGGTGTAGTCGAAATGGTGGAAGTAGAAAATGTTGCCAAGGGTATTACATCCGTATAAGGTATCTAGAGGGGGAAGTCCATATTTAAGTTAAATTCGATTCATGTTTATTGAAGCACTGAAGGAAAAAGAGAGTACGAGTAGAGGGAATCGCATGCTTCGTAGGTCTGTTCTTGTGAGTGACCAAATTTAGGAATTACACGATGAAAACTGAATTTTAAATATATAAAACTGTTTTACTTAATAAAACAAGAGGATTAGATACCGGTGGCAACTTAAATTAAAAAGAGCTTAATTTGTAAACTGACAGTTAAGAGTTGAATTTACGAGTTTAAGCAGAAACAAATTTTGGAATCATTTATAAAAAAAAAAACAGTTCAGGTGGTAGGTAGGAGTTATTTCCGTTGGCAAAACTTGTATCGCATCTTCATAGCAGGAGCATTATTTAGGTTCGATTTGGAATTACTATATATTAGCATTTTTTATAAATAATTTATTTGAGTTTAATGCATTCCAGTCTTGTTTTGGGTTAAATCGACGACAAAACTGTTGCCGCATTGTATTGGATTATTCTATCAACATCGCGTAAGCGTTTTACTGTTTTGTAAAGTTTTAAGCCGATCCAGGACAACTTCTGGTTAGATGGGATACTAGTTAAAGTAGATATTGGGATTGCACTTGCTGGCATATTGAGAACTCTTAATTTTGCCTATGCTTGCAGAAAGTGGATTTCAAACAAATCATTTTTGTACTTCAAATATTTACCGTGGCTCCAGGGTACGCAGGGATAGAACAACTGATATTCTCCAAATGAGCAATATAGAGTTGTTGAAGCAAAGAAGGTCGATTTTAAGAGTGCGGACATTCTTAAGATCTCTATTGCATTTTACAACGTTGATTATGTACACTGAGAAGCAAAACTGTAAAATCATGTTACAATTCCTATTTCAACTCCTCATATATTTTTTAATTTTTATCAAAACTGTGAAATGACTAGACCTTATTCTTTGTACATTAATATTCTCTCTCTATAACTGTTTTAAAGGGAATATAACAACAACAACAAAATTGGTAAGTCAGAATAGAAACAAAGTCAAATGTTACAGTTTTGCACTCACTCGCAAAATTAGTGTTTGTATGAATGGATTAGTTTACATTCTCCAATGTTAGTTGAAGCCGTTATCCTTCGTTTCTTTTTTTGTAACCTTGAAACTGATATTTTATTGTAACGAGTTGGTTAAGTGATTAAAGGTGCATTGGTGATAATGAAAGTGGAAAAGAAAAATCAAATTAAAAAATTGCTTCTGCAGGGTGACTCTTTAATAAATGTGGCTAAGAAATATAATATAAGCCAGATGACAGTTCAGAGCATGCTGAAAAGCATATCAGAAAAAAATCCAGAAAATGAACGAGGCCGGCCGCGTAAATTAAGTGATCGTGACGCTCGCCATATAGCTAACTTGGTGACGAGTAGTACTGCTGTCACTCCGGCAGCAGGACTTAAAATATTAAATATTAATTCTAGCCAGTGGACAGCGCGTCGAGCGATAATCAGATTGCGTGTGAAGGCAGCAAAAATGAAGAAAAAGCCAATGCTGACCAAAAGGCATGTGCGGTTGAGGCAGAATTTCGTTGCAACGTACAAGCACTGGACAATTACGGATTGGGATTCGGTGAGTATATTTTACACATACGAGGGGCGTTCAATATATTCTCGGTATCGATATGAAGGAAAATGCGAATTCAATTTAAATTGTTTTTATTTTTCAATATAATCTCCCATAACATCAATGCATTTGTTACATCTTGAGATAAGCTTTTTTAAACCCTCAAAAAAATAAATTTCCTCTTTCTCTGCAAAATACCGACTTGAGTTCTTCATCATCCGAAAATCTTTTTCCACGAGGACATTTTTTCAAATCCGGAAACAGGAAATAATCACTAGGGGCAAGGTCTGGACTATAGGGTGGGTGTTGGATTTCTTCGAAACCACAACCTCGCGCAGCAGCCTTGGAAACTCGCGCCGTGTGAACAGGAGTGTTGTCATGAAGAAGCAACACACCCGCTGCGAGTTTACCCCGTCTTTTCTTTTTAATTTCCTCCCGCAAATTATGCAAAGTGGAAGCGTAGGATGTGGCGTTGATGGTTTCACCTTTTTTTTTGTACTCAATGAGCAAGATTCCCTTTGAGTCCCAAAAAACTGTGGCCATGAGCTTCCCGGCAGACGGAGTGACTTTGAACTTCTTCGGGGGGTCTGTTCCTTTTTTATGCCACTGCATGGACTCTTGTTTGCTTTCAGGGTCATAGTGGTGAACCCATGTTTCGTCCCCAGTAACAATTCGATCCATAACACCGTCCGCGTTCTCACTACACATCTCCAAAAGCTCTCTACAGCATGCGATTCTCACTTTTTTCTGAGGCGCTGTGAGCATTCGTGGCACCCACCTTGCACTGACCTTTGAAAGGTTAAGATGGTCATGAAGAATGGTGTGAATGGTACGAGTACCAATTGAAAGCTTGGTGATCTCTGCCATCATTTTCACCTTTATTCGGGCATCCTCAAGAACAAATTTTTCAATTTCTTTGATGCTTTCTCCCGTACAAGCAGTAGCCGGGGCGCCGGAGCGGGGGTCGTCTTCAATGCTCTCTCTGCCTCTCTTGAACTCACTTGACCACTTTTGCACAGTTGATAATGAAGGTGCGGAACCCTGGTAAACAGCCACCATCTCTTCATGAATAGTTTTTTGACTTTTTCTTTGCTTAGTGAGAAATTTAATTACAGCGCGATGCTCAATTTTCACCATCATCGTCTCAGTTGCCATTATGATTCTGTTTAACTAGAGATAAAACGCGAATTAATAATCACATTTATATGAAATTTTACATGAATGCACTAAAATAATAGTATTACTTGATAAATAAGTCAATTTATATATACAACCACAGCTTCACCCCGATACCGAGAATAGTTTGAACGTATTTAACATACGAGAAGATATTTTATGATAGTTAATATGAGAATTTTTAGGTTATTTGGTCTGACGACACCAAAATTAACAGATTTTAGTCCGATGGCCGTGCTTGGTATTGGGCAAGGGACCCCAACACAGCAGCAAAAAGTTAAACATAGTGGTGGTTCAATAATAGTTTGGGGTTGCATTACGAAAAATGGTGTGGGTCCTGGGTACGAGTTGACGGTATAATGCGCAAAGAACAATGTCTTGCTCCTGAAATAGTTTTTTTTTTTCAGACAGATAATGACCCCAAACACACCGCACATTTCGTACAAATATGGATCCAGAAGCACAAATTCAACACTTTAACGTGGCCCCACAATCTGCCGATATGAATCCTATTGAGAATTTGTGGCGCTACGTTACAGTACGACTAGCAAAATACCCATATCCACCGAAAGGCGTTAATGAGCTGTGGGAGCGCAATAAACATATATGGGAGGCAATTCCAGCAGAGCTTGTTCAAAACTATACTAGAAGTTTACTAAACGGAATCGCGGAATTAAAAAAATCCAAAGACTATTGGACATCATACTAAAAATTATTATTAAACTTTATAAAATGAAAAAAATATATGAAGTGCAAAACTGTAACATTTGACTTTGTTTCTATTTTGATTTTCCAATTTTGTTGTTGTTGTTATATCCCCTTCAAAACATTTATAGAGAGAGAATGTTAATATACAAATAATAAGACATAGACCTTTTAACAGTTTTGACAAAAATTAAAAAATATATGAGAAGTTGAAATAGGAATTGTAACATGATTTTACAGTTTTGCTCCTCAGTAAATGTTCGGAATCAAAATTACATTGTTGGTATAAGGACTGAAACGAATAAAATATGTAAATTTTAGTATGGGCTATACTTCCAATGCGTAAAAATTGCAATCCTATTTTGTACCCATATTAGCCTGTATATTCTCTAGTTTCAGTTTGTTATTGATTTTAGTTCGGTGCGGTGTAAAATATTTATAAAATATGAGTCAAGAGGAACACCGTAAAAAAATCATCGACAAATGGCTCGAAAATACTTCGCGTCCAAACCATTTCATCGCAAAAAATTTTAACAACATTTGGAGACGTTGACAGTTAAGCGAAAACAGAAAAGTGGAGCTAAAAGTGGAGCACATGAAACAAATTTGGACAGGAAAATAGTGGGTACCATCGTAAAAAACCGGACTATGTCATCCAGAGATGTTGCTCGGAAAGGTAATACCACCCAAACAATGGTACAAAGATCTAAAAAACGTAACGGTCTAAAAACACGAAAAAAACAAAAAATACCAAAAGTTACTGAAAAGCAAAAAAAAGTCATAAAAACACGAGCCCGAAAGCTATACGAGTTGATCGGCAACAAGAAAGCGTGCTTGGTTTTGGATGACGAAACTTATGTCAAAGCCGACTTTACTACTCTTCCAGGTGCGCAGTTTTACAACTCGTTTGAAGCTGAGATTCTTCCGCAATCAACAACATCGATTGGGATGGAAAAATTCGGGACAAATTATCTCGTTTGGCAGGCCATTTGCCAATGTGGACACAGAAGCTCATCGTTTACTACAACGGGAACAATTAACGGAGAAGTGTACATTAACGAGTGCCCAAAAAAACGGTTGATTTGTTTCTTAAACAAACACTAGGGTTCAACATTATTTTGGCCAGATTTAGCTTCAGGTCGCTATGCTAATGCGGCGTTGAGCTTTCTTGTTGCTAAAAATGTCGACTTTGTCCCAAAAGGCATGAATCCACCCAATGATCCACGGTGCCGTCCCATTGAAAGGTATTGGGCTTTGGTCAAGAGCTAAATTGAGGAAAAGTGAGCAGTGTGCAAAGGACGTAAAAGATTTTAGTGCTAAATGGAAAAGAGCGTCCAAAAAGTTCACGGATGTAACTGTCACCAACCTTATGAAGGACATTCGAAAGAAGTTGAGGAAAGAATGGGAACCCAAATTATTTTTTTTTATTTTTTGTAATTGTGAATGAATTTAATAAAAACAGAGTTTTCAAGCAAATAAAAAAAATTTACATGAATTATGAAAATAATTTTTTTTTTACTTTAAAATTTCCAAATTTTATCCGTTTGAGTCATTATACGTATACGAAAAGTAACCGCCTTGGGAATGAAAAAGAATTTTTTTTATGTTTTTTTTTTTTATTTTATTCAATACTTATAGTCCCCTTTTAGTTTGATACACTTATTGCAGCGATTTTCCAACTTCTTAATTCCGTCCGAAAAGTATTTTTCCGGTAGGTCTGCAAAATACTCCTCCGTGGCGTCGATGATTTCCTCGCGTGAGCTGAATTTTTTATTGATGAGGCATCTTTTGAGGTTTGGGAAGAGATAATAGTCCGAGGGATCCAAATCCAGTTACCAATCGACGCCAAAAGTCCGCACGATTCCGCATCGGCAAGTCCAAACACTTTCGAAGTGCTCTCGCGTTAGTATTTTTGGTCAGGAGGGAGCACGAGCGGCACCCAGCGGCAGGATAACTTTTTCATATGCAGAATATTGCCCAAAATATGGCGTGTGCATTTAGTACTAATCTTTGTGGTATCTGCTAGCTGGCGCACCTTCATTTTCTGGTCAGCCAACACCATTTCATGTATTTTTTTGACATTGTCCTCTGTAACCTCATTGGAGGGCCTGCCGCTGCGGACTTGATCGGTAGTGGAGTTGCGGCCACCACGAAACTCTCGAAACCGGTATTTGACGGTGTAATCTGACGGAGCACTAGCCCCATAATATTTATCCAACTTTTCTTTTGTTTCCTTCGCCGTTTTGCCTCTCAAAAAATAATGTTTTATGAGAGAACGAAGATCGTTTTGTCGTTTTTGTCCATACTCAACATGATGCCAAACACGTCAACAACAATCAGCTGTCAAAACAAAACTAAAGACAGTATCGCACTGAAATTTGGCATGTCTGCCTAAACATGAACGGACTTCAAGGCACCATAACCTTTTTTGCAGTAGCAGCGCATTCTGGCGGTCAACGAGGTTACTTTTCACCCCACCTAGTATTTTACGCAGTTTGCACCTCCAGTCTCCTTGGGACAAAGTGCTCATAGAGACTGGAGATGGAAACTGAATTTAGCAGCAGTAATATGTCGTACGCCATCTATGGGCGTATTCTACTTTGAAGTGCGTTCAGTAACACTCCTACCGCTGTGGATCGATCACGATTCACTAACATCCAGAACGGCTAGCTTTGATGCAGGACGTCTCATCAATCCCTTAGATGTGCGGACGTAGGTTCTTCGGACTTTACAATCAGCTCCCAGATATACTCGCTCAACCTTCCCGTGACACCACTGTCTTCTTTGAATATTCCCGTCGCAGATGAATACCAGATCTCCTTCTGCTAGTGGCTTTAATCTCTGACACCATTTCGTTCGACGTGTCAAAGTTGGCAGATACTCAGCTACCCAGCGTTTCCAAAATCGATCACGTAGTTGGCGGGCGATACGCCATTGCTTCTTAAGCGCGCATATCTTATCTGGTGGCTCCTTTATACTCGGTGTTTGTGCTGTGTTGGCCGAACCAAGTAGAAAGTGGTTCGGGGTTTGTGGTTTTTCTTCGTCGACTGTGGTTGGCTGATGCATGAGCGGGGGGGGGGGGGGGGGGATTCACCACATTTTTAGCTTCCATTACGAGGTATACTCACGAGGAGCCACTTCTTTTAGCGTATAAGCGAGGACTCTTTTCACACATCGTACCATGTGCTCCGATACTCCGCCTTCCGAAGGATTGGAGGGGCAGTTAAACACCCACTCAACTCTTTTGACTGATAACTCCTTCGTCCCATTATCAGAGTGACTCCTAACCGGAGTTCCTCGGCGGTTAATAAAATTGCGGATCGCCAATATGCAAGCGTCTGTTGACAAGTCATAAACAACTTCGAGATGAATCGCACGCACAACCAAGCACGTGAAAAGCGCCACCCAACGCTTCTCGGTACGACGTCCAATCGTGACTGTAATCATGCCGAAATAATCTAAGCAAGTGTAGGAGAAGGGTCTTGTAAAGAGAGCCTATCAATGGTGGGACTGGCATAACTTTCGCGTTTCTACATACACAGCAATTGGAGATCACTTTGCGCAAAGTTTGTCGTATGCGTGGAATCCAATATTTACGAGGAATCTCGCATATCGTTACTTCAACGTTCTGGTGCTTCATTTTACAATGTGGGTCTGCAACCACTAGCATCGTAAGCACATGAAGGGGCGGCAAGATGATAGGCCGTTTGGCGGTGTAGGTGAGCCAGCTGGAGGCATCTACACGACCTCTACGGTATGGAAAGAATTGGTTTTCGTGGATTCATGCTGGACTGGTTTAGATCATACTTATCAAACAGAACTCAGAGAGTGAAGATTGATGATGTGAGAAGTCAGATTTGTTCATTTAATATAGGTATTCCTCAAGGTTCCGTGTTAGAGCCCATTTTATTCTTAATATACATAAATTCACTATTTTCCTTGAATTTCAGGTGTAGACTTACGGCCTTCGCAGATGATGTCCTGGACCTAATTTCCAACATAAATTGGGATCTTAGCCTACTACGAATTTGGTTCAATGGGCACCATTTGAGCATTAGCTCAAAGACCAAAATAATATTTTTCAATTTAGCTACCCCAATAAGTAGCTGACGTGTATTTTCATGCATCAGAATGCCAAAAGTATGGATTAAATATCTCCAAATGTGCTTTGCAGCAGAATAAATTGCAGTGATAATTGCTTCTTGATTGAGAAAGTAGACGAATTCAAATATCTTGGACTCACAATTGATTCTAGAATGTCATTTTTAAGCCATACAGAGTCCTTAAAAAAATATTTTTAAAGCACTCTTCACAGCCTATTCTATCTTAAAAACCTCTGTTCGAAGCACTTAATAAAAGCTATTTGCTATGGTATCTTTCACTCGAGATTACAATACAGAATTGTATGTTGGAGGAACATAAATACGAAGAGAATCAAACCCTTATTAGTCTTGCAAAAAAGTGTACTGCAAAAAATCTGCAATAAGCATCGGCGTCATCCTAGCTTTCCATTGTTCGCGATTTGAAAATCCTACCTGTTCGTCATTTATACTGTTTCAAATTTTTGAAAATGTTCTTTAAGAGATCAGGAATTTAAGTTACAGATTATTCTCGGTAGTTGGTAGCCTTTGTGAACCACTGCAAAGGAATAGTTTTGCCTTCAAGCTTATAACTCGTTTGGAACTTTTAAAACTAATTGGTTCTCTAAAAAACTCTAGTGCTTGTGGTTGTGATGGCATTTCTTATGTACTATTGAAACGGATCGGTTGCTTTGTAGTTGATGTTTTAGCTGTTATTTTTAATTGCAGCATATTTTTTGGAGTCCTTCCTGAAGACCTAAAATGTATTGACGTAGTTCCATTTTTTAAAAAGGGCTTTGCAGAAGATATGAGCAATTATAAGCCTATTTCTTTGCTTCCTGCTTTCAGCAAAATCCTTGGGAAAACTGTTAAAGTAAGGATCATATTCTTTCTAAGGAAAACAAATTTTTTAGCTCGATGCAATTTGGCTTTCAATATGGAAAGTCCACCGAAGACACTCTATTACGTTTTTGCTCTGGCATTTTCTCAAATTTTGAAGCTAAAAAATTCACTGCAGGTCTTTTTGTGGATATTGCAAACGCCTCCGGTATGGTTAACCATTCAATTTTATTGGATAAGCATGAGAAAGTTTATGCTCTCCTGGGTTAGGTCTTACCTTTCCAGCCGATCTCAAAGAGTGAAGGTTGGCGTATCCAGGAGCGAAATTCAGTTTTTCAATTTGGAAGCTCCTCAAGGTTCCGTACTGGTACCCATTTTGTTCCTTATTCGCATTAATCCTCTTTTCGGTCTAAGTTTTAAAGGGACACTTACTGCTTTTGCAGATGATGTAGGCTGTTCTTATGGTGCTGATAGTGCTTTGGATTTGGTATCTGATATCAACTGGGATCTTTATTTGTTAAGAATCTGGGTCTCGGAACATAGATTGAATATTAGCTCCAAAACTAAAATTATGTACTTTAGTCTCTCAACCCAGATTGGTTCAAATGCAGAACTTTACTTTCACGCAGCAGAATGCCTAAGATTTAAACTGGCAGATTGTACTTGTGCTTCCGTTTTATCTTGTCCAACTTTTTGTAACACTTTTAGTTGCAGCGTCAAGTGTTTTTGAATTAAAAGTGTGGAGGGGTTTAAGTACTTGGGACTTACTATAAATTCTAGGATGAGAAAATATTTTCGTCGTACTCTCGGGAATTTTTACTGCTTGAAAAACGTTTGCTCTAAAAGATTATTGAAAACCATCTATTATGGGGTTTTTCATTCGAAGCTCCAATATGGTATTTCTTGTTGGGGTGGAACTCATAATAAATAAATAAAATTAAACCAAAAGGATCTACATTGATCTGAATTTTCGTAAATTCAGTTTTTCAGCTGCGCTCAGCAGAAGGTTGCGTTCGAAATTCATTGAAAATCTCACATACTCATGTTGCAGAATACTCAATGCAGTACAGCCAAAAAAATTTTTAACATCACTGGTAAAATGCGTTGTAAATTCCTTTTAATGGAATTTTTTAGTTTTTTAAAAAGAGACGAGTAAGTGCTTCAGTGATAAATTGCCTATAGCACCCGCACCCACCATGACAACACCGACAACTTAAAGACGTCGCCAGCAATCTGGAGAGTCATGCCATGTCGAGTTATATTTGTATAAAAGCCAAATGTCAGTAGAAGCCCTAACAGAGGATCCAAGCAGACCTAAGCTAAGTTGGGGTCACGAAAAACTTTCCCTTGAGCCTAGCAAGGGAGAGCGCTTTCATTTCTCGTTTTTCCTTTGTGACCTGTGACCCAGACAAGTCTCAGTAATTGCGTCAATGAAATTTTGAATCCTCGAACTAGCTTCGAAGTGTGTTCCGTAAAGCTCTAAGCATAGCTTAGGTGTCGCTAGAGATACAAATTCTTCGCCCCTCTACTAAATATTTACAATATAGTTTGTTGCTATCAGGAGTACGTATATGTGGCTCAAGTGTTGGTGGACTGGCTTCCAAATAGGAAGGTTCGGTGTCCGAATCCCAGCCTCGCCCGAATGACATATCATCCATTTTTTCACTTAACGAAATTCAAGTAAGATGAGTAGTTGACTAGAAATCAGCAGCAAGCCAACTTCCACTAAGAATTTAGTCTCCCCATTAAATGTTGGATGGAGCGAAATAACCACTGAGCCCCTCTCTCTCTCTATCATTTTCCAAAAAACTTAACACATTTTGAGGCATTATAAGTGTATTCATACCCACTTGAGTGTATTCATACCCACTGATTGGACGACAGACACAAGTTTTCCTAACGCTGTCGTCCTCCAGAAAGACATCGGTACTGCATCCTAAATCGGTTCTGGAGCCATCCGTGAAGACCCGTCTACATTCCTTTTCTGGCTCAAATTCTAGCCGAAACCAGACTTAAACACAGGGTAAGCCGATTTCGGAGTTCTATTGTCATTGCTTCGGACGGTATGTCCATAAGACCAGTGTCGTAAGACAGTCGGCGCGCACGGTGATCAACGCTGAACTAAAGACCACTTCTACTTAAACGAAAGGTGGCTTTGATAGTGTAGCCCATGATATAAAAAACAGGGGAACGGAGATTCATCAATGCGTTTAGAGCGGAGCCAGGTGTGCCAGGGAAAGCCCGATGCTGCCTAGGCAGACCCTTCTTTGGAGACTGGTAAACGCAGTAATCACGTATTTTCGTAAGAACTTATTCCACCAAATAACCGATGCATAGATCCAGAGGACCCTTCTCGGTGGTAGTCCCCATGTCCTTCCGACAGCTTTTGTTTTTAAAGAATCATAGAGGAAATAAGCAGACGCAAAGACGAATTTATAGCATTTTCCATCATTTTAGTAGCTTATATCGGCAACAACTAAATTTTAGTTGTAAAATTGTAAAACCATAGATGCGTTTATCCTCCCCATGGTCCTGTATGGATATTATTATCTTAGCTTAAGGCAAGACAAATTGCTTTAATGACCCCTTTTTTCCACAGGACTTAGCAATATCGTTCGTATGATGAAAAACGATAAAGAATGGGGGTTTACCAGCCTTTGATATAAATATTTTTAAGAAAACATGATAATAGTTTTCAATGAATAACTAAAACTATTCCAAACTATTAATCTTTTATTTTGCTCCGGATCTCCGGCCAACATTTCCAGCACCCAATTAGCGGACTCACGGCGTTATACCCGGCGTTATGCGTTAGATGGTACTCCGGCTTCAATTCTTGCGTCAGCACTATCTTATACGGTTGTAGGCCCAAATCCAACCGCAAAATAAGCGATGTCCAATCCAGCTGTTTTCAAGCTCACTCACGCTCAAACCTTACTGAATATTTTGACAGCTTGATGTCATTGGAAACTTTGACAGCTACTGAAATATAACAATTGGAATAACTATTATTGCTATTAGGTACGACTACGGCCTGTTTTTTTCTGTATCATCTTACTTACCTACTTGCTTACATTCTTAGGTGGCACTACAATTCGGGGTGAACTTACATGCTTCGTCCAGTCTTTAGTTAACTGCCTAAGGATTCGCAGTCCAAATTGGTTGAGGTCCTCTTTTAATGGGGGTTTTTTTTTATGAAGTATACAAATTCAATATAAAATAAAGTACTTGAAACTAATGCCGATGTCTATCGTATTAGCTCAATGTAATAGATAATTTTATACCATTAGCGCCTAAATACGACTTCGGGCATATGCGCGCTACTGCTAGCTCGAATGAAGCGTAATCGTGAAATACAATTTTTTCAACAACTTTATGGAGCAACTGGGGCCGTATATCAGCAATAACACGGCGAATGGTGGCTTCTAAATCGTCCAACGTCTCTCGTTTATCGGCATAGACTAGTGGCCTCACATACCCAAAGAAAGTAATCTAAATATGTGAGACCACAGGTGCATTACGCGAAATTATGCGTTCAGCAAATGTTTCCCGCAATAAACTGATGGTGTTGCGCGCCGTGTGGCCATTCAACTGAGGAACGAAGAAGTCAGAAATCATGTTTCTATAGCGCCCTCCATTGACGGTAACATTCTGGCCGGCATCGTCCTTAAAGAAATATGGGCCGATGATTTCACCAGCCTATAAAGCACACCAAACAGTTAGTTTTAATGGTCATAAGGGCATCTCGACAAAGGCTTCTGGGTTTTCTCCACTCCAAATTCGGCAATTTTGCTTGTTTACATATCCATTTAACCAAATATGGGCCTCATTGGAGAACAAAATTTTGCGCTGAAAATGAGCATCAAGCTGAATCATGTTTTCGGCCCATTCACCGAAGCTACGACGCGTATAATGGTCACGCGGTTTCAACTCTTGCACAAGCTGGATCTTATAAGCTTTTAAGCCAAGATCTTTCCGTAAAATCTTCTACAAAGTGGATGGGCATAGCTCCAATTGCTGTGTACTATGGCGAATCGACTCATTCAGATTCACCTTAACACTGCGCTCAACAACGGCAATAATTCTTCTGCTCGGACTGTTTGCCGTCTTTGGGGATGCGTATTATTCACTTGAGTATACGTGGTGCGAAAACGACTCATAGTGTTGGAATAACTTGCTCAGATGGACGATTATGTCGACCATAAAATGGACGTAAAGCACGATGAGTTTGGCGAACTGAACCATGGTTTTCAAAATAAGTTTGCACAATTTGCACGCGTTGTTCTCACGTTAATCCATCCATCGCAAAATGGAAAGACGTACTAACCACAAATCAACTTTCAACTGACACATTGTCTATTGCCCGTTGAAACAGTGTGGCCAGTTTAAAAACTAAAACTCTAAAACAAACACCGTTTACATATGTGTCAGCTGGAGGCAATTCAGAAAAGAGTTCAAATATGTTCTCAAAAACTGCAGGTACAGATCCGTACTAAGTTTCCAAAAAACGCGATATACCATAGTCTGATTGAAATCCAATATTCACCCGTCGCTTCCTACACATTGATATTTTGGTTGGGTAAAAAGCCCTTCTTTTCGGGAACTAAGGGTACATTGTATGACTCGAGCTGTAAACAGGCTGTCCGTCAACCCGACGGAGGAAAACCGAAGAAAGTTCAAACGAGCCAGAAATGACACTGCAACACCTTTCTTAAACGTGTAAAATTCCAAGACCACCAAAATCTGAGTCAAAAAATACTATAATGTCCCAAAGGTAGTAAAAACTTTTGGTCGTTCATCAAAAATAATAGAAATTCTGCCTCACCCTCAATCCAAACGCTCATTTACAATGACATTCCAGATGTCAGCTCTGTGGAAAAAGCCAATCTGCTTGCAGCACACTTTGCTGCCAGCTCAACACTACCGGATTGTTCTTTGTCTCCGCCTACAGTTGAGAGCATCGAATCTTTAATGGCATGAATCCACGAGTACTTCAAGATGTTAGCATACACAAATGCCCTGTCCAGATAGTACGAGGGTGGTCTGAAAAGTTTCCGAATAATGATACAAAACATTTTTTCTCAATTTTTTTTTTATATTTCTCCATAGTCTCCTTGTAACTCTACACACTTCTCCCAGCGATTCTCCCATCTCTCTAACCCCTCCAAATAGTACTTGGCGTTTTTCTCTGCAAAATAATTGTTTACGCAGGTGATTGCCTCCTCATTTGACGAAAATCTCTGTCCTCCGAGCGCAGTTTTTAGATGAGGGAACAAAAAGAAGTCGCTTGGGGCTATATCTGGTGAATAAGACGAATGGTCAAGCAGTTCAAACCGTAGTTCATGGGTTTTCGCCATGGCAACCGCTGAAGTGTGAGACGGCCCGTTTTCTTTTTCTGCAAATGTGGCCGTTTTTCCGCAATTTCTGCCTTCAGCTTGGCAAATAATGATGCGTAGTATGCTCCTGTAATGGATTTTCCTTTTTGAAGATAATCGATTAAGATAACTTCTTTACTATCCCAATAGTCGCCATCACTTTCCCAGCCGAAAAAACAGTTTTTGCTTTTTTTGGAGCCGACTCGCCCTTTGCATCCACTGTTTTGACTGAATTTTTGTTGCTGTATAATGGTGTATCCAAGTTTCATCTAGAGTAATTAATCGGCGCCAAAACTCTGATTTATTGCGCCTAAACTGTGCCAACAGAGCGTTGGAAATGTTCATTCTAACGTAAGCAAACGCGGCACCCAACGCGCGGACAGCTTTCTCATGCCTAAATCTTGATTTAATATGTAACAAACACATTCTTTGGACATTTGCATAACCTTTTCTATCTCTCTCACTTTAATTTGGCGGTCGTCTAACACCATTTGGTGAACTTTAGCAATGCTATCGTCAGTGGTTGCAGTTTTTGGAGGTCCCGAACGTTCATCACCCCCAAGCTCTTACGGCCACGTTTAAATTCAGCTGCCCAAAATTTCACAGTGGTAAATGTTGGTGCAGAGGCCCCATACACAGAGTCCAACTCATTTTTGATTTGCGTAGACGTACTCTTCTTCTGAAGAGTATTATTCCACGCTGGCAAAACCATTGCGTAAGCTTTTTCATCAAACTTACTTTTCAGGACTTTTCCCCAGCAGATGGAAAACAGCATTTGTCCAGCCCGTCCCTAAAAAAGGCGAATCTTCTTCTCTCTCCTCCTAGAGACTCATTGCACTTACGTCCCTCCTTTCCAAGGTCATGGAAACGCTGATAAATCGTCAGCTCATGAAGTATCCCGAAACACGAGAACTTCTCAGTGAGCGGCAGTATGGTTTTCGTAGTAACAGGTCCACTGGTGATTTGATGTCATGTCTCACTTAAAAATGGAACCAAAGCGTACATCAATCTGGCGAAAGCAGGATAGTTGCACTTGATATTTCTAAGGCATTTAACAGAGTTTGGCATCAGGCTCTTTTGTCGAAAATGCGTGCTCTTGGGATCGATGACTCTCTTTTTCAATGGATTAGAAACTACCTTTTGGAACGTTCACTTCAAGTTGTCTTGGATGGTTTCAGGTCCGATATGCACAAAATAAATGCTGGTGTGCCCCAGGGATCTGTTCAGTCTCCAACACTCTTTTTAATTTTCATCAACGATCTCTTGTCTGCTACTTCTAATCCAATATATTCTTTTGCTGACGACAGTACTCTCGGTGTGTGTGTCAATGACAACTTACGTTGGAATGACCACATATTCGCATATTCGAAGTCGCCCAAAATGCTGCGAAATGTCAAGGTTTCCTCAAGCGATGTAAGAAATATTTCGCACCCTCTGATCTGGCCTCAATATATGGTATAAGGCGTTTGTACGCCCAAAATTGGAGTACAATACTCACATCTGGTCAAGTGCTCCTAAAACGTCTTTGCACTTGCTAGATACGATCCAAAACCGTGCGGTAAAACTTATAGTTGATGAAAATATCACACAGTCATGCAACACCCTAGAACGCAGACGTAATGTCTGCTTTGTCACCTTGTTGTATAGCTATTTTCACCTCCAGTGCTCCACCGAAATTGCCTGTAGCATTTCACCCCTTCAAACTTTCAACCTTAACACCCGTCTCGCTATGAATGCTCATCAGTATATCCTCAAGCCCACTTTCGGACGTACTCTGAAATATCGTGATTCGTTCCTAAGCCGTACAACTCGCTCTTTATTCCCTAGTCACTATATGTTAACTTGCAAACATTTAAAACCAACGCACATCTATATCTCTCTTGTTTCCATCCCTAACTTCCCCTCGCCCATGATGCAAACATTTTAATGGTACACAAAATCCCTTGTGCGCGCGCCAATTATAAAAAAAAAGTTTTTGAAAATAGTCAATTAGAACTCAAATAATTGTTGATACAATGATGTAGGAGTAGGCATTGAAAAAACTCGATATTTTCGAGTTCAGCGATATCCATGGCCACGATACAAGCATACTCGTATATTTTATGGCTTTGTTCAACTTGGGACAAAACAGCGCTAAGTTAAGCTTTGCTTATGACCAATGTATGTCTGAGTATGTTGCACCAACTCATTCTTCTGAAGGCAGCTTTTAGCCAATCATATAAACTAGATATGCCTTCGTTCAGTGGACTTGGACATGTTTTCGTGGGTACTGGTGCTTAGGCCATACATGATTTGTAAATATCTTGCCTTAAAATGTAGTGTAAATGAACTATGTATATTTCACTATAAAAAAACAAGGCAGAACATTTTGACTATACTCTCTTTCTTACTGTTGACTTCTTACATATCGTAAACCTTGACAAATTGCCCATAATTTATTTCTAACACCACGAATGAGCAACCAATTCATATCGAAATCGTAGAATTGTTTATGGTAAATGAGTCTGGATTCCAGTCATCCAGATGCCCAGGTGAAAGAAGAGAAACCATTACTTATGCGAAACGACCGCTCCACGAAAAGGCAGAAAGTCATGGTGCGCCCCACCACGACGCTGCACGATCAAATGCTCATAAATCTAAGGACCGTTGTTATCATCATCATCATCATCATTATCATCGTCGTCGTCGTCGTCGTCGTCGTCGTCGTCGTTGGTGTTGTTATCATCATCATCCTCCTCATCACCATGTGGAGATCACCACCACCATCGATGGTGATGATGATGATGGTGATGGTGCAATTTTAGACCACTGCCGTAGCTAAAGGCGACGACGCGCGCCCAACTGCCAGATGAGAAACTCTTTTTCAATATGAAGTCCCGCATGCTTGCTTAACTGAACCAATGGATCATTCGAGCTATGGAACTATGAAACTATGGAGTGGATCACCTAATTGGGATAACAAAGGCTCAAAGGTACCGCCAATAAAATCGAACATAACACAGCTCCTGAGCTAGTAAATAACTCTATCTCTGTGGGGTTTGGGGTTGTTTAGTTGTCCCTACACCCGCGCCACGTTTTATATTTCACTGTGGGAGGTCGAACTCGGCCTGGGCACTGTAGGTAATTTGATTTGTGATTCGTGATTAGAATTTCTGTTGGCCTCTTGTCCTCCAACGATCTGCTATTATTTGCTAATATGATTGTCATGATGTGTACACCTTTTGGTGAATCGAGAAATTTCATAAATTTATCTTCGCGATGCGAGAAAAAGATGGATTTAGGTGTAGGTGGCAGGAAATAACTTAAGGTTCATGGTTTAAAGTCTTTTTTATTTATAAATGCGAATCTTATTTGTAAGCAGATTTTCTGTGTACAATATTAGAGTGGCATGTACGGAATGGTGCTATCCTTTAGTTGCTGAAAAATATATGTGTACTCGTATCCAGGATAATCAGTTTGGCCTTGTCGCGACTTATGGCCCCATTCAGGACACAAAAGAGCTAGATGCAGATATACAAGTGGAAAAACTCAGTGTAACGATCCCTGTCTAATTAGATTTGAGAAAATTTTTGTAAAGGATTCTGTTCTTTTCTTCTGGGACTATACCTTTGTCTAGGGCGTCTCCGAACATAGCGAATGTTATCTGACGGGAACAAGTTAAACGTGCTCTCATCACTTCATAAAACCTTAGCCCGTTGTTCGGTCATCCAATTAAAATAACATCACATGAAATTCAGGCATTTCTTCCTACTGAGAGCGTTCAGTTCCGACTCCCTCAATCGTCAGGATTCGGTAAATTCTTCATGGCTTTGATTAATAGCCACGTACATTTGAATTAACCTCGCAATAATAGTCTCCAGTTAGTTGATTGAGATTCTTCTACACTTGAGTTCGCCACATATGCTTTCCTTCATCCTGCTGTCTTTTATTGATGAAATTCGAAAATTTTTCGGATTACGGCATTCGCCCATCTCGTAAATATAAGTCTATGAATCATTTGGAACCTTTTGTCCTTAATTTTTTTCGCGCCAACATACGTCGTGTCTCGATATGTTCCATTAGAAACGATGGATATTCGCATCACGTTGCTTAGTTTGGGGTAAACCCGGGCATCAACTAATAATAATAGGCCGCTCCAGTTTACTCGGTCTTTAGCTAATCGCCTCCGTCGGTTAAGGCCCCCTATTGTGAGATCTTCGTCTACTTCGTTGTCGTTAGATTCGAAGACTCTGCAGGCCGGAGCGTTGATGTCCATTTGCTCTACATTTCTTAGATATCTCAGGCGATCTCGCGGCACATCCCGTGTAGTTCGTCGTTGAATCTTCTCCTCCAAAGCCTGTCAAAGCAAATGGGACCGAATGTTTGTCGAAGTATTTTTCTCTCGAAACGACTGAGAATATCTTCATCCGCTTTCGACATGGACTTGGATGATCAAGGTGTTATATAGAGTCTACTTAGTATTTGTGGATAGGGCCTTACCACTCAATTGCCTTCTTAGCCCAAAGAAACAGCGATTGGCAAGAATATTCTTCGTTTTATTTTTGCTGAGGTATTGTTGGCACAAATTATAAAAAGGTAAACAAAGTCCTCTAGACCTGCACAGTGGCCGTTCTGCCCAATTGTCTATGTTGTGCGCCCCTTCATGTTGACAGAATATATTTGATTTTGTCTTCATTTTGGCAGTTTAATACCAACGATCGGCACATCCCGCTGAGTTCTCCCAATTATGTCTTACTAGCGCTGCACAGATTTTTGAAAGATTGTGCTCCCAGCGTTCGCATGTGAGTTTAGCAGAATTCCTTCAAGTATTATGTTAAAGAAGCCAAACACAGCGCGTCACCTTGTCTAAAACCTTTTTTGAGGTCAAATGTCTCGGTTAAGTCTTTACTGACCATGATGGTGCACCGAGCGTTCTCAATCGTCATTCTCCACAGACGGACGAGCTTGGCAGAGATGCCAAAACTAGAGATGGATCTATATAGCCCGTCTCTATACGTATTGTCATATGTGGCCTTAAAATCAATGAATAGAGTTTGGGTATCGATTCGAATTTCTTAAGTTTCTTCCATGGTTGCGTGAAAACCCAGACATCAGTTGCGGCACGTTGACAGTGTTTCTAATGGTCTTCGGTACTTGATGCTGGCGGCATAGGAGTTGTTGAGGGTTTTCACTATACGAGTACAGCGAAGATTCTCTCGGTCTCATGCATTTGCAGCTTTTCTACATTATATCTACTCACAGTAGTTCTTTTGTGTTGTGGTACTTGGTAAATTCTCATTCGTAGCTTGGCTGCAACAAAATACCGACCCGAGGCAATGTTGGCTGCCCGGAACCTTCGGATGTCCAGAATACTGGAGGCATTCCCTACGCCTATTGTGATGTGAACAATTTTATTTAGCGTTTCATAATCCTGAGTCCCCTTGTATATATTAAGATGAAGATACCGTGTGCTTGCTATAGTGATATTTCGTCCCGCCACAAAATCAATATGCCTGAAGTAGTTTCATATAAGCTATACTTACCAGCTGTCCTATCAAAGACGTCCTTCTTTCCTATGGTACTAGGTGATTTTAGCATGATACTTCGGACACTGCTCATATGTATTGTCCAGGAGCTCGTAGAAACTTTCTTTGATGGCGTCGTCCTCGTCTTCCGTATGGGCTTATATAAGCGAATGTAGCCTGGATGTGGATTGTCATACGACGCTCACTCACGTGTCGGGAGTTCAAAACTTCTTGCTTAAGTCTGCCGCACATAGCCAAGCAGCATGCGAGTAAGCGCTGTTTCTTTTCCCTATAGCAATCATCGTATTATGATATATATCACTGTTTTTCATCCTCCTGATGTACGGCCCATCCCATTGCACTTCCTCGATGGCGGTGATATATGCATGATAGCAATCAATGGCCTCTGCTATTGTTGATGTCCTGTAAACGTTTGCAAGGGTCGTCAGCAGCGAATCCGTTTTCGTCCGAGGCCATTAGTTGGTTCGTCACATCATTTTTATCAATTCCGTATAGTGTTGTTAGACCTATGACGGAGTAGGCCAGTATTACGCTACTCGCCGAGCATGCCCTTGCTATTTCAGCAAGACCAGAGACCACCACTAGGAGGTAAGGCAAGCTGATTGTTGCGCTACTGCAAGTTATAGGGTAGTCAGCAGTTTCCCAATAAAATTATTATAGTTCAGGATAATCAATTTTTTTTCAAAGCGAGGTTTGATGTCTTACATGCCGCGTCTAAATTGGAACCCAGTGAGAGCAAAAACAATGTGCGGTTGCATTCTTGACTGACTTCTAGAAGGCTTTTGGTACCGTACGGTTAGACGGGCTCCTTTTTAAGGTGAATACGGTCGCCAGTAGTCTCGTACAGGACGACATAAAAAGTGGTCTCAAAAAAGGTGCAGTTAATATTGCAATCCTAGTCAATATCCACACAAGCGATCCTGTGGGCTCACTTCACCATGACCTATCGAACACAGACGCACGATCAAAAGATCGAGGTCAATGATATGGTCCTGCAATATGAATTTGATGAGATTAAACGATATTTACATAACTGGATGGTGAGGGTCTCTACGGGTACCAGGAACAATTTCCAAGGCTTTCGATCGTAGGACAATATGGGTAGCCATTTGCTTTACGAAATGTATTCGAATATGTTAGATGGCTTTCCTTACGACTCTAGGGAGATTCGTAATGCATTAAATTCTATCTGCAACAGGGCGAATATAATGGGGGTGGATCATGATTACGCTGACTCGAGGACTTATAGTTATAGCAATGATCTCGATAAAAGCTTTAATCTACGGGAGTTGCAGTTGTGTATATCATGAGAGCATGCGCTTTAACAGCTGCCGGCATCCACGCATGGTGGTATGATGGTAGTGAGTCTCGATAAGAAGAATAATGCTCAGCAACACCAGGATTTTTCGTTCCTAATCGACAACCAGCCACAGGGCTAATTATTTTAAGAGCGTGTTTGCAGATAGTATTTTGCAAGTAAATTTTCTTAAAAGTACCGCCAAAAACATCCCTCTTATCTAATTCGCTGTTAAGATATATAAGAATGATATTAACTTCGAGATAAGGATATTGCTCCTGGGCGAGGAGCTCATGGAAGCATTTTTTTCTTTTATTTGATTAAAGAAGATTATAATTATGCACACATAGTTCACATACTTGAAGCTACAAACCTCTTACTTAGGTCTTCTTCTGACGGTAAGCCCGCATCGTTCTTCTTCTTCTTCTAGCAATCACCATAATCAGTGGCATAGTTTTCATCATTCGTTTTGATCCCACCCATCAAATTTCCTGGGCAGTTGTGGTATCAGCTTTGTAGGACTCTTGCTAATTCGAATTCGAGCATTCCACGTGTATAACCGAAAGTGGTCGTCGCTTTTTTTTTTTGCTTGCTTGTTTGGTTAACAGTAACTCTATCTATAGTCGAGCCTGCTTTGTGCTTCTTAGCAGAGTCTTGAAAAGTCAACGTAACTTCATTGCCCCAAAGCTGGATGGACAGATTCTTCAGAGAATAGTGCCAAATTGATTAGATGTCCGCAAATCTTCAAACCACCTGGGCTTGGAATGTATAGAAGTAGCTTAAATTAGGTTAAATCTAGATTTGTCGTCGTCTTGGTCGTCTTGGAAATTCAGTCACTTAAACGTCTGTATTGTGCTTATTTGAACTACACCTATGAACTTTGAGTTGCTATGTAGAGCTTCCGATTCTATAGGGACATTCTCAGCCCGGTTTGCTACCAGCTGTGACAAATTGCATGTCCCAATATCGTGTTTATATCCGAAAAACATTCTGCCCATACTGGCAAAATTATTGCGATCTGAAGCAACTGTCCTTATCTAAGGTTGGGCCCCCGCCCAATTATCAAGGCTTCGCCCATCAATGACGTTGTCTAATAAAAAGCGGGGGTAGATTATTCTAAACTGGTCTTATCGTAAACATCCAGATTTTATTGCATGACTGGATGATACGATTTGACCAGTTACAAGTTGCCGGTCATAGGTCTTGTTGGCGGCTTGACCACCGGTAGTCCATACCAGGACTTAAATCACGGTACCATGGGAGTCAGGAGCCCCCCGGACTTCGGTCCGGGCCTGACTTGTTAGAGGTAGGCCCCCTTGTGGGAGCGTCATGGTGGCTGTGGTTTAAACCCAAATCGCGGGAACGGGTCTAACCCATTGTAGAGTTGCAAAAAAGTACTGGGTGCTGCGACCCTAAGAGCAGCAAGAGGTTTTAGGTCGGCCTCGACTCATACCAAGGGTGGAACTGTGCCTCCAACACAGTTCCGAATTGGTATCAAAGAATTGACGGAGAGCGATGGCAAGGCGTATCCTTGCTCCCTATGGGTGTATGGGCACCTCGTAAACATTAAGTCTACATGACAGGAGGTTTACGTTAAAAATCCAGGTACGTTCTGTCCTTATCTAAGGGGCCCCCGCCCAATTATCAAGGCTTCGCCCATCAATGACGTTGTCTAAATAAAAGCGGGGGTAGATTATTCTAAACTGGTCTTATCGTAAACATCCAGATTTTATTGCATGACTGGATGATACGATTTGACCAGTTACAAGTTGCCGGTCATAGGTCTTGTTGGTAGGCTTGACCACCGGTAGTCCATACCAGGACTTAAATCACGGTACCATGGGAGTCAGGAGCCCCCCGGATTTCGGTCGCGGGTACGGGTTTCCTTTTTGGTTTAGCCCATTGTGGAGTGGCAAATGAAGTGCAGCGACCCTAAGAGCAGCAAGAGGTTTTGGGTAGGCCTCGACTCATACCAAGGGTGGAACTTGTGCCTCCAACACAGTTCCGAATTGGTATAATACAAAAGCGAACTATTAAAAATAATACAAGCGTGTGATTAGCGATGGCAAGGCGTATCCTTGCTCCCTATGGGTGTATGGGCACCTCGTAAACATTAAGTCTACATGACAGGTGGTTTACGTTAAAAATCCAGGTACGTTCTGTCCTTATCTAAGTGTGTAAGTTCAGAAACTCAAAACTAATTGATTTTTTTTTTAAAGTTTAGGAGAATTAAATGTTCAGTCTCCATTTCAATGTTAAAAATTCTTCCAAGCAGCATTCGTCTTATTGCCAAATAACGCTAGCAATAAACTCCACGGGACCATTTGCCATTCCAGTAGTAAAAGTTAACAAAACCATTAAAATGCATCACCTCAGCCAGTATATTAAAAGCATTCATCCCCCTAATCGCCCACCCCAATCTCACGCACTATAAACCCAGCAGCCGCACCAAAAGTCCCTATAAACATTTATGACATTTGACAAATTGAATTGAGACTTGTTCACTTGGAAAATTCATGTTCTTCATTCGTTACTCGATGTTGGACGTCGTCGACAGTGCGAATGCGAGTACGAGTACGAGTACGGGTACCTTACGGCAATTGTCACATTACCGCCGAGTCATGGTTATAGTCAACACTGAACACACTAATGAATGTCCTTAGAGGTAGGAAGAAATTTTGCAGCAACCACTTCCGCACCCCATTCAAGGCAACAGCAAACAATATTTGTTGGAACTAATTTTTGACTTGTTCGAGATTTTTGCGCTTCGCATGTTTTATGGTGGTGCTCCCGAAATTGATGACAGAATAAAAGTGACTCAAAAAAAACCTGTTTCATTTGAGAACAAGTGTCCGTGGATAATTCAATTATGTGCACTTGAGAGCCGTTCAATATCCTTTATGATAGTACAGTGCGTACTTTATTGGGTAAAAGGACGATTTATGACTTTTTATATTGGAAGATGCTTGACTAAAATTAGAGGTGGTGCTGATTGAATGAGTTGAAAAAGGTATGGATACGGGTCGAAGATAAAGCCCTGATGTCGTCTAATAATTCTTTATGAGAGCTTTTATGGCATATTCTTTCGATAGCTGTAGTCTTACAGAATAAAAGAATGGAACAAACACGTACATAGAGCTTGTGAAACCACAGAGAGAGCATGAAAGGGTGATGCCCTATTCACTCCTGAAACCAAAGAGATTTCCTGAAGAATTTGTCAAAGTCGGGATCGAATCTCAGAAGTGATAACCGCATAGGGATTGCATTCGAATACATGGTAGGGAAGGACGGTTGCAGTGGAAGTGATCTACAGATTCCTCTTCTTTTTGCTCTTCGTCCCTGTAGCTCCAATAGAGGTCGTTATGAAGAATACTCAATGCTATGACTGTATTCTCTGCGTAGTCGACCAAGGTCTGACGAAAATAGGTTATTCCTGCTTTTACCAGGCTTCAAAGAACGGTCTATCTCGGTTATATGTGGACTTTTCCCAGCACGCCTGACTCTTCTCTAGACGCACTAATAAACTACTTCCTCTTGATATTCATATTATTTCCTGCACTCTTAAACCCATCGACTGTTTAAAAAGAAGTGGTCTTTGGTGTGCTGTACGCATTGAAGTTTAGATGAGGGGTCGAAGCACTTGCATCTGTAGTGACAGTAAAGCTGTGCTTAGAGCCTTGCTTAATGCTTTTACGACATCCAAACCAGTTCAATAATGCAAGACTTCACTGAACGCAGCCGGGGGGGTCAAATTCACTGAGCAGGCTTCCATTGACAGAGTTTCATATGAGCATAATTGCAGATAGAGGTTGGCGGCTTTCCTGTTGTCCCTTTGCAGGAATTCAGAATTCAAATTGGCATCGTGACGTGGCGTTACACTTTTACTAAACGTTTAAGCGCGCTCGGCATAAGTGACATAATAGCCTGTGACGCTTATTGTGAAAGTGATGGCGATACAGTAGAGCACTATCTCTGTGACTGCCCGGCCTACGCCAACATTATGCTGCAGGTAGACGGCTGATGGTAACGGGTGACCAGATAGCAATGATATTTCTTCCAACTGTTATGTTTCAGCAGCTGACAAAGTAACCAATGACATCCAGATGCCAAAATATTTAGTAGAGTTTGCCATTTCATCGTTCATCATTTCACGCTTGCCGAACGCAGTTGTAAATACGCAACGTGAAATTCGTCGCGAGGTCGGTCGTCAGCATGCCCTTACCCCTATGGGGTTATGAATACCCTTATAAACACAACCACCATAGCGGCCAGTATAAAAGAAGTCGCAGAAATGTTGATTCGGCGCCGACCAGCTGAATTGGGCACCGCCAGAGAGTCAATCCGGCTTATTTGGCGATTGGATATGGACCCACGTCCATATAAGATTATGGTGATGTAAGACTTAAAGCCGGACGACCATAGACAACGCCGTGAGTTCGCTAAATGG
Source organism: Volucella zonaria (assembly GCA_963966105.1). Classification (NCBI taxonomy): domain Eukaryota; kingdom Metazoa; phylum Arthropoda; class Insecta; order Diptera; family Syrphidae; genus Volucella; species Volucella zonaria. The sequence goes on along the minus strand of OZ014530.1, from coordinate 359,446,134 downwards.
GCGCTGGAAATGTTGGCCGGAGATCCGGATTTTGGCTAAAAAAATCATTTTGTCGGACGAGGGCCCTTTTTGGCTCAGCGGCTGTCAACAAGCAAAATTGGGGAGAACACACGCCACAAGTGTTCGGCCGAGCATCAATGTATCCAGAAAGATTCACTGTTTGGTGCGGTTTATGGGATGGCGCCATCATCTGACCTTATTTGTTTCGAAATAAGGAAGGAGGCACCATTACCGTCAATGGCCTCAGGTATAGAGCGATGATAACTGACTTTCTGTGGTCAGAGCTCGACAACATCGACATATCCGAGCTGTGGTTCTAACAAGACCGCGCTACATGCCATACAAGCGACGCAACTCTCGAAGTTGTGAAGGAGAAATTTGGCGAATGGGTCATCTCACGGCGAGCGTTCAACAATTGGCCGCCACGATCATGCGATTTGACACCACTTATTATTTTTAATTATTTTCTCTGAGGCTGCGTTAAGTTCTTAGTCTACATTAACAAGCCAACTAATTTGGAACGAGCTCGAGGCCAACATTCAACACGATATTGCCGGAATAACGCCGCACATATTGGACCGAGTCATCAAGATTTCAACCGCTTGAAGCACTGTCAGCCAAGCTGAGGCGTCCATTTGAATGACGTGCTATTCCACACATAATGGCATGAACGGAGCTTCTCACTGTTCTTGTTTTATTTAAATTGTTTTTTGCTTTCGTTTTTATCTAGTCTTCTACTACTATTGGCACTTAATCACTGAAGCGGTCACTCATTTTTCTTCGAGACACTGAAGAATTTCAGTAAAAGTACCATACAAGGAGTACAATTCACTAGTTCTTTGAATAGATCTCCCTTCGACTAAAAAAAAAAACTGTTTTTTGGGATCTAAACATATTGGCAAGATGCCCTTAGATAGAAATCTGCAGCCAAATTACATTTTCCAATTCACGAGATCGGCTTAGGTTAGAAAGAGCTTCATATCCTCTACATCTTGCTTAATTATGCTTAAGGATTTAAAATTCTCTGAACAAGATTCTATGCCGGTAACCCAAAAAGAATTAAGACACTTAATGCGATCTCTGATAAAAACAATTCTCCAAAAATTGAAATGAATTTCACTGGCATTTCCATATTTAGTTATCACAAATTTACGCCACCGGCATCGGAAGCTGAAGAAGTCGATTGCTCTTATTTGAAGACTCTCTTACCATTCAGTGCGACTGCAGCTAAACAGTGGACAAATAATCCATTTGGCCACGCCAGTATTAGGAATCCTAACAGAGAACATCGATTACACCACACCTGAACTTTGGTTTGACAAAAACTTCCATGTAGGCTTCCCCTCTAGATCCTTCTGGGAGGAAGATGCTTTCATGAAGGACAAGGCAATCCACTTCTCTACAGATGAATCTAAAACCGATAACGAGGTTGGTAGCGGTGCTCTCTCAGATAAGCTCAACATAAGCCTCTCTTTCCGTCTTCCAAATCACTGCAACGTGTTCCAGGAGGAAATTTTGGCGATTACAGAAGCTCTGTCCTGGCTGAAGAAAAACGTGATATCTGCAAAAGATATCCGCATCTTTTCGGATAGTCAGGCCGCTATCAAATCCCTGGACTCAATCTCACTAAATTCTAAAACCGCACTTGAATGCCGATCATCTCTTATGTTTATGTGCCGGGCCACAGACACATTAGGTGGACTGTTGGACCAACATGTCTAACGACCAAACAGATCTGGCCAAAACTGGATCTGAATCGCTCAAAGTGTCTGATCCTTCTAAATAAGGAACATCTCAGGCCATCATAGGTGTCATCACTGGACACTGCCTCATAGGCAAGCACGCAAGAAGGCTTGGCGCCTGTTGAATAATTATTTTAACATTGTAACAAGCACATTCTTTAGATTCAATTGAGAAGCCCTTTTGTTTTCATTATTATGTAAACTTCTACATAAGCATACTATGTAAATAATAAGCTTTGTATATGACACGATGACGACCAGTAATTTTTCTTTTTTTTATCTTTTGTTCATTCGTTGTTGATCCATGAAGCAATAAAGTTATTGGTTTTTTTCAATTGTCACACTCGGAATCTTTATTCTCTCTAAAAAATATTAGAGCGACATACATTGGCGACCGTGACAGGACACTTAAATTTTAATTTTAATATCGGAGAAGAAGATGGCAGTTGCTAGAATAAAACGCAGTTCAATAATCGGTCAATTGACAAAACTTAAGAACTTTTTCATGAGTGCTCAAAGTGATATTTCAATTGCGGAGTTAGAAACTAGGCTTGGCATACTAGAAGCATATGCCTCAAAGTTTGATATTATACAAACCGAAATTGAAGTGCTGGATGAGAAGGAGCTGGATAGCAATCGGCGATCGGCATTTGAGGATGGCTACTGTGTTATAAAAACAAAAATTCTTACGCTACTCGGATCGAAGAAGCCACGTGCATTACCGCCATGTGCAGATGATTCGCTGTTGGTACAAGCATCGAAGACGAAAAATACAAATCTACCAAAAATCACATTAACAAAGTTTTCGGGAAACTATACAGACTGGCCTAATTTTCAGTCGATGATTAATGGACTCCGACGAGCAACTTTCTGCAGTTGTGAAAAATTTCAGTACTTACGCTCCAGTTTGGCAGATCCAGCGCTTCGCACCATCGCTTCGTTAGAAGTTTACTTCAGAAAACTAAGCAGAAGCGTTAAGTATATTAAAGGCTAGATTTAGTAACAAACGTTTAATCTTCCAGGCTCATATTCGTGAATTATTTGAACTAAGAGGGATATCCGCAGTATCAGCACATTGTCTTCGAAATTTATCGGATTCCGTTAACTCACACTTACGAGCATTAGAAACTCTTGGAAGCAGAGATCAACTCGCCGATGGTTTAATACTGTCTCTAATTGGGAACAAATTGGATGGACAAACACAAGCCAGATGGGAGGAAGAGGCTCCACTTAATGTGATTCCGTCTTGGACCGAAATGTCAGCCTTTTTAGAAAGAAGATGTCAAACGCTTGAAAATTTGGAAAGCGCTTTGCCTCAAGCATCTACGAGAAAAAGAAGCAACTTGGAGGTGAAATCTAACACACGCAAGGTATTTTTTACTTCAACTTCTAGTAGTGCATGCTTATTTTGTAACATAAGTGATCATACCACTTACAATTGCCAACACTTCATTGCGCTTCCTATCGCAAGACGTATATCTGAGGCCAAACGTTTAATGCTTTGTTTAAACTGCCTGCATTTGGTTAGATTCTGTAGTTCAAAAGGTTGCAAACAGTGTAAAGGGCGACATAACACATTGCTTCATTTAGTTAACACTAACCCAGCTGAATCTCCGGAAAATATAGTTTCTTGCCAGTCCACATCAACTCACCTACCAGGTATATCATCAGATCGTAGTAGTAACAACAACGTGTTTGCGTTATCATCACAATTGAACTTATCTGCTAGCCATCCCTCCTCATCTAAGCGTTTTGTATTTCTTGCTACGGCTTCTATTCTAGTTCGAAATAAATACGGCAAATTTGTTCCAGCTAGAGCCTTACTAGAATCTGCCTCTCAGCTACATTTCACTACAACTCGTTTTGCTCAGCTATTGGCAGACAATCAATCAAATGTAGAAATGTCAGTTTGTGGTATCGACACCACAAGCGCACCTGTTAAACGAAAAACTAGCATCACGTTCCGGTCAAGAATTAATGATTGTACTAATACAATTGAATGTTATATTCTTCCGTCAATAACTGATTGCCAGCCTAATGATAGTTTGGATCCTAATTCGCTGAACCTACCTAAAAACATCGAATTAGCCGACCCACTTTTCTTTTGAAGCCAATAAAATCGACTTAATTATTGGAGCTTCATTATTTTTTGACTTACTTTGCGTGGGACAAATTCGTCTTGGAGAAAATAAACCTATTATGTAAAAAACACGTCTTGGGTGGATAGTTTCTGGAGATTGCAACTTGAGTTAATAAAGTCTGCCTTGCTATACGCTCTCGTCATTCAAGTGAAGAATCTAACAAGAAATTCGATGATCTTTTGAAATGTTTCTGGGAAATCGATTCATAGGATCAGCCCAGTCAAACTAAATCACCTGAAGAGATTGATTGCGAAGATCATTTCGTCCAATCACACATACGGCTTCCAACAGGTCAGTATGCAGTCAAGTTGCCGTTTAGGCTAGTGCCATCCAATTTAGGATTATCATATGATTTGGCTAACAAAAGATTTTTTGGGCTTGAAACAAGATTAGATCGAAATCCTCAAATTCAACAGAAATATAAAGATTTAATGAAAGAGTATAAAGAACTTAAACATATGAGCTTAGCATCTCCAAGCATACTTCAAAGTAGCCATTATTTTCTACCCCACCATTGCGTCTTAAAGGAAGAAAGCACTACAACAAAACTTCCCGTTGTTTTCGATGGTTCGGCTAAAACCACCACGGGTTTATCACTAAATGACGTTCTTATGGTTGGACCAATTATTCAGAACGATTTGTTTACAACTTTATTAAAATTTCGTACGCATTACTTGGCAGCCATAGCCGACATTGCCGCTGTACCGCTGCGTTAGCATTCAGAATCCAGATCAAAACATGCAATGTATCCTTTGGCGTGAAAATAGTTCCGAAGATCTTCAAATTTTTACGTTAGATACTGTAACCTATGGCACAGGATCTGCTGCCTTTTTATCTTTCGTTCCTTAATTCAGCTCGCTCGAGATGAGCAACAACATTTTCCTCTGGGATCAAAGATAGTCCTCTCCGACTTCTATGTTGACGATATGTTAATAGGCGCTGATACACTCGCAGAATTGCTGCAAATTAAGGATCAAATTAACTCGTTGTTGTCAGCAGGCGGATTTCACCTACGTAAATGGTGCTCCAATTCCAAGGAACTCTTACACTTGATTCCTGCAGAAGACAAAGAAGAGTTTCTGCAGATAGATGAAAATGATGCCACGAAGGCTCTAAGGCTTATCTGGGAGCCAAAGGCAGATGAGTTCAGGGTTTCAAAAAAAGAATTTTCACCGGCAGGGGGTATAACTAAGCGTTCGGTTGTTTCATCTTTAGCTCGTCTGTATGATCCTTTAGGAGTCGTAGCGCCAGTTATTGTTCAAGCAAAGGTATTTGTGCAAACCTTGTGGAAGGAGAAATTTAATCGGGATGAAACACTTCCTGAGCATCTTCACTTATCTTGGCCTAACTTTTTGAATGGATTAAGCTCTATAAAAAAGATACGAATACCACGCTATGCTTTCCATACAAAGGCTACATTTCAATTGCATGGCTCTGCTGATGCAAGTCAACAAGCATACGGCTAGTGTATCTGTGTTAGAAGCGAATGTGATGGATGGAAGCGTGCAAATAAGGCTTCTATGCTCTAAGTCAAGGATTGCTCCGATAGATACAATTTCGATAGCTAGGCTTGAAATTTGCGCTGCACTTATTTTCGCGGAATCAATTCAACGCGTGATTCGAATCATATCTATAAACTTCACAGATGTTTTTTGTTGGTCGGACTCCACGATTGTTCTTGCATGGCTTGCTTCTCCAGCATGCAACTGGAGCACTTTTGTTGCAAATAGAGTATCAAAAATTCAAGTTTCTACGAAAAACTTCAACTGGCGGTATATTCGAAGTGATCAAAATCCAGCCGACATTCTTTCACGTGGGATGGGTGCCTCAAATTTATGTGGAAATGAACTCTGGTTTCAAGGACCTTCATTTTTACTTAAACCAATGCATGAGTGGCCAATATTAGAACAGTACCATCAGCAAGACATACCTGAGCGGAAAACATCGAAACTTTGCTTAACATCGACTAACATAATGGATCTTACTTCTCAATGCAAATTCCTTAACAACTTTTGCCGATTGGTTCGAACATTTGCTTTCGTCAAACGTTTCATAGTAAACGCTACTTTATCATCTGAAAATAGGATTTATGGCCAACTCAGTTGTGTCGAGTATGATATTGGCTTAAAGTTAATCATTAGGGTTATTCAAATCATATCATTTCCGGCACTGATATTCCAAAAAATAGTGCTTTAAGAAATCTTTGTCCATTCATCGACGATTTTAACCTTCTACGTGTGGGCGGCAGGCTAAAAAATTCGTCACTAGATTTTGATGCTAAACATCAAAAAATCCTTCCAAGGCATCACACATTTACTCAGACGCTAGTCACACACTTTCACATCGTGAACAAACACGCGGGATGTCAAGCTCTTACCGCGATTTTGGCCTTTAGGAGGGAGACACAATATTAGGAGGATTATTAATAAATGCGTCCGATGTTTTAGAGCACGAGCAGTGGTTATAAGTCAGCTTATGGGAGAATTATCAGTGCAACGCGTAAAACCATCGAGGCCATTTCTTCAAACTGGAATGGATTTTTGCGGAGCATTTTACATCAGGTCAGGGATCAGAGGAAAGGGTCCTATTAAAACATACGTGAGCCTTTTCATCTGCATGTGCAGTAAGGCTGTTCACTTGGAACTTGCAGCAGATTTGTCGTCAGAATCATTTTTAGCCGTACTTCGACGCTTCGTTGCACGCCGAGGAAAACCATGCATGATATATTCGGATAATGCCACTAATTTTGTCGGTGCCAATTCACAGCTGTTGGAGTTGAAGGACATATTTGACGACGGTAAACAAATATATAAGAATATTCAAATGACATGCGTCGAAGAGGGGATCGAATGGAGGTTTATTCCCGCGCGATCTCCGCACTTTGGAGGCCTTTGGGAGGCCTCAATTAAGATTGCTAAATATCATTTGCGTCGTGTAGTTGGATACGCATACCTGAAAATTGATGAGCTTCATACTTTAATTTGTTAAATAGAAGCTGTAATAAATTCTCGCCCTTTATGTCCCATTTCAGATGATCCAGAAGATCTAAACGCACTAACACCCGCGCATTTCTTGATTGGCGGCCCTTTGAATTCCATTGCAGAGCCTGATTTCACTACGCAAAAAACAAGTCGTCTTGTAAATTGGCAGCTGGTCCAGAGTATGCAGCAAACCTTCTGGAACAGATGGGTCAAGGAGTATTTGGGCACCCTTCAAAGTCGCCAAAAGTGGACGTAAACGGCAAAAAATATACGAGTGGGCGCTCCAGTCTTGGTAAAGGACGAAAACTTACCGCCGTTAAAATGGCCGCTAGGTCGAGTTGTTAGCACCTTTTCTGGATCCGACAATCTAGTTCGTGTTGCACGCATCAAAACCCAAGGCGGCATCATAAGAAGGGCCATTTCAAAGATATGCGTATTACCAATAAGTGACAACAACGACGACGACAACGAAGATGTTATTGAAAGCAAGGGCTTTCAACGCGGGAAGAATGTTGAATAATTATTTTAACATTGTAACAAGCACATTCTTTAGATTCAATTGAGAAGCACTTTTGTTTTCATTATTATGTAAACTTCTACATAAGCATACTATGTAAATAATAAGCTTTGTAAAACGACCAGTAATTTTTCTTTTTTTTTTATCTTTTGTTCATTCGTTGTTGATCCATGAAGCAATAAAGTTATTGGTTTTTTTCAATTGTCACACTCGGGATCTTTATTCTCTCTAAAAAATATTAGAGCGACATTGAGCGCCTTTATAAACGATTTCTGCAGAAGCTGCGTGGACGAGGAAGAGGAGGAGACAATCCTCCACCTACTCTGTACATGTCCAGCTCTCTCCCAGAGAAGAAAACTTCACTTTGGAGCTTTCTTCTACAATGACCTAAACGATCTAAAAAATATAGACGTCTCTTACGCTTCGGCAGAAGCTCAAACTGGTTCTATTAATAAGAGGATCTTAGATCCACGTGTCATCACAATGGGCCAATAGGCCTAAGTGGGTTGGTATTTCCAACAGCCACTCTTACCTACCTACCTACCTACCTACCATTCAGTCCTAATGATTCTGCAGATGGAATCGAAGACAAATGTTATTTGGTCACTGTTAAATCACCCCATCCACCTCATCGGCAATAACAAAGTGTTTTCCCTAAATTTTCTATTATTTAGCATTCGGCCAAGTAATATAAAACTCCTGAAACCGAGCCGGAAGCAAAGCCAAATGAGAATTCAATCATGTCCATCCTACGAGTCGGTTTTGGATTAAGCCCACTAGAGATGTTTGTTTGTCTTTGCTAGCAAACCAATCTTGTCCACCATACTCCTGAAGCACATGGTAATGGGCATGGAACTCCAATATAAGTGCAGAGTTCATGATATAAAATTTATTTTGGACTATGCATTGGCGGAAACACGTACTCGTACTATTTCCAGGCATCAGTATGTCCAAGGTATACACACTTTTTGTAGGAGACGTTTCCAAGAAGCGAAGTAAGTGGAAGTGTGTTATTTTTAACTCTCTTCATATTACTGCCTTTGAAAAATTTCTCCGAAGGAGACAAAGGCCAAGTGTTGCCAATTTAGACAAGTCTGTACGTATAGTGATAACAACAAAGCAGTTCCAACTTTGGGGCATTCTATTTGGAAGAATCTTCTGCGAATGTTGAAAAGTGTACAGATGTATAGAGTGAAGCATCCTACGCCAACAAATTAAATAAAGTTTGCTATCTGTAATCAGATATGAGTAGATCAATTCATACACCATAACCGAATGATTGTGTTATCATGTCTTAAGAATAAGCGAGAATAAGCATAACTCTCGTGGGGTATTGCACTAAGCATCACAATTCCGATGTGTTTACAAGTGTTGTTTGCACTCCAGCACATCGACGTAGACCTCATTTCCACCTCCAGGCAAATTCTTGAGAAGACTAATGAATTTAAAGCCCCAATGGATATGCCATCACACAGATACCATGCACAAAAACGGACCCATCGCAATCCAAGCCCCAAATTGCATTTCATTGACATTAAAGAAGCATGTGAATACAATGGACCGTTTTGCTGTCCATTTTCACTTTCATGTGTCTTTAATAAATCCATACAGCTACTGCAATACGAAGATGACATCGGAGTATTTAGTCGGTCCTATTATGTCGTCATAGGGGCTTCTACGGCAATATAGGAGCAGGCTGAAGCCTCGAAAACCCAATATCGCTACAAGACTATGCTTTTGCGGTTTGAGAAAATTAATTACGAGTATCTCTATTTAAATAACTAACCTGTTTCAGATGGATTGTTTTGAATAACTATAAGTAGAGTGTATGCAACCCAGCCTGTCTGCCTTGCAAAGACTCTCAACTAGTCACAAGTCCGCACGCCCGTTTCATGCTTTGATCAATAACTACTTAGCCTTTATTTTAAATGAGAGTATATGTTTAGAAACAAACGGACTTTCAGCTTAATAAAATGAGCTCAATTCCTACAAAATGAAACACTTATTCCCTTATTCAAATGCATTCGCTAAGACATTGCGCTAAAATCTTAATTTGAGCCATAACCTTTTCTTTGAGCCGTCAAAATCAGGTGTACCGATTTTCGGTCCCAAACTTATCCCTGTATACAACCGCGGCACTGAAACGGCAGAGTATTGACCTTGTACCCGAGTATCATTTGGGTGCTGGCACATTGTAAGGGATAATTCCATTTCGGAGGCCCAAATTCCCTGAGCCTGTGGCTGACTCGAACAATTGAAACCCCTAGTTTGATAAAGAGTGCAGGCCAGCATATTTTTATTTTTTTTTTTTTAAACTGGACTGTATATTAAGAATTACATTCTTATTAATTGTACTTAAATATACGGTTTTAATTAGAAGGTATCTAGGAACAGAGATGTAATGAAGAAGAAACAAAAATACGAGAAAGTTTTAAACATGGAAAGCGAATTAAGATTGACGAAAGAAGGTTGACTATCTTTCAATTGCAATGGTCTCATCAGCCAGCGGTCCACCAACCTCAGACCTCGGAAAACAACCCACATAGGTTATACAGGAGGTTCGGTCGGTGAGAGTCGTCCACTGACCACGGTAGTGTATAGATCTGTTTCGGCTTTCCTTGGTGAATTACGAGCAATTAAATTATAATTACAAATAAATTTTGATAGTTGGAGTGGCGTTGTGCGACAGTGCGCGAAAGAAAATTGTGCTGTATCGGGCGGTGCGGGTTCGATCCCTGCGCATGGTGGAAGAACATATTTTCCTTTTTGTTTTTTTTCTTTAATTGAAAGTTAAAAATAAAAGTGGTGATAGTGACACGAAAGAGATTAAACACGTGATGAGTGGCAAAGACACTCAAAAGCAGTGACCAGTGAAGGAGCAGTTAAAAGGAGAAAGAAACTAAGTCTGTCAGCAAACTTAGCAAAACGCCCCTCTTTGTGCACTTCTACTGAAATGCTGCTAAGTAGTGATTTGGGGGGGGGGGGGGGGGGGGGGGGGTCAACGTCTGCGGCAGCAGTAGCAGTACAATAACAAAAACGTCATTTGTCGGATGACGACTCTTCATATCTCTGAAAGAGGGGAACATTATAAAGGGGGCAATAACAGCTTTGCCTCGATAGGAGCTTCGGAGTCGGAAGACGAAGAGGATGAATTAAATGCCATTAGTAGCAACATCTTGCAACTACAAAAAAAGTGCTTGCTATTAGAGCTAAGTAAATCGCCCGAAGAGAAAGGGAGCAAGAAGCTAAGGCGAGCTCACAAGAACAACAGCAACAGCAGCAGAAAACAAAAAAAAGAAAAGGTGCCTCCAATCAACACCTACAACATGGAAGTCCAGGACACCAAGGACTTGTGTAAGTCGGCCATTGGTAAGAACTTTAGCATTAAAAGATTAGGGTTAGACAGGCATGTCATCCACTGTAATTCAGTGGAGGGCTACAAAAAAAATTAAATCTGTTGAAGGAAACGACGACGGAGTACTTCACGTACACACCGAAAGGTGATAAATTTAAAACAGTTCTATTGAAAGGACTGGAACCGTCCACTGATCCCGAGGAGCTCTTAAAACTGCTTCAAGAGAAAAAGTGTGCAGGTCTCAAGTTTGTGGGGGTTAAGCCTTTTACCACTCCAAGAGCAAAAAGGGAGAAACGGAAACTACCGTTCTTCCTAGTACAGCAAACTGGATAGTCTAAGGAGTATCAAGGTCCTAGACTACCAGGTTGTTCACTGGGAGAAATTAAAAAGGAGCGATAACATTATAAAATGTATTCGCTGCCAAAGGTTCGGCCACGCCGCAGCAAACTGCCAAATGCAGCCTCGATGCGTTAAGTGTGGAAAGAATCACAATTCACAGGAATGTGCTGCGGGTCAGGACAAAGAGTCAGACAAAAGCCAACTCTTATGTGCCTTATCCAAGAATTCGGGGCATACCGCTAACTATCGGGGTTTTGGCAATAAAATGCCTAAGTGATTCAATTGACTCCTACCAGGACGCACTCGCCAAAAAGATTATGGTTAAAATTTCGGTAATAGAAAACAGTGTTAAAAGTGTTGAAGAGTTACGTAACTCAGTGCAGAACTCAGCCGATGTAATAAAATCAAAAGTAAAGCACATGGACAAACAAATTGCTGGTCTTATCGAGTTAGACTCCGGGAGATCCAGGAATGAAGAAACTCCCTTACGTCACCTCGATAAAGTGTTGATTGACATTAAAGCTATGTGTTCTGCGCAGGTTATCTCCAACCAAAAAACCTGCGAGATGATAAACTCCCTGCGTGACGACATAGACATTCATTTTCACTCCTCGTCACACAAACAACTCTCTCCCAAACACTGTGATCCCATGCTCGAAGTTATCTTCGATAAAGTGAACGATGTCGGCGACGAACTTACTGCGACTCGATCCCTCGTATGCGATATTGAACATCAAATCGCAGCAATAAACAGCAAAATCGTTGATACACAAAACTTGCCGCAGCCTCACCAGAATGTTCCCTACAATACATCACTCATGGCTGAATTAATGGAACCTGAAGTGGATTCACGCTCACCCCCACAAATGAGTCATCTGCGGACGGTTCAACCCACTGATTCCTGCGAAGTTTCTTCCAACTTAACAGCAGAAAATATTTCTATGTCAGCTCCTCCAATCGCTGCCCCACGGTCATTTTAATTCAACTTGGACACCTTCCGAATGGCAACGTAGACTTGATAAGCTTGCTTCGAAGAATCAATTGGTCACGCTTCTTATCAAAGGCGCCCCCTAAACGCTGATGTTGATTGGATCTCAAATTTCTTCGAAAAGAAATATGGCATTACCATTAGCCACTGCAATTTGCTTCCTACATCTCACCACAGAAGCAAGCGCAGCTTCAAGCTCAATCTTCCAACCAAATACGAATGGTTATTCCATAATCCTGCCAGCAACAATTTCAATCTTGGAAAGATGCGTGTCTGCAAATGGTTGGAAAATATGCCCAAGAAGCAGGATAAAGCCAAGCAGTCCGTTATACCTAAACCAACAAATAAGTTAGTAAATAAATCCAATTTGCCAAAACCCACCTCCTCTTCCCACAACAAACCCAGCTCCAATTGGAATTTTAAAACAAAAATGTTTCCTAATTTTAAGCCTCCCACATAAACTCCAACTCCCCCTATTCCACCCCAAATCAAGCCCCAACGTCAACGTGTCTCTTTCGACTTAACCCCTACAACTTAAACTCCTGCCACTCAAACTCCCACCACTCAACCCCTAACACACACGCCTTTCCCTAATTTCGACCTCAGAACTGGAGCTAAGTATCCCAATTTCATCAGTTCTCACATTTTAAACTCTATTTCAGAAAAACCAGCCGTTGCAACACCAAACTCATTAACCACTCCCTCTTCTATTGACCCCCTTTCGCAACCCACTGTTAAATTAACGCAGCAAACTAGCGATACCACCGAATGTCGCTATGCGCTCTCTAGGCTTAGAGATAAAAAGATATATGAGAATATACGTCTATATCTCGCTTATCTGCACGATAAATCCGACTCGGTGTGCTACGAGGGTAAAACAAAAACAAGCGTCATGGTTTCTATCCAGCAGGAAGGCCTCCCTACCGACGTTACCAGTCTCAGGAAACTTTATATAAAGTATCACGAGATTTTCAATACGCCCCCCCCAAAAAGCTGGAGACGATCTTGCCGCTCTTCGCCACTATGTACACTCTAAAAGAGTCTCACACCTCCAACGCAGTCGCCTTGACCATGATAAATTTGTTCGATCCTAAAAAGTCATGCAAAAACCTCCCTCTCACCTTCTATTACCAGAACGTAAGAGGACTCCGTTCTAAAACCCACGCTGTTTTCCGCCAATTTCCTATTTGATGTCTATGCTCTGACCGAAACTAATCTTATCCCCAACATAAAAAACCGGGAGTTATTCCCTCTTTCTTTTAATGTTTTTCGGGATGATGATCGCGCACCCCCCTTGATTGAATCCCCTTGTCGAGGTGTCCTACTGGCTATTCAAAACAGCTTGGACTCCTCTCTCGTTGCAACAGCATCCTCTCCTAAGCTCGACTTTGTGTCGGTTAAAATAAATCTCACTCGTAGATAATTGTACGTTATGTGTTGTTACATTCTTCCGGCGCAACCTATCGAATCCTACCAACTTGCTATTGCAGTAATTGACAATTTGATTGACTTATCAGAATCGCTTGATGATATCATTATCTTCGGCGATTTTAATCTGCCTCAGCTGAAGTGGACTCCATCTGAAGACCTATCTTTCTTCATCGCTTCCAATCCCATTTCTACTAAGGAATGCCTATTCTTAGATCGGCTAACAGACTCTAGTCTATGCCAAGTCAGTGGCGTTTCCAACTATATGGATAGGCAATTAGACCTTATCTTCACAACTGATCCCATCAACTCCTCAGTATCGTGTTGTCCCCTATCTCTTTCAGCTATTGATAACTTTCATCCTCCACTTCTTCTCTCATTTTTCCACAACTCTCCCCTTCAGTCGCCTCTCCCCGCAGTTCTATTTTCTTACAATTTTCACAAAGCTAATTTCCGTAAAATTAATACCTAACTAAGCAGTGCTTCTTTTGAGTTTACCAATCTATCTCTGGTTGATGCCCTCTCCATTTTTTACAGAGAAATATTCAAATCCATCTCCCTTTATGTGCCTTACTCCCGCCATAAAACTTCTTCTACATCCCCTCCTTGGTATAATCGTAGACTTCGCTCTCTACGAAACAAAAGAAACAAGTTATGGGCGGTATTCCTTCGCACCAACTCTTCTTCCGACTATTCAAATTATCTAGGTACGAGTGAATAGTGCGCAAAAAAATCTAATAAATGACCCCAAGTCCTTTTTTCAATTTGTCAATTGCAAAAGTAAGACTGATGGTTATCCTTCCTCCCTCGCTTTCGAAACCAAAACTTCATGTGATCCTCCTACCATCGCCAACTTTTTTGCTACATTTTTCAAGCAATCATTTGCCAACAACTCCTTCGTACCAGATCCCTCTTACTTCAATGATCTATCAAATTTCTCTATTGGTCCCTTTCTCACTCAAAATTTCGAGCCTTCAGTTATTGAAGAAAAGTTACTAAATCTTAAAGATGAATTTCTACCTGGTCCAGAAGGACTTCCCGCCCATGTTTCTTAAGAAATGCTCTTCCAACCTGTTTCTACCCCTTTCCTACCTTTTTCGTCTATCGCTTACACAGGGTGAATTTCCCCAGATTTGGAAGACCTCTTTTATAATCCCGATACACAAAAAGGGATCTAAGCATGAAGTTACCAATTATCGTCCCATTGCTAAGCTCTCTCATATCCCCAAACTCTTTGAAAGCATTTTATACGAAGCGTTAAGCTTCAAATTCAAGCCTTTTATTTCACCCCGACAACATGGTTTTCTAAAAGGTAGATCAACTACCACAAATCTAGTTGAATTCGTGTCTTTTGCACTCTCAGCCTTAGAAAAAGGCAAAGAAATCGATGTTATCGCAACTGATTTCACTAAAGATATCTCATAAATTGATCCTTTTCAAATTGTCTGCACTCGGCTTTGAGCCTCTCTTTTTAAAATGGATTTCTTCTTACCTGGTAAACCGATATTATAGTGTTCGGTTTAGATCCGCCCTTTCTATTCCATTCCTGGCCTCATCTGGAGTTCCACAAGGCAGTCATCTTGGCCCTCTTCTCTTCATTCTTACTATCAACGATGTTGAGAGTGTCATTAAGCACTCCTCCCTCTCCCTTTACGCTGACGACACAAAATTTTTTAAATCTATTTCCTCTCCCCAGGACTCTGCCCTTCTTCAAGAAGACCTTGATCGGATTTCAATCTGCCTAGAACTTAATATAGATAAATGTCAATCTATAACCTTCTCACGTAAATGCAACCCGTCTCCTCCCCGACTTTATTTTCTCCATGGTCAACCAATTCCCCTGGTTCAGTCTTTCCAAGACCTTGGCATATTATTCGACAGTGAGCTTAATTTCCGTTCGCATATCGATAAGATGATCCTCAAAGCCAACTCATCACTTGGCTTTATTAAACGGTGGTCCAAGGAATTTTCCAACCCGTATGTAACCAGATCTCTCTATATTACCTTTGTTTGCCCCCTGCTTGAGTATGCCAGTCAAGCTTGGTCCCCCTTTCACCGGGTTCATGTTTCCCGAATCGAGGGTATTCAACGTCGATTCCTCCGATTTGCCCTCCGTGGCCTGCCATGGAACGACCCTTTAATCTTACCTCCCTATCAAGACCGCCTCAAACTTCTAAATATGAATTCGTTAGAAGAACGTAGGAATATTGCTGACGTTCTTTTCATTCATCGTCTTCTCTCAGGTTCCACCGACTGTGCATCCATTTTGAACTCCATTTCCTTCAATACCAACCCCCGCAATCTACGTTGTCCTCGTCTCTTCTATCTACCGGTCCACCGCACCTCTTATGGCTCCAACGAACCTATCTCCCGAATGCTCCGAAAGGTCAACTCAAACCTCTCCCTTTTTCATTTCCACCTGAGCACTCCTCGTCTTAAAAAAGCTCTCCTCCATCACTTCCTTGGTCACTAGCTCTTAAGTTTTTCTGTTAGTTTTTAAGTTAGATTACTTTAAATTACTTGCGTGTACTACAAGGAAAGGCGGAGGGAATCACATAGTTTTTCCGGGGAAAAACGAAAGGGAATGAAAATTCAAAATTGAGGGAATTGAGAGGTGCTACTCCAGGGACAACGCTCAAAACTTTTAAATTGTTGAGGTAAGGCAGAATGATAAACTGCGGGACCGACACAAACTCTGCTATCCGACGGAACGAGCCATTCAACTTGAATAAGTCAATACTTGCTCTCGGAAGCCATACGTTCCGAGCTACAATATTTAAAACAGCAGAGCAGAAACCTACTCAAGTCGAAGCCTGGGTCGGAAGAAAGAATGCCGGATGAATGCAACTTAACGCCACTTGCAGGATTTAATCTGCGGTGTTATGCGAAAGCGTGAAACCATCGGATTGAATAGCAATTGATAAAACATTCGCAATACGATACAAAATACAAGTCCAGATCGATACTCACCAACTTTTTATAAACACCGCATGTGGCAGCATGTCACGAATACGAGTAGTTTTTGGATCTATGCCAAACTTGAAAAACAGTTTAAACAAGTTGATGCGATGACAATTTGTCATTTATTTACTTTGGCGGTCACCTGGTTTTTTGGTCATAAAACAGTAAAAAGAAAAAATTAATATTCTCAATAGTCTTATGGCGTTGAAAGCTCAAGAAAACTAGTTCTTACGAATAATCCTTCATGCAATTTTTTTTTTTGTCAACTTCTTTTATGCAAAGATGATGCCTGTCACCGAAGTCATGACAATTAAACACGCCGACAACCCTTTGGTGGTTTGATTCATAAGTGTGTCGTTGATATAGACGCCTGCCTGACAGTTGTTGACTCCTCTTACCGGTGCGACGAAGTTGCGTGGGCGGCTAAACCCTGCGGAAAGGGAGCTGAAAATCCTCGTAGCTATGGAGCTACGAGTATAGTCATCTTAATTTTGGATAATGCTGGAATATTTTACCATAAATCCGCCGTAAAAAGGAACATTCAGAAAAATAAAATCAAGATTCATTCATTTTTCCATTCTTCATGGCCAAAAAACCAGGTGACCGCGAAAGGAAATATGTAATTGTCCAGGTTTTAAAGAGTATTCCCCTGTACATCCCCTATTAAGTGCCTGCATTTTCAATATCATGTTGCCAATTCGTTTTCGAATTTAAAATTTACAAAGAAATTCTCATCCAACCCAGATGTGCATGGTTCCACTCAGAAATTATTTATTTAACAGAAGAGGTCACCAATGACAGACAGTGCCACTTCCTGAGAAAACACTTTTATGCTTTACCGCACCTCACCACACCACACTATTCATACGCAATCATCGATAGACGTTCGTCTGCCACAAAATTAAAATTTTGTCATTTCAAGCAGATATAGTCCATTAACCTCAGCAATTTACCTCCTTTCGAGTAAATGACACCAATCATCCAAAACGCACTCATCACCGTAGACTCGTATGTCATTCGTTCTGTCAGTATCTGTGGCAATGTTTCTGTCAGTGGCTCTGTCATGCTTATGTCACATATTGTGGTTCATTCACATTTTACTCGTATCCCCGTCGACGCATTTAGGTGTTGTGGCAAAGTTTGTGGTTCCATGTACGAGTACATATGTAAGTTGGGCTTAATCACATACAATTAACCTAAAAGGTAATTACACTCAATTAGGTATTCCATCAGTAGCCAGAGGGACGGGTTGGTTGGTCGGCCAATGTGGACACAAAACCACCAAGAAACGGTATCACTTAATAACGTTGCGGTCATCATCCAAACTTATCCGGATATCAACATATTGTGCCCCTAATTAGGGGGGAATTTTGTCACTCAACATGCGCACACGGTAGTTTTTAAGCTGTGCCTATCCGGGCACGCATAATGGCTGTCTCAACCTTTATTCGTATGAGTACCACCCAGCAAGAGATTTTAGGTGAGGCGGCGCAGCCGCAAATGGGCGCGAATTAAGTGGACGTCGCAGCGGCGGTGGCGACGACCAACACCATAGCCACGATGACTGCTAAGCCTGAGAAGCATAAAAGTAATTAGATGCCAGAAGCAGGCAAGCAACAAACAGCCAACAGCGGCCATGCGGCCATGCGGCTATGCGTCTTGATGCTTGTATACGAGTGGGTACTTACCATCAAGATCTGTAGATGCGAGTATGTAGATGGTTCGTATGTGTTCATACTCATATATGGCCGGTCATGTGTGTATGTAATTGCCACCTGGAAGCGCGGCTCTGTTCGACTTTGATGTTATGCCGACGAGCTTGCCAACCGTCCAATCCATCGATTTTTAACGCGGAGCTGACATTAATGGGCTTTTTGGTGTAAGTAATGAGATAAGTCGTGCCAACTGCCGAGAGTTATGACAGTTGAGTGCTGTTGTTGGTGGCAGAAATGTTGCTGTTGTTGTTGTTGTTGCTGTTGCTGTTGATGTTGCTGCCGCTGCTGCTGTTGTTGATGCTGCCAGCAACGATGCGTCCGACGACGTGGTAGTAGTTTAATGATGCTAAAGGTGTTGGTGCTGCCGTTGTGCTGCTCATAATGATGACCCACAGCTAAGGAGGCTTTCATTTCAAATTATTAGAGCTGGAGCTACCACCCCAAGTGTGTACATTTGAACCATCACATGAGTAGTGAAGTGAATGTATGAGTAACTATTGTACTTGTCTGTAGGTTTAAAATTAAGTGAATTAGAATGGTGAATAGGCGTTATAGATCAATTTGTATTTATTGAGGCTACAAGAAGAGGTCTATATTATGAGCAGGTCGAACACACTGATAAAGCCATTAACATAAAACCTTTCCATCATATTCATCAAAACGTAGTTCAGTAAAAGGAGAGGAAATTACCTACAGCACACACTTTGAGTTCTGTAAGATCTATTGTAAATGGAGTTTAGATTTTTCTAATTTTCTTTATCTCAATGGGATAATTAGGAAGTTGTAGAAACAAGACAATCAGAGTTCATTAACATAGTAACCAGGGCAAATTTGCTACTTCCGTCATATGTTCTTTTTTCTCCTAGTCGAATGAGAGAATACTGAAGTTTAGGGCTAGTAGATTTTGTATCACAGCTATGAGGAAGGCTTACGGGTGGGACAAAAGTAATGTCATAATGTGAATTGGCTGCCATTTTGTTAGAAATGAAAAAAACTAAGCTCTTTTAAAACTTCGAAAGAAGAAGTCTGGTGCCGTCAGATCTGGGTGGTAAGAGATCATCCGGACTGGAAATTGGTGATTGAAAATCTCCATCGTTGCCCGATCTGTGTGAGTGGTTGCTTCGTCCTGTTGGAACCAACAATGCTTAAGACCCAATTCAGCAACTTATGGAAAAAAAAAACTTGTTTAGCATTTGTCTGTAGCACTCACCAATAACGGTTAAGGTGGTGCCTTCGGCGTACTTAAAAAAATAAGGGACAATCACTTTTCACTAGAAATTCAGAGGCTCTTCGTGCATTTCATGTGGATTCTCTGTGCCCCACAAACGCAAATTTTGTTTGCCCTCGTTTGCCCAGGATTAACAGAGCATGGGAGTAAGTTAACCTCACTTGACGGCCAGCAGGCAGCAAGTAAATAAAGTTTGCATTTTATAAGGGAACATCTTCAGGTCGTCCACTAAAATTCGATGAAACGAACGTCTGATGATGTAAAATTGTGTTTATCGTTGTCTTACCGATGTTTGTGGTCTCTCTCGGACGTCCTGGGTCACAGCAGACATATTCTTGATCGAACGAAGCAATACTGGGTTGGCCACTTCCTGGGACATCTCTAGTGGACCCAGTTTGCACGAAATGATCAGCCAAACGCTTAATTGTTAGCGCACATGGAGCAGGACGACGAGGAAAACGACGACGAAATTCACTCCGCGTTAAAACAACAGACCGGAAATTGGTCAAGTAAGTCATAGCAATAATTCCACGTTCTTCAGGTGTATGTCAGTTTCGGCATTCCTGATAGCTTCTCGACATCTAAGTCACTGGTCTTCGTCACTTGATACTGGCTGCAAAGGACTTCTCGAGAGGTTGAGGGATACGCGATCGACAAAGGTTCTGGTGGCTTCTTGCAATTGCAACCGTTCAACGTTAAATCTCCTCATGGTATTTCCCCGTGGTTGTGGTATTTAAGATATCCGTAACGTAATTCTTCTTAGTGTTTCGCATGCGTTTGCACCGAGAATTAGCCTAACGTCCCATGCTACAACCTTGAGAGCGACCCTCGGACGATTGATTCTCCGAGGACTTCATTATTTTCGTTACCAAATCTGACAAGCTGTTTGACTGCAGATGGGTTGATTCGGAACTGTTGCATTGACAGGACGTAGAATTTTATTGAAAATTCCTCTTCTCCAACGCTGATATTTTCTGTCACAGTCCGCAGTAACATCACTTTTGAGACTTAGTTCTTCAGCCGATTTTGCTTCACTGCAATGATTCTTTTCTGAATCATGGACAATGGCGTAGGGTGTATTTTATTGTATTTTGGTAATTTTTCTGCGCTTGTCTTCTTAACGAACTTTGTGACTTGGAAAATCTCTTTTCTAACGCCACGTTCTCTGATAGTAAATTTGTTCGTCGTTTTTGATTCCGAGAACTATTTAGTCCAATAATAGGCTGTTGGTGAGATCCCTGAATTCACAATTATATATTAGGTATATTAGGTGTCTAGGTGTCTCTGATGAGGACAGGGGCAGGAAATTATAAATAAGTATGTATAGCTGCGTGTCCGATTGAAGACAAAAATGTAGCCACCTAAATATTTTGAGGTTTTGATGAAAGTCTTGTAGCTACCTCGAAATATTCACTCTGTTGCCTCATTCCATTTCCACTTATTGCCTTAGTACAAAAAGAACAAAAGTAATTTATGGTACAAAATAGGGCTCCAAGGAACTGCTTTAATCACATAGGAATTTGATTTAATTAAGTATGTAATGAGTCCAATTAGAAAAATTTCACTTTAATTAAAATTAGTAAAAAATAATGAAAAAGTATAAATAAATGCGTGGCTTTATCAAGGGATATAAATATTGTATAGAATAAATAAATTAATAAGACATAGGGGAGGGAAAGGAAGGAGACAAAAGAACAAGGTGGCAAAAGAAGAAAAGAATGAGAAAAAGAAGGATGAGATTAAGGACTAAACGGCTAGAAAAAGTAAGTGTGAAACAGGAAATTAAAGAAGATACAAGAAAATACATACTCGTAAACTATGAGAGTCCAAAACATGCGAAAAGATCAATTTTAAATTCCTTAGCTCCTGCTATTTGCTGACGGAGGCGGGAAATGAGTTCCAGAGAATGGTAACGTAAATATAGAAAAGGTGCGACGAGTTGAGATATTTGTAAGAAAACGAATTGTAGTTTTTCGGATGAATATGGAGGTGAATGTTCCATATGATATTGTGAAGAAACACACAGCATCTAATTTTCCAAAACCGCTGGAAAGAGCACTCTTGGACTAGTTTGTAATAGTAAGATACAATGCTAAACCTTCTCAATTCGAAAATATAACAAACTATGAGTATATCAATAATCGCAACGAGTAATTTATGCTGAGAACGGGAATCCAATTTTCAGTAAACGATTATAGCATAATTAAGTATTGACACAAGAAGTGACTTAACTAACCTCAGCTTAGTCTTAAGAGGCGTGAATTTAGTACAATTAATGGACAGAATTTGCGTAATCAGGAGTATATACGTGCAATAATATATAATTAACATGTTCTGTAGTGGAGAGGAACCGATTAAATCTATATCTTAGATTTACAACGCTGTCGGGGAAAACCTGCCTCGAGGAATTTAAATTAATGGGCGGAATATCATCATGTATGCTTTTTGAAATTAATATAAGCTGACTTTTATTAGGATTTATAATCAGACCATTATATTGAGACAATATTCGAATGTATTGCGAAGATTTCAGATGATCTTGAAATATTGAGACTTTGGTTTTCAGTAAATCTTTTTAATCTGTGTTTCCATGCACCCAATTGCAAAAAAATTTGTTTGCCTGTACATAGTTGTGGAAAGAGTACTTTTGTTTGTAGCTCCCCCTGTTCAAATAGTTGCTTTAAAATTGAATCTGTGCAAAATTTTAAATACCTTTGAGTATTAATTGACCGAAACTTGAACTGGAAAGATCATATTCATACTATTAAAAGGCATATGCTCCTTGTAACCCGCAAAATGTACCTCATCAAGCAACACTGCTCTGCAAAAGTGTTAAAGTCAATTTATTATGGCCTTGCCCACTCCAAATTTCAGTATGGTATTACAAGTTGAGGTGGCTCTTATAACAACTCTTTTAGGCCATTATTGATAGCTCAGAAACATTTAATTAGAATTATTAGTAAAAAAAATCGTCTAACTCCGAGCTGGCCATTATTTATAAATCTGCGAATTTTACCAATGAGACATCTTTACGTTTTTAAAGTGCTAAAATAATTTTTTAAGCAAAGCGGAAATCTTCCCAGTAGAACAAATCAGTTTTATAGTCTTCGTAGAAATAACATGCAACTGGTAAATGTTCCATTTGCCTGCACAACCCACTTTTCGCGCTTCTACACTGTTACAGCCCCCTCAATGGTTAACAAGTTACCTTTCCCAATTAGGTCAACCTTACGGTTTAATTCATTCCTAAAACGCGTAAAAGACTAGTTATTTACACTCAACTACGACTTCATTGAATCATTACTTTGTTAATCTGCTACCTTAAACATTCAGCACAAGTCGTTCCCGTATTTTTTGTATCAGATTCTTCATTTTTATTTTAGAGTTGTTAATGATGAATCAATGAATTTATATTTGAATTTACATTTAATGAATTTTGTATTTATGTATTATATTATTTGAATAATGCCTTAAATTTTGAATTTCAATTAATCGATGGGGAGCATCAATTATTGTATATTTATATTATTATTAATTCGGTATCTTTCCACACTAACTTTAAGTTACTATTATTTACTATTATTTTCCGCTTTATTTTAAACTATAGCTTTAACTTTGTAATAATCTTAAGTTGATTTTAAATGAAAATAATAAACATGAATAAAAAGACCATTTAACAATAGTACGAGGGGCGTTCAATATATTCCCGGTATCGATATGAAGGAAAATGCGAATTCAATTTAAATTGTTTTTATTTTTCAATATGATCTCCCCTAACATCAATGCATTTGTTACATCTTGAGATAAGCTTTTTTAAACCCTCAAAATAATAAATTTCCTCTTTCTCTGTAAAATACCGACTTGAGTTCTTCATCATCCGAAAATCTTTTTCCACGAAGACATTTTTTCAAATCCGGAAACAGGAAATAATCACTAGGGGCAAGGTCTGGACTATAGGGTGGGTGTTGGATTTCTTCGAAACCACAATCTCGCGCAGCAGCCTTGGAAACTCGCGCCGTGTGAACAGGAGCGTTGTCATGAAGAAGCAACACACCCGCTGCGGGTTTACCCCGTCTTTTCTTTTTAATTTCCTCCCGCAAATTATGCAAAGTGGAAGCGTAGGATGTGGCGTTGATGGTTTCACCTTGTTTTTTGTACTCAATGAGCAAGATTCCCTTTGAGTTCCAAAAAACTGTGGCCATGAGCTTCCCGGCAGACGGAGTGACTTTGAACTGCTTCGGGGGGTCTGTTCCTTTTTTATGCCACTGCATGGACTCTTGTTTGCTTTCAGGGTCATAGTGGTGGACCCATGTTTCGTCCCCAGTAACAATTCGATCCATAACACCGTCAGCGTTCTCACTACACATCTCCAAAAGCTCTCTACAGCATGCGATTCTCACTTTTTATCTGAGGCGCTGTGAGCATTCGTGGCACCCACCTTGCACTGACCTTTGAAAGGTTAAGATGGTCATGAAGAATGGTGTGAATGGTACCAATTGAAAGCTTGGTGATCTCTGCCATCATTTTCACTTTTATTCGGGCATCCTCAAGAACAAGTTTTTCGACTTCTTTGATGCTATCTCCCGTACAAGCAGTAGCCGGGGCGCCGGAGCCGGGGGTCGTCCTCAATGCTCTCTCTGCCTCTCTTGAACTCACTTGACCACTTTTGCACAGTTGATAATGAAGGTGCGGAACCCTGGTAAACAGCCACCATCTCTTCATGAATAGTTTTTTGACTTTTTCCTTGCTTAGTGAGAAATTTAATTACAGCGCGATGCTCAATTTTCACCATCATCGCCTCAGTTGCCATTATGATTCTGTTTAACTAGAGATAAAACGCGAATTAATAATCACATTTATATGAAATTTTACATGAATGCACTAAAATAATAGTATTACTTGATAAATAAGTCAATTTATATATGCAACCACAGCTTCACCCCGATACCGAGAATATCTTGAACGCCCCTCGTAGATAAACTTGTATTACTTATAAACCTGGTTACAAGGTCGCCCGCCAGTCCGAATGTTCGGGACAAATATATTTGCGCATGCTCAGCATATAAATGCATAAAGGCATTGTGACAGTTCGTTAATAAATAGACTAACAAAGAGTGGGCCAAGAATTAAACCTTGAGGTAGAAGTTTTTCCATCCACAACATCCTGTTGAAAACGATTTGTTAGATAACTCTTAATCGAACGAACAGTACTTTGAGAAGTCGAGTGAGCAGAGAAAGGTTGAGATAATGCTTATCATATTGGATTCCTATATTATCAAGCACTTTCACTACAGTTGTAGCTATTATGGGCCCAAGAACCTAACTTCATCGTCGACATTAAATCAAAATGAGGTGGCCAGAAATGTGTTTTGCAAGAAAACCTTAGCGAAATATGATAAAATACTTATTGGGCGGAAGTCCGAAATCGATAGAGGGTTACTTTTTTCGGGAGAGGCATAACTTTCGCTCTTTTCCAAACATCGGGAAATGTTGAGGACGTAATACAGAATTTCACAAAACGTAAATTTAGTCCATCTTCACCAAACGCATAATCACGTCGGGATTTACTTAAAACTCCAAATAGGATGGATGAGTGAGCGAAAGGTGATACTGATGCATATACGAGAAATTGTTGCAGTGATTTCCTGTGAAAGTATTACATAACTCATCAATATCGGAAATTTTTGTCTCTTCACAGCTCCCATTCCCGCACCATATATTATTCATGTTCGATGACTAGTGCTTTCGACGGATCAAGAAAATTTTAACTTTCCGTCATATCGATTAAATAAGTTCTTCCACAATATACATATGCACAATCGGGTTACGCCAGCATGTGAACATCAAGGCTAAATTTAGGCGAATTGCTTGTTAGTTCAATACATGCATTACAATCCACGTATTTGAGTAGTAGATTAATTTACCAATATACAGACATGCCCACATGTAGCGTAACAGGCGTATTTTAAAAAAAATATTTCACCTCCTAACAAGAGAGGCCTTGTGATCCTGCAACATTGATTTATCAAACGGCATTAATTATTCTACGTGTCGTTAAATTTTATTTAAAAACAAATTACTGATAATTTTCCAATCAACAAAATATAGTGATTCTCAGTCAGTTGTTCATCTGATTTGAGTGCCAGGACACAGCGGACATGTAGGCAATAAAAAAGCAGATGAACTAGCCAGGGAATGATCCGCATCTCAATTCATGATGCCAAGACCATTCTGCGAGCTATCATTTAACACAATAAAAGGAAGTATTAAAACCTGGCTAGAGGAAAAGAAGCTTCATTTCTGGAGAGAAACCGAAGGAAACAGTAGGAAGTCGAATTCATATTCGAGTGACCACAGGTTTTCTCACAGGACTCTGCAGTGTGAAAAAAATACTGATGATCATGGGCATAGCACAAGACAATACATGCAGATTGTGCAACGAGGACGTGGAAATAGCAGAACACAAACTATGTGACTGCAATGGTTTAACCAAAAGACGTCAACGTTACGTAGGTAAATTCTACCTTGAAGCGGCGGACATAGCTGGCAGTTCACCTAAAGACGTAGCCGCCTTCCTCACAAATTGCGGCATCATAGATGAACACTAAATGGAGGATATCACAATAAAGGCGGTCATCCAAAACTATTGAAAGTGTGGTCCAAAATCAAAAATTTATAAAGATTTAGAACGTTTCGTAAAGTTCGGAAGATAGTTCTAGATAAAAGAGGAGTCAAGATTTCAGCTACAACGGTTCGTAGGCGGCTGTATACTGCTGGACTGGCTGCTAGACGCCCACGCGAGAAACCTCTTTTGACACAAGGTATGAGGGCAAAGAGATTAGAATTTGCAAAAACTTATCTCAATTAGGGATATCGTGAGGAGATGAATATTATTTGGTCGGACGAATAGATATTCAATATGCTTGGAAATGATGGATCGTAGGGCAAAGAGAGAGGAGGGCAAGTATATGGACATGTTAAGAAATTCATTATGTCCATCTAGCGAAGAGCTGTTTCCAGGGAATGAAGAATTTGTATTTCAACTAGATCAAGCAAAATTGTTTTTTCCTTAATTTATTCATACAATTATTATTTATTTGTTTAATATCTACGACGGAAACACTGAAAAAATACACAAAATTTTATTTTATGCTGAGGGTGAGGCAGTTTTTCGTAGACAATGGAATTGGAAACAGCGCTCACTTAAACCCGATAGAGCAATTGTGGTCAAAATTGCAAAACCAAAACGAAGCAATAAAAACGAATTGAAAGAAGTAATAAGGAAGGTTTGGAATAACGAAATTTCTACTGACTACTTAGAAACACTAGTAAAATCAATGATTCGATATCTAAAAGCTGTTTTTTTTAATAATCTCCGCTCGCTCAAGGGATTTAAGTACCCCTATAATGCTTGCACACATCGCTGGCGAAAGAAAATCAGGGAGCATAGAAAGGGAGTTACCGATGGACGTTGGTTTTAAATGTTTGAAGGTTATAATGACTAGGAAATAAAGTGCTAGGCAGGACTTTCCATAAGCGAGTTGTACGGCTCAGGAGCGAATCACGATATTTTAGAGTACGTCCGAAAGTGGGCTTGAGGGCATACTGATGAACATTCATAGCGAGAAGAGTGTTACGATTAACAGTTTGAAGTGTCGGAATGCCATTGGTGATTTCTATGGAGCACAGATGGTGGAAATACCGATAAAACAGAGTGTTCGAGGGTGTCCATTGACTGGGTGATAAGAGTTCTATCGCACGGTTTTGAATCCTATCTAGAGATGTTTTAGACGCACCCGACCAGATCAATGCCTTGTATATTGGTGCCTGATCAGAGGGGGTGAAGTATTTCTTACATCGCTTGAGGAAACCTAAACATTTCGCAGCATTTTTGACGACATCAAATATGTGGTCATTCCAACGTAAGTTGTCACACACATACCGAGAATGTAAAGTTTTTCGGTTTCGACGATGCAAGTGCCATTCATGGATAACGGCTGGGTGTTTAAATTTTGCTTTAATGGTAGCAGACAGCATTGTGTTTTGGAAGCATTAAATTCCACTCTGTTGGTAGTTCCCCAATTGATTATGCTGTTGATATCGGAATTTAATGAGCTTAACATACGCTGCCATTCCCGTTCTACAGCCGAAGAGACGTGAGTCAGGAAATGAATATGAAAAGCAGAGAGTACTGTCGCCAGCAAAGGAATATATTGGATTAGAAGTAGCAGACAAGAGATCGGATGAAAATTAAAAAGAGTGTAGGATACAGAACGGAGCCCTAGGGTACACCAGCATTTATTTTGTGAACATCAGATTTGAAACCATACAAGAAAACTTGAATTGAACGTTCCGAAAATAGTTTCTAATCCAATGAAGAAGAGAGCCATCGATCCCAAAAGCACGCAATTTCAACAAAATAACCTGATGCCAAACTCTGTCAAATGGCCTAGAAATATCAAGTGCAACTATCTTGCTTTAGCCAGATTGATGTACACTTTGGTTCCACTTTTCGGTGAGACATGCCATTAAATCATCAAAAAACCGTATTGCCAGTCATTGAGAAGATTTTAAGATATTTCATAAGCTGACGGCTTATCAGCGATTCCATGACCTTGGATAGAAAACACGTAAGCGGTCTTTGGGACGAGGGGGAAAAAGATTCGCCTTTTTTAAGGACGGGCAGGACAAATGCCATTTTCGATCCTAAGAGTCCTAAGGAGTAGGATTGATGAAAAAGCTTTTGCCAGCGAGGAAGAACACCACTTCAGAAGAAGGGGAGATGTATCATCTGGACCAGCGGATTTGTGTATGCTAAGATCTTTAAGTACTCATGGATTCATCCCATTGAAGAATCGACGCTCTCAACTGTAGGCGGAGACAAAGAGCAATCTGGCAGTGTTGAATAAGGCGGAAAGCATGCAGCAAGTAGATTGGCTTCGTCTAAAGAGCTGACAGCTGGAATGTCATAGTAAATGAGCGTTTGGATGGAGGATGATGCTGAATTTCTGATATTTTTGACGAACGACCAACAATTTTTACTACCTTTGGGACACTGTAGTATTTTTTGTCTCAGTTTTTGGTCGTATTGAAATTTCATACGCTTGAGAAAGATGTTGCAATCATTTCTAGCTCGTTTGAACTTTTTCCGGTTTTCCATGCCTTTGCTTTTGGTTTGATACTCTTCATCCGATGGGGGATAAAGGATCTCATTCCAAAGAGAATAGTGTTTGTGGCATCAACGTCATTATCGAGGAAACATAACGGCCAGTTAAAATTCCTAAAGAAGCTGTTCAGTCGGCTTAAATTGGCTTTCTCGTATAGCCATACGGTTCTTTTAGGAATCTTTTTTCTAGCTGTGTGGTCGGTGAACGACAAATTAGCTGATATGATAGAGTGGTCCCACGAGCCTAAAGGGGTTATCACAATGATCTTGTATTTGTTAGTGTGAAAAGTTAAAAACAAGTCCAGAGTGTTGGCGGTATGACTATCAACGTCTGGTATTCGTGTGTGCTCATCTACAAAGTGGGTTAAGTTGGTTTGCGCAGTCAAGATCTCAACACACCGTCCTTCAGGTGTTGTCTGTCCAGAATATCGAAGCCAACCAAAATTGTGTATATTTCGATCGCCTGTAATGACGATTTCAGTATGAGGATACAGGGATACAATTCTTTGAATGGAGTCAGACATCGCATCAAACTCTTTAAAGATCGAATTTCTGTCCAGTTTGGGGCTTCTGTAAATAAAACAGTAGTGGATAATTTGCTTACGGAGATGGAATTTTAGCCACATGAAATTGAATTCCGGATTGGAACAGGGACTATGTTGAGGTGGAGTTTGGTAAGCTACATACGTAAATGGCGAGACCGTGGTGAGTGAAGTATAATGGCACTAGTTCGTAGCCAAGTAGCTTCATATCAGAGTGATCTGCGAAGTGTCGGCGGGAATCTGCCTGTGTTTCACGAAGTACCAAAAGAGCTGGTCTGTATTTAGAGAATATTGGCTATGTCCACTCTAAATTCCCGAGTCATTATAAAAAAAGTCAAACACAAACACCCAAGATACTGTTATAACATAACTAATCAAAGAGAACCTCTCTGCTATGGCTGAGTGATTAGAACCCAGTAAACTTACGCTGAATTCAAAGAATAATTAGGCCATGACAATTAACTGAATACCTCTTGGATCCTCAGGCCTGACTCAGCTGTAGAGTGATCTTGGGGCTATATTCAACCAGCGCGTCTCATGTGAAGACCACTCCACATCCTCATTTTCGAAGTTTTATAGAATGATTTGGACCCTAAACCAGACGGTCAATTGTATGGCTTTATGTCGGATTTTTTCACGTTCGTTGTGAATGATTTGAGAGGGGTCAATGCTTTCTGGCATTTGTTTCGTAAATTTTTAATGTTTCCTGCCTTTGATTTAGTAAAAATCAAAAAATCGAACCGTGAGACTGATTGGTTCCGTTGGTTTGGCTGGTTTAAGGAATTACCTCTTGCTCACAATGGTACTACATATCCTATTCTAAATGTCCTATTTTGACTCTTGTACAGTAGTTGTTCAAAGTAAGCTCCTTCATCACATTCAACTTTTCAGCTTTTGCGCTTAAGCCTGCAGGGGCATAACCATAATTTGGATATGTAGCTCCAGGAATACGTCTATTAGCCTCAATCTTAAATTAGTGGGAATCTTTATCTTGGTCCAATTCTCTTTGTTACTCAACCCCGGGATCGCGTTTATATTTATCTTAAATTGAGAGTAAAGTTCTGGGCATTGTCGTTACAGGAAAATAAATTTATTAGTCTTGAAGGTAGAAGAAGAGATGAAGTACTTAAAAATAGTGCTAACCCTATCGGAGAAAGGATATCGTTGACTGCCAGATAGAAATTGCAATTATCCAAAGAGATAAACATTCACCAAAATATGCGAGGTCTGACAGTTTAATGAAAGATTGTCGAGTTCAAATATTTGTGTCCACTTTATGATGACGATGAAACTGAAAGAATGACCAATTCATAGCTGTGTCATTTCAGAATTTTGCAGAAAAATAAGTAGATATGGGGTGAGCTCAACAACAAGTAGAAAATGGTTTTAGAAACTGGACGATTAGTATCTGGAATTTCAAGGAAAGCTTACAACGACTGACAAAGAAATTTGTTTGTCACCTGCTGTGTAAGCCGTCCACAATAAATTGTTGAAAGATGATTGGTGTCTATTGGAATGATCTTCTTGTTATTCTAAATCAAAAAAACATAAAAACATAAATATTTATGTAAAATGTACATACTTATTCTTCTTAACCAAGCAGCAACCTCCTCTCCACGGTTTGTATTCCAATTAAACTAGAAAAGGAGAAAAAAATATCATCAACCCCAAAAACATTGGGCTAAAGCAAATTAAATCCTTCTGCAATCACACGCACCCCAATTTCTTACTTTAACCGAAACACCCTGGATAGATGAAGGGGATGAGTATCTAGCTGCGTCGGTACTCTGCATATCAATCAGTATAGCAGGAAACAGGATTCCTCGCCTCACAGCCAATAAAACATCCCTAAATATGTCAACACAAAAGGCACAATTGCTGACATAGGTACATGAGGGTGAAAGCAAATGCAAGACTCTTGTCGTAAATGCTTATGGATGTATGTACTTCAAGCGAAAAGTATACACAGCACAGTACCAAACCAACAGGCTTAGAGAAGAGGGTTCATCTGCCAGGAAATGGTGGCCACAAAACTGAATGACTGACACCTCGAAATGTTTTCTGCCGGTCGTAATTGTCAGATCATTTATCCGCATTAGCCACCGATTGGAAGTCATGATGCGAAAAATCCACCCTACTGTCAAAGTCGTCTCCTTATTTATTCACATCAGGTTTTCGACGCTCGATTTCTGTAGTTTTGTATCTGAATGTGTGTGTGTGTTTGAAAGAACGTAACAACTGCTGCCCTTTCTTCAGAATTTGTCACCCTCGAATCATTCGGTCGGTTGGACGCAAATGAAATTTGTTTTAGGATTTTCACCCATCCGAATGAGATGAAATTCTTGTAGAACAACACCCAGGGTGTTGTCATAAAGCCGGATCCGATGTAATTCAATTTTATGTTGGGCAAACAAGCGACTTTGTGGCCGCCGAATTCAATTTGATTGGTTGCCATTGGACCGACATACTGCTTGTGTTTGCTGGCTGAAGTCTTGTATCATGTACCGATTCACTACCAAATATTCGTAACAACGTTCCGAATTAACGACAAGAAAATAATCTGTTTATTTATTTTTTTATGGGTCTGCCTTTGTTATTAAATGTGAGCTGAACTGTATTTGCCAGGGATTAAATTAATTGCATTGGGGGTAAGAGCCCGCACGTGTATGTGCCCCTGAATCGTATTACGATTTTTGGGGGCACATTGAATATGTGCCAGCCACATGTACGTGTAGCATATGGTACGTGTTCTCGTACGTGGGCCGTGGATTTAATTATTTAAATTGCTTATTCAATAGGAACTTGATTCAGCAATTACTTTGGGAGCTGATTCCTCTTGGCTTGTGCAATAACCTCATACTTTTGGTATCAGTTACATGTACCTGTCATGTGGAGGCATTAGTTTATAAGTTGGGGCAATGATTGGAATGCGATATTTGCATAACACAAATGAGCGTTTTAAAATCGAAACCTAAGCATGCAAGGATGTAATCTGATAATTTTTTTCTCGTCCCATCTTCATTGTTAGTGAGGTTTTAGGGTGTAGAGAGCATTCTCCTGCTCCTGTAATTTCGCTTTAACAAGCAATTATGGAATAGAATAGGGAAAACTCAACTCATAACTTTGATAATTTTATACATACATACAAGTACATATCATGTTCATTCCCGAAATTCAGACAAGACTTCTTTCTAGTCCATTGCTTACTCTCATATGTTCGTAACCATGGTCACCTTAAGGGCTTACGCCATCAAAACACATTTTTAGTGAAAGTTTAACTTACTTAAGTTTTAGTATAAGATCTGTACATTTGTATATTCTACCTCACATCGTCTGCCCCTAGGAGCATCGTGTTAGTTCCTTAATTATTTGTAGAAAGATTAGAAATCGCTTAAAGTCTAATGTGGGCATTAGGTGGACACCCACAGATGGAATAGTCTATGATGTTGTCGCAACAAGTGTCACATGACTTATGCATGGTATACGTGTTGCGGTAAAAGTTACCACAACAATTCCTACACGTTCCCTTTTCTTTGGTCTTGACCCATCCACATTTTTTTCCGTTGGTTTTTCAAAATCCTAGAAGAGTGGCGGAAAGACAATCTGCCAAGATGAAGGCGCGAGACCAGCGTCCAATGTAGCTGTATACCAGAGCCCTTGACGAAGTTGTCGGCTCTTGTCCCTTGTGTTGTGTCGTCACTCCATAGCCTTAGAAGGTATCGCCGCTCCACCCACAACTCTTCGGCCCGATTCGTTGTTTGACCCTAACCCTTCATTTTATGTCCGTTGTCGCCTTATAGAAGCATATTACCGGGTGGGTTCTTGAACTCTATCTTTCTGCTTTTATGCTTGCCGGAGGGATCCAATAGGTCTACAAGAGGGCAGAGACAGGAGTCTCGGTGAAATGGTGGACGGTCAAGTTAGTCCCAACGTGATACGTCTAGAGCCAGATGAACAGTCTGGAACCCTCTGCGCATAATAAATACTTAAAGCCACCGCCACAGACGCTCTACTCGGTGACGAGTAACAATTATTAGTTTATTTATCTATTGTAGCATTGGAGTTCATTTGGAAATATGGTTTCTCCCTGAACCCAGTCCAGCTGAGCTGCCACTTGGTTCAGCAAACGATAATGCTGACATTGCAAATTTCCGCCCAGGGAATTTTCTTTTCCCCACAAAATCCAAGTGATAGATCGTCACACGAATCTCAACCACCGATAGTGTGTCTCGGTTTTTTTTTGTAATCGAATCGGCATCCGGTTTTTGGTTTTTTTGGTTTTGCCGGCAGCCCGGCAATCGAACAAAGTTAATTCTGTTTAGATCGGGGAAAGTTGTGCAACACATGAAAGTGCACAGAAAATGTTATGTTAGAACGCCAGTAAACTATTTACAAAATTTTCGTTAAAAGGTAGAGAGTATGCCATTAGTTTTTCAAACAATTCGTCAAGCAAGTTTAGTCTAGATGTAGCTAGACATCCTACAACTAATCATGAGAAACTAATCTTTCAATGAAAACGCTGGTCAAAGACCGAGTCATCAATTTATGTCTACCCACACTACAGCTGTTTTATCGATCAATTAATCGATTTCTCTTCACCAGATCTGTAATCAATTTGGTTAGTCTGAACATCATGAGCGGAACGAACCACTAGCAAAAGGCAAACCTTTCTCCCCTAAGCATTTTAAAGGCCGGTGAAAAGGGAGTAATGGGAAACTGACAGGTTTCAGTTGAAGCGAAATCAGTGGCTTTGTGTAATCTGCATATGCTTTTGTTATAAATCTTTGCGGACAGAACCGAAAGACTTCGAACAGTTTGTGTTCACATCATAATCGGCTGGAAGTTTGTATTCTCTAATCATTTACCTGGCTTAAGGTTGAATCAGGAGTTACTTAGATTTTTTTAAAATTCATGATTTGCCACTAAAACAGGACAACCAGACTGGAAGATTTGAACTCTCTCATTCGAAGATATACGTATACCGCTTATCAATGTTTCTGCCACTAGTGCAAGAGTTTTCCTATTCTTGAGACTTTTTAACGACTTTAAAAGGTTCGTACTCGAGGGGTAGAAATGCCGAAAGAATTTTCCTCTCGAAGCAGCCAAGAGCACCTCCATCCATTTTCAATAAAGCCATATCTCTGCGCCATAGAGCAGGACTGGGATTATTAAAATTTTATTATTATTACTCGTAGTCCCTTTTTTGTTCGACAGAGGACTTTGCTAGTCTATCGCCTTTTTAGCCCAAAGAAGCAGCGGTTGGCAAGAGTTATTCTTCGTTTGATCTCAGAGCTGGAGATGTTGCCTGAATTGATATCTGAGCTTAAGCAGACAGACTCCTTAGTTGCTAGCTATATCTGTCGAGGATGACGTTCTGTCCGAGACGTCGGTGGTGGGTGTCATTTTTTGTTGACAGCATACGCTTGGTATTGCTCTCATTGAACATTAAATCCATCTCCGCCGATTCCACCTTAATACTCGCGAAACCGCCACTGACATCCTGCTGCTTTCTTCCGATTATGTCAATATCATCGGTGCATATGATTAATTGGACGAATTTTTGAAAGATTGTGCCTCTTGTGTTGGCATGATGGCGCATCGCCTTGTCTAAACCCTTTTTTTTGATATTAAAGGTCTCGGTGCATTCTTCACCGACCTTAATGGAGCAACGTGCATTCTGCATCGAGATCCTGCACAAATGGACCAGTTTGGCAGGGATGCCAAGACTAGAAATTGGTCTGTATACGTAGCTCGTCTCTATAGATGCGGTCATACGCGGCCTTAAAATCGATGAATGAGGGATGGTGTGTATCGATTGGGAACTCATGGGTTTTTTCCAAGATATGCCGTAGTGTGAATATTTGGTCGATGGTGGACATTCCTGGCTTGAAGCCATACTGATATCGACCAATTAGGTTGCTGAAGAACGGCTTCCGACGTCCACACAATATGGCATATAGAATCTTGTGGGTGATGTTATGAAGACTGAAGCCTCTGTAGTTGACGAAGTTGCGAGGTCTCCTTTCTTGATGATTGGACAAGCAAAGTAGAAATTCCATTCTTCCGACCGTATTTTGGAGATGAGGTGTATGCTACTTACCAAGTCGTCACTTTGAAGAGCTCAGGAGTTACGCCGCCTGCTCCATCAGCTTTGTTGGTGTACATCGTCCAAGTTAGTTTCCATATCATGTTTTTGTTTACCTTTTGGTAAAACTCCAAATCCTATTTCTGGAGTAGCATCTCTCAATTTACTCGAAAGAGCGCTTCTCAAGCTCCTTCTTTTTTCTCCTGAGAAGCGGTGTTCGTCTCTCCTCTTCTGGCCTTAGAGCTCGTGAGCAGTTCTAATCAGTTTATGCCAGCAGTGCCTCTTTGTACGCATCTTACTTAGCTGCATGTGCTTGCCGGCACTCTTCGTCAATTCTGAGGCTTGAGCAGCATCTCAGCTGGTTTTTGGGCAATGATGCCACTGGTCTTCGGTGCATGGTTCTGGCGGCATAGCATCTCTTAAGACATTAAGGGAAACTCGAACGGAAAGGGATTTAGCGATCTGTTGTGATTGTATCCGCCAGACTTCAAACTTCCTCAAGTATTAGCTTGGCCTTGCAATGTTTCAGATATCCGATACCGTACCTGGGCTATACAAAGGTATTGGTTCAAGTCGATGTTGGTCATTCGGAACGTTCGGACATCCATAATACTGGAGAAGTGCTCTGCTTCGAAGCAAGGTGATGAATTTGGTTGACGTTTGATTGATCGGGGGTTCTCCAAATCCTAGATGCTCTCTCTTCCTTGCTTTGCAGTTCACCGAGGATAATATTAATGTCATAGCTAGCGCACTGCTTGTAAGTCTTATCCAAGAGCTCGTAGAAACCATCTTTGATGTTGTGATCTCTCTCCTCTGTGGGGACTGTCGCGCATATAACGTCAATACCGGAAACTCAAGACTTGTTGATTATGTCAGCCTCTACCAATAAATCGGCTTCCAAATAGGTGTTGCTATTCCGGTCATAAACAATCGCCGTAGTAGATGTCTCAGTTTTTCATCCTCTTTTTGTCCGGCTCATCTAAACGTATTTCTTGGATGGCGGTAACATCTGCCCGTCCTAGCTTTCGCTAGTTACTCGGATGCACGAATGGACATCGACCAGTACCTGAGGGTTACTACTTGGAGGTAAAATAAGCATAATTTATGTATAGGAACAGTTACAGCACTCGGTATCGTCAGGTTGACACCTCTCATTGTCTGCCCAGCACCCAACCACTACAACTATTTAGAAAGTGGCCGTCTGTTTTTTCTTTCAAGCTATTAAGAGGTGAAACTTGTTGCCATACGAAACCAGGCATATGGTAGAATTAAAGCAATTCGGTTCCTCCCTTTACAACTAGATATTTTAAGAATCTCTGAGGCAGTGGACAGATAGTAGCTTAGAGAAAGAAGGGGTTTCAACGACAAACTTAACAATCTTTTGAACGGGGCTTGTTGGACTACCTCTACACACCATGAAAAAAAGAGTTTTATGAACCAACTTCTATTAAAGTGCTTCCCAATGGGGCTCTTACAAAAACTAGATGCAATTGCATACCGACGCGATCGAAGTATCCTTCTACGTACGAGTACGATAGGGTACGTCCAATGTCAAATGCTTCATGAAAGAAATAGCTCTTTATAAAAGAAAGGAACACCCTTTACCAAGTTACTAACAACTTCCTCCTACCATCCTCGCATTCATTTTTAGTGTTCAAAAGATTATACAAGACTGAGTCACACAACATATATCATTTTGACATTCCATTATTTCTGACAGCTTGCACGACCACTTTATTACATGTTCGAGATACACTTAAAGCCTATAAATTTACTCGAAAATGCATACCTACCTACGTAACTGTCCACGCAATAAAAATAGTCTTTACATCAAAAAAAAAAGAAAAAAATGAGAAGAAGTACCACTTCCGAGGATCCAACACACGCAAGTAATAAAAGAGAAACCACAATTAGTGGCCCCAATAGTGGATCTCGTAGCTTAATTCAAATTGATTGAATCAATTGGATGGTTGGAGCGATGGAAGATGAGACATCGGGTAAAACCCAATATAACCATGTGGCATTAATTAATAAAACTCGCTAATTCTTATCCATAACTCTCCACAATTGGGTAAAATATACTACATACTCGTATATATGAACTGAGAGGGTAGACAAGAAAACGCTTTTAATTATCACCTGCGGAATAATGAAACCATACGAGGTGGCAATACTGCCACTACTGCCACAACGCGGGCCGATCGATTCAACCGACAAAGTCATTTGTGCTATCAATTAGCACTTCTGTGTGGTGGCACCAAGAACTGAGGAAACACTCTTAAACTGAGGACACCTCATAATACCAGAGCTTCAATGGAATGTGAAAGCGTTCGCACCAATCAACTTAATTAGTATTGAGATTCTACAATGGCACTATGCCACTCTGCTACTTCTGCCTACCTACAGTTGGTTCAGAAAGTGAAGGCTTACCCACCTTCCATGAGTCCATATGGACAGCATACCAAATGCAGTGGATACCCGAGGAAGAAGACCCACCACACCGATATGGACTCTTTGATCTTGAGCCGAATCCTCATCTGATCGTGGGCTTGTTGCTCTTGTGTAGCCAATCATGGATCTGGAATCCCCAAGTGGTTGTACGCTGGATATTGCCCGCCATGGGCGCTCTTGGAAAAAGTCATTAGTGTCGTTAGTGTGGGATAGCCACATGGTATGCTCTGGCCAATCCTCCTCCGATTGGTCAGTGTAGCACAGTACTGTAGGTGCTCCCTCTTGTATTCCTGCTTTTGACTTACATATATCCACTGCAATTGAAGTAATGAGGCGCTGTTGAATGCTACGCTTCGTAACTTCAGATCGAGATTACAGATTTACATAAATGGCGTCTTTCAGAGTATGATTAGTCCCTCGTGTTTGCGAAAGGATTTCATGGCATCCATGTCCTAGTTCGCCACATATAGTAATTGTTTGTATGGATACTGATTAGCTAGATAATAGCACTGCTGAAACGAACAGCACTAATTAAATTGATTAATCTTAAAACATCTTGTTCCGGGCGTGACGTCCTACTATTATCACCGATAGCATGTGATTGTGTTCCAACGACAATGATTGGACGATCATGGATCAATCTAATAACTTCGATTAGGCAATGTGCTAATGGATACAATTTTGAAAAATTAATTTCAAGTTAGGTACTAGTATTTCCCTGCAATGAAAAATGTATTCAAAGAACATATACGCGGAATCGCATACATAAACAGCCACAGCAGTAGCGGAGATACACGTATTTAAGGTGTTTCACTGCGT